>JAPSGF010000027.1:6638832-6723103 GCA_035772895.1 Perdix hodgsoniae | reverse complement strand
TATATATATATATATATATATATATGTATATATACTCCTGTATATGTATATATATATATAAATCCTACTCTCTCTCTCAGGGATTCCATATATAAATCACCTCTCTAGAGAATAAAGTTGAAAAACTCTAGAAAATAATTCCTGCTTTTTTAGCATCTAACGTAACAAAGCATAAGTTCCTACAGCAGCCTTTAGTACTACTGTAGTGCATATACTCTAATTTATCTGTATACTAACTAGACATTTTCTAACTTTTTGGATCTTTTTTCCATTGAAATCTTATCTTCTCATACCAATGTAATTGTAGAAAAGAAACCTCAGCTAAACTAAAAAAATTGCTCAGGATTTGAGATGCTTGCTTTTTACTGTCATTTAGTGTATAAAAAAAAGAATTGCTTCCAAAAAATTTGTGAAATTTCTGCTTTTAGACAGAAAAAACAGCTAATTTCAGCCAGATCAATTTTACTCAAACAGCAGAGAATTAACACAAAGAAAAGTTTTCTATGAATGTAGTGTTTCAAAAGATTATACAATCTCCCTTCTCTTGAGGTAAATTTTCTGTCAAAAGAAACCAGATTTTACTTTCAAATCTCTTTTGCACAGAGAAAATCTACTAGATATTACTTCTGATTCATGCAATGGGAATGCTTTATTTAAATAACCCCTTAAAATTTCTCTAAAATCTTTTGAAAACTCATGTTGATATATTTACTTCTCCACAGAGCCCTGCTCCCTGAAGTGATGTCATTTGCTAGGCATTTCCTCCAAACCATTAACACAGTAGCGTGCAAATGAGCAAAGAGGAAATGGAAGAGTGAAATTGAAGAGAAGAAAAAGAGAGAGAAATCTGAAGAGGACCGAGTGATAATTTATTTTTAATTTCATGTCTTCATTACAGAGGAATGACCTCCTTAACCAGAAGAATTCAAAGGAGTAAACTCCTGCAATGTCAATTTAGAAATCATCTGCACAACCAATTATTATTCAAGCTGTAGTACTATACCTATAATGTCACATAGACATTTAATCTCCAGATGCCATTGTACTAACGGAGATGTGAGTTACACACAACTGAGCCTTGCAAACCATAGCTTTACCTCGTGAATTACCTTCCGTATAATAATTAAAATAGAAAATTATTTAAGGTCATAAAGGAAGAATAAAGGAGTCAAACTGAGGTTGGCACAACTTTTAAAATCCATCTCTAACTGCTCTCTTTCTCAAAAGGTAGAATTTCAACAGTACACTGAGGTTTGAAAACGCATAGGAAACAGACTGAATAGCTCAATAATTTAAAGGTTCAACTTTTCGTTTGTAATATTCAATGTGCTCCATCCCTGTCAGCCAAAAATACCTCAGCTATAAACATGGGTCTTAAAATCACTAAAATAAGCAGGACTCAAACATGTACAAAGGTGCTACAACTGTACATTAGTTCTAGATCTCAGCTTCCCTTAAAATGATAAGATGTACTGTCTGATTCTCCCATTAGCTCGTCAGAGAAATAGGAAAAGAAATGAAAGTTGTGTACAGAAACGATCACTTTCAATGTTTGGAGAAGCTGAGTTCTGATTTAAGTTGAAATGCAAATCCTCTTCCAAGCTCACTAACGTTAACAAAGCTTCAGGAGTCCCGCACTCTATGCGCCATGGTTTTGCTCATAAAAATTATTCATATCTGCGTAAGTATTTCATATACTGAAAGCACTTTACAAACACTTACTGAGTAAGAATCATAGAGTGAGCCTTGTAAGGCTTATCATCCTCATTTTAAAGCAGCAGAGGTGAAATGACTTGCTCAAGGCCATGACATAATTTGGTGGGCAGAACTGGGATTAGAGCACAGACTTTCATGCCTCACACCTCATTACTGCACATCGCTCTGTCTCTCAGGTTGAGAAACTGGAAAAGATTTGGTAATAGATTTCCCTTTTACTTCTTCATGTTGCTGTGTCTTAGATGAGGTGTCAAAATGAAAGGTGGTCCACACTGTGTGAGCATTATTGATCCCAATTCACTCTTCAGCAGAGTTGGAACCCAGCTCCAAATTTGTCCCTTTTGGGGCTGTCTTCTCTGTCTCAGAGACAGCTGTATTCATACCGGCATAACTCTGCAAGCAGTTGAGGAAAATCTTCGGGATTTTATGGTTGAGAGATACTATGTAACTGCAAAAATGATATCCATTTTTTATGATGATCCCAGTTCATTTGGGACTCTTTGTTGTTACTAGTATTGTTAAGATTATTATTATTAGTGTTTCCCTGAACATCCCCCTCTGTTGCAAATTCTGTTCTCTGTCAAATAAATTGCTTGTTAAATGGACCTATTCATAGAGAAAGACAAAATAGAAGTAAATTTGTCCTGCTGCTGTCATTAATATGCTATTAAAAGATCTATTTGAAGGAATGTTACCTATGTGCTGCAAATCCCCACAAAGAAACAAAAAATGTTTGCAGAATCTTAAGGCATGCACCTGTGTTGTTAATTCCCAATATGTCAAATTGCTTAGAAATAAAGTGTTTCTGTAATGTATCTTTTCTTTCTTTTTTTTAAAAAAAAAAAAAGGAAAAAAAGGTGATCTCAAACAAATGCATTTTCATTTTGTCTGAATTTCATTTAATGTGTTTTTACAATACGTGTTTGTCTTGCATCATTCCAGAAAGAACGAAAGCAAGAAAGCTCCATCTGAAATCACATTTGATTATGAGTGCACCCTCATACATAAATAAACAAATAAACAAATCAGTTTGATCTGTTATGCAGATAACACTGATGTGTAAAATATGTTCAGGAACTAAAAATGCATTTTCTGTGCAGAAGTTTCCCTTGTAGAATGTGCAGTGAATTTATGTGAACTGTATACAGCACTGAGACTCTTTTATGTAGCCTGTTTCCCTGGCTGATAGCTAAAAGAGGTTAGGCTGAATCTCAGTGGATCAATTAACAGAGGGACCTGTCCTTCAACAGAAGAAGATCTATTTCAGGATTTGCATATCACTGAAAAAAATTACAAAGCTGAGATAAATACAAGCCCGATAATAACTCACTGCAGGCTTGGCTTCATTCCTAGATTTCCTTGGCTGTTTGTCCTAATAAAGTGTCTCCATGGCACTTAGGGCAGGAAGGTTATTAGTAGCTGTCAATCAAAAGAAGGAGTATGCATCGGCAGGAGGAGGAAGAGAAGAGAGGTGACATTCATCCTCTTTTCTCACTTATATTGGGTATAGAAGTCATTCAGAGCAAGCAGTTAAAAAGGGACAAGTCCCTCTTCATCCCCCATGGAAAAGAAGAAGGAAAAAAAAAACAACCTGCCGTGGTTACCAACAATTTAATAATAAAATGGAATACATCAATCATTTTGCTATACCTTATTGCTGGGATGTTTATTAACACCAAGAAATATGAAGGACATGTATAAAAAGAGTAGGATAAAGGCTCCTGACAAAACACCTTTGGTTGATATTTTGGTAAGAACAAATGATAACTTTAAACAGCTCCAACTTGAGATAAAACTTTAGAGCCATATAGAGAATAGATGCATTTCACATGTAAATCAACATGGCTCTGGCAGTGAACACCTTTAAAAAGGTATGAACAACATAGAATATGCATTTCTTAACTCGTTTTAATCAGATACACTGGTTTTAACTTTACTGAGTTGATACTTGGAACTGATCTATACACCAATTAATTAATACTTTAAAGGTCTTTAATTTACTGTACCACTTCCTTAATTAAAGTATATCTGCTGCTGGAGCACATCATCTCTATATATGCATATTTTCATAAGAAACAGAGTCCATAGAGTGCTAATTGATATCCTGGTCTCCAGACAATACTTTACTAAATGAAATGACAATTATAACCAATTAAAATTCACTTTACATACCACTTCACCTATTTTGTATGTATTATGCATGAAGACAGAGAGTACATTGCCTCGCTGCTCAGGATTTTTGTGCGTCTGTGCAACTGATGGACAGCTCCGAGGTATTTCTTTTAGCAAGCATTTTACCAAGGGTCATCTTCCGGGCTCATCTAAAACCTATACTTTGCTGTAACATAGGTATATCAGTTAATAAAAGCTATTAATTTCTTCGTGAGGATTTTATTATTATTATTATTTCCTTTGACAATTGAGCGTCAAGTTCACTGTTACACCTTAATCTTGCTCTGGAAAAAAAAAAAAAGGTTTAAAATAGCGCAATGCTTAATTAAAAAAAAGCTGAACTTCTCCTCTCAGACACATTGTATGCAGCTTATAAATGGCACAGTGCTGCACACCTCCTGAGCAGAGTGTGGGAGTAACACAGGAGTGAAGTCAGTGGGAGAAGAGAACTTCTGGAACAGGCAGCTCATGCTCGGGGATGCGCAGCTACAAAGAGACAATACAGATTTCTAGTGAGAAGGGGAGCTTTTCACCCTTCACCTTCAGGCTATGGTTTTGCAACCCCTCACTATAGAGCAGGGGCTGTCCTAGCTGGGGGTGTCACTCTTTGTTCTCACCTGCCCGTGGAGGGCAACAGGTATTGCTTCTCTGTGGTGGGACCTACCCTTGGGTGTGCACCTTTTGCAGCAGGGTTAGGTCCCGGTAGTGCTACGGTGTAACTTACTGCACAGAAAGGTGCAAGCAGAGCAACTATACTGTGACGAATCTGGCTCTGCAGTAGGACGGACAGTAATGTTCCTTGGTCTGAGTCCACCATTATGAAGCCTTGGCACTTCTGGAAGCATAAGTGAATTTACCCTTTGGGGCTAACATAGCTAAATTAAAATAAAGAAATAAATAGATAGATAGATAAATTAAACCGTAAAATTGCTATCAAAAAAGAAAGGATTTACATTAAAAAGGTTTTTTTTAAAAAATGTGTTTTCAGGTTTCTTACTTCTCCTTCCTTTCACTTCATTTCTTCTGTTGGAAGGGTACACACAGGAAGACATTGATGCTTGGTGTTTTAAGGGGAAAAAAAATGAAGAGGCAGTCTTTAAAAGAAATTCATGCTAAACAGAATAACTGTACTTTTCTTGAGTTTATTTTTTTTCCAAAAAAAATCTCTTTTCAATCTCTCCAGACCAGTCCTGTAAGTCCATAGAGACTTTCCAGGTTGGCTTGCATTATCATTTCTTTGTTCAATTGGCTATGACAAAACTGAAATTTTCATGCAAGATATGCCACCAAGTAAAAAACCTTTAGCCTATCTTATAAAGTCTTCCATGTTCACTCAATGAATTATTCTGAATACTGGATGAGTTAAAAACTGCAGTCAGATCATCTCCTCCTGATATCATAAGCAGTGGAAAAGTCTTAAGGACTGAATACATTCATTCCTGCACATTCAAAAGAATGGATGTATCAGGAGATGTATCTGATTACTAACCACAGGGATGAGATATTTTTTTTCTTCCAAGGCAGAAACCATGAAGGCTGTTAAGCATGTTGACTATTCACATAAAGAGGCCTCTATCCTGTGACTACAGTTTCAACCATAGACAACAATAACGTGGATCCAAAAGATATATACTTGGGTAAATCCGTCAGGACAAAGGGAAAGATTACATACGCTTCTACATCTTTCTCAGCTCTCTTTACCAAACCAACTTCACTTCCCACTGAACTGCCAAAACACCACATCAACTTTCCCTTGGAAAACACCTCCAGACTCAAGACAAATGCAGAAGCAATGATGCAGGTTCTGCTGAGATACTGCCCTTTGGCAGCTGGGGCAAATACATGAATGGAAAAGGATCCTTCTGGATGCAAGTTTTGAGAGAAATGCTTAAATCCAAATGTCAGCATATCAATCTTGTACCAAGTTATTTTTCCTGATCTTATACTCAAGTCTCTGACTTGACACATGACAATAATCTCATGTCTCAAGTCAGCTTCATATTAGCAGCAGATTATGTACTGGGAACAGTAAAGTCAGCAAAAGTACAAAATATGGATATAAGAACTTTTCATAAGAACAGTTTTGTGGCATTAGGACAAATACAAATGTGTATATAATAGATGACATTTAAGAGTTCAGACACATTGTCTTGGTACTGAACATTTGATAAATTCCCTGTCAGCATTTGTTTTCATTCTCGTGACATTAAAATCAAGTTGCAAGCAATAAGTAACTGCTTCTCATTTGTACCGATTTATAACACTTTTAAGTTATAGTTGCACACAATGGGGAGGAGTGAGTGCAGCTGTTGCTGTTTTTGCTTTGATTTAGTATTTTAGTAGAATGCAATCAGTTTTTAGATGAACAAAGGATTAGTGATTTTATTGGAAATTAAAACAAAATATGAAGTTCACTGGTGTCGTATGAAGCAGACTGGTATCTCTCCATTATGTTATGCCAACTGTGGAGGTAACCTATTGACTGCAGGGATAGCAAGATCAAATCTCAGTTTATTTTTTTCCACTGTTAGGGACAATTTAGGTATATTATTAGTAAATAAATTTTTTCATGTGCTTAGAATCAAACTTAAAATCAGGATCTAAAAAGATCCTAAAAGATTATGGACCTGTATAATTCCAAATACGTTATTCAGTACAGACTGCTGAAACATGTGAAAGGTGCATTCAATTCACTGCATTGCTAGTATGATTTTATGAAAACTGAAAGTGCCTTTGATTTTCTCATTCTAAGTAGAAAGAAGTTATTCATGTAAAATATATGAACTGTTAAGGGATAGTCAAATGACAAGCATTCTTGGCAAACTTTTTTTTCTCATCCATTTAAACACAGTTTAAGTGAGAAAAAAATAAAATTAAAGTCTCTTTAAAGTGATTCACTCAAAGACAGGAATCCTTCATTTATAGAAAGGAGGAGGGGAAGACAGAAATGACAGCCAACAGCTCAGGTTCTTTTTAACAGTGGCAAAAATGTGAATAACATTAATGCGTCAGAATTATTCTCAACTTTACCCTCAGATATTTTCTTTTGGAGCATCTCTTACTATGTTTCACTATGAGATCATGGAAATTTTATCATTGTTCTGTTAATACTGAAAGTAATCCTGAGATAGATTGAAACACTGGAAAAAGAATGAAGTTTGTGTCTCCTCATGGAAATATTTTAAATTCCGATTTCTGAATTTCAAGAGTCTCTTATTTTCATTTTTTTTCACATGAAGTACACTAACAAGTTATCAGATGCAAAAATAATTATTCTATAACTTTATTCTACGATTATCAAGTGTTTTACAGTAATTTTACAAAGACTGACTTTTTATTAAGTGCTTTTCTTTGTAGGTTTCTTTTTTTTTCATTTACAGAACTTGTTTTGCGCAGTAAATGAAGTGCCAACACAGACAAATGTAACCAACATTAAGCTAGCCAATAGAATTCAACAAACTGCTCAGGTCATTAATATAATTTGTTTTGGCACTGTTACATTTCCTAGTGCTACTCTGAGTAGTTTGCTGGGCACATCAATTTGTTTTCAGCTATTGTGAAATTGGATATCCTGGCTTTCATCCAAAGCACCCTCTCAATTTGCATATCTTTGTTATCATTTCAGGTTCTCAGAACATACTGTGGACTATCACACCATCTGCACCAAGATCCTCACATCCAAACACAAATTAAAAATGAAACTGTAAAATTTGCAAGGAAACAATACAGACCTTTTATCTCATTCTCCCTCTGTTCATTTTCAAAAGAGAAACTTGCTTGTAGCCAAGCATAGCAAAAAAGGCTTTTATTAATTGGACTGGCATCAAGCATGCATACATAAAATTGTTTATTTTTTCCCTATAAAGGGGTTGCCTGACATAAAAGGGTCTTTGAAGATGACATTCAGATTTTGACATTTGCATGATATTGAATAAATATCAGAGGTAGGAGACTTTTTGACAAACCAGATGGGTCAAAAAAAAGCACTTCCAGAGATAGATATTAGTCTTTTACTTAAAGGATATTAGCTTCTCCTCAAAGCTGTGAATTATTAGGCAGCAAAAACAAACATATTTTTCTCAAACCATGGCTTATTTAATTCTTTTCAATCCAAGTAAGCTGGGCTTGGGGAAAATATAAAATAATGTCATTACTTTTCAGGGGGGTTTTGTAATTCAATTAAGATCACAGAATATAATTGAATCTTGTCTTTTGAGTGCCACAGAGATTAAATCTTATTGCTGAATTTACTGCTTCTTGATGGAGCTAATCTCAATTTTAAGCATGGACTCTGAATGTTGTTTGAAATATAAAAAGGCATTTTAGGCCTTAATTCATCAATATTGGAATTATGCAGAGAGAGATCCTTCCTTTTAGCTTAATTCCTGGGTGCGTTTGATAGGAACCAACAGTTTCATTTTTTATCTGGGGTGGCAGAGGAGAAAGGGGTAGTAAAAAAAATCTGCAAGCCTCTAACAATTGCAAAGGCGCTTAGCAGAGAGGTTTGCTGACTGTGTACTTCAGCAAAGATTTCAAATGAGGGAACAGGGAACCTCCTCCTTTTGATCATGGGAAAGAATAGCACAAATCTGATTCTATATTTTGACCCTTTTTTATCAACAGAGAATCAGCTGCCATCAGCAAGTAGTGCACAGGAACTACTTGCTTTTACTGAGCAGGTTGGATGAATTGACCTGAGCACCTTTTCTAAGCTTGCTGCTTTTGATGTGTTGCCATGATGCTCAAAAAAAAAAACCAAAAAAACCCCACTGCACTGTGAGCCTATAGTGAAAGAAAAAGAAGGGAAAAAAAGAGGAAGGCAGGAAGTATGAGGAACAGAGGAAGGGGGAGGAATGAAGGAAGAGGGAACAACTTTAAACTCAACTTCCACTTGATGTCTTCAGAAGGTCAGTGTGCCTATAAATATATATATAAATATATATATATTATTTGTGGCAAGTGACTGGTAATAGTAATGGTAAAAAAAATAATAAAAAAATAAAAGATCCAGAGAAGCTCATTTTTTCCTCATAGCTGCAATACCTGCATTACTTTAACACTTTCTCTGAAATGAATGAGTTGCCTTCCAAGATATGTTTCACTTGACACAAGATAGGTATACACATTCCGAGGGAGGTTGTGAATGCTTCTTCCTTGGAAGCATTCAAGTCCAGGCTGGATGGGGCTTTGAGCAACCTGATCTAGGGGGAGGTGTCCCTGCCTATAGTGGGGGGGGTTGAACTAGGTGATCTTAAAGTCCCTTCCAACCCAAACTATTCTGTGATTTTGTAATTCTATGAAAGCGGGTTCTTTAGAAAACTAGAGAAGTCAGTTCAGTCAAACTCTGTGTTTCCAATCAGGTATAATATTTTAAGTAGTCTCATGTAACTTGCCAGTGACACACTCAGAAAAAGGAGGCTGGAACACTTTGACCTAGCCTCAATAAGATGATACTCATCATCAGTATATTGATGGAAGATCAACAGCAAAAAGCAAGGCAAGACTTAGAGCTGAACGTCTGAATGTGCCATTAGACTAAACACTGTACAACCATTCCCTGAGAGCAGAAAGTTCACTGCCACTCAATACATCTGAAGAAGTCTGTAATAGTGGCTTATCCTAATGAAAACATGAGACTGGTTGGCGTCAACTCATGTTATTTGTCTTTTAAGTACCAGTTCCACGAGTTAAAACAGCCTGGGATTAATCGAAGCACTGCATAATACTGTTTCAATACACTTTTAGGTGTTTCATTCCTGATTAGAATTCTTTATTGGTGCTCCCTGATTTTACTTCCTCACCTCCTTCTCTGAAAACACACTTGGTCTTTGATTGTGCCCTGCTACTTTAAATAAACAAATCTCCATTAGTAGGAGGTCAAACCACATATGCTGGACAAATGCCAGTTCAGGAAATTACATTCTGCCTACCTAAATAACACTTACAGATTCAACTTAGGAATAGAGAGAATGAGAGAAAAAGAGAGAGAAGAGAAAGAGAAGAAAATGTGTTCTTCAATTTTGATCCTGAGCTCTGAAGTAGAATTAACAAGCTACAAGTGAGCTAACTGGCTCACAAGTTGAATCTCAGTTATCAATACTTACAACAAACTAACTGAATTGTTTTCAGACCAAGAATTGCAGTGAATAATTTGGAATAGTGAATATACAATGCTCAAACGTAAAAGAGAAAGTCTTTCCAAATGTTTTTTACTACAACTTATTCTCTCAGGACTAAGTCATCAACTTTCCAACCCCTTCAGCTTAGGAAATGATAAAAGAAAACACAAGATTTATTCCATTCACTTTATATGGAGAATTTAATAGAATGACATCAAATATAGTCTTGAAGTCTGAGATTAAAATGCAGCAAATATCATAGATGTGGTATATATATGCACATATATTCAAATTGAAAAATACTTTCCCTTATGTGTATTTTTTTCTGTTTCCAAGACATTTGTAGCTCTTCCATTATATGTTGTGGAAAATTTGTCCTACACTTACTTATTAGAACAGCTTTTTCAGTACATGGAGCAATCTGCTCACATTTGGCCAGCTGAAAGTTACTAACAAAAAATTTTTCCTGAATAAGACCTGGTTACTCCCTCCTGAAAAAAAAAAAAACATAGCATAGGGTCTTCTAGGAAAAAAAACTACTGTCTGGGTAAGACAGAAGCTGAATAAGGTTTTGATCACCATTAAAATATTTTTTATTTTCCCTATAACATTCCTTCATCTAAGGGAAAGTGCAATTGTCTGGGAATCAGAGGATTATTAATTTTACAGTTTTTCCTACTGGTGCTAAAGATTAAGTAATTTTTAAGGTAACGGTTAAGTAATAGTCTCTCATAAATTTTGATTTTGTGCTGCATTGGGAAATTATGCATTAGGAGTAGTGTTTGGGTCTCTAGTCCAAAAACCTAAAATCTGAGACAAATGGACTATCTTTCAGAAAATAGTTGCAAATATAAATATTTAGATCTTTTGCCTACAAAATTGAGTCATTCATTATTTCAGGAGCTTCATCAGTCTCCCTAACTTTTAGACATACAACATAAAAATCTATTACTATTGTAGATGCTATTGTTGATAATTCACACATCCAGAGGCTTGAACACATTCTAAACTTTCTTGAAAATCAATACATACACAATATTTTTTTCTAAAAACAAGCAAACAAAAAACAAACAAAAAAGAAACAGAATCCCCCCCAAAACAAACAAACAACACCACCACCACAAATATAGTTCCTTACGTCCATATATTTTTCAAAATACTTTCTTATGGACAACTCTTATGGCAGAATTCAACTAATGGTTGTAAATTGTTTCCAGGCAAAGTATTTCCTCCAACTATTGCATGTTAAGAACCTTGAGTATTATAACCATTTTAGCTGCTTATAATAATGAGGGACTGGTCTACAAGGCTGTGAAGTGGCATACACACCTATGGTGCTATATAAGTACATAAAAAAATAATTGTAATTAATGTGTCTAAACTTCCTGATCTGGAAAGGATTAATTAGTTGAGGAGGATTAATTAGATATTGTTAGCACAGTAGTTTGAAGAAGTAAAGTGCTATATATATAAGTGCTAAGTACTACTGCATCGTGATTTTCATGTTCTTTGTGCTATACTTAGTAGCTTATAAGTTCTAAAATTTCTTCTGCTGGAATATTTCTGAAACTGAATGTTTCTGTCCTGTGAGTCCACATAGTTATGTTTGCATACAGTTTCACATTAAAGCCTTGTGTAAACAGACCTGCTTTCAGTTTATAATTGTTGAAACCACCAGGGTCACATTGGCAACAAAATAATTTATAAGCTTCATGGTTGCAGACATCTGGTGTATAGTTTTATACAAATAAATACTAACTTTGATGGAACTTGAACTTATACAAACTAAACAAAATGGTGCTAAAGAGAATTCCCAGTGGGAGGAAAAAATAGGCTTGAGTTGCATGAGGTTTCAGAGACTTCCAGGTGTTGTTCCAGTAAGTACTAGATATCAATTCCAGTCACCTGAATAAAATGCCAATTTTATTTTACTTACAGTACAATATATGACAATAATAGAGTTAATATTCAAGTGAAAAGATATTTGAGGCACCAGAAGTAAAACTAAGAAGCTTGGCTAAAGATTCTGAGAAAATATGAATTAAATTTTGCAGCATGCTGGAACCTTGTGAGTCATTTTAGTCCTAAAT
Source organism: Perdix hodgsoniae (assembly GCA_035772895.1). Lineage (NCBI taxonomy): Eukaryota > Metazoa > Chordata > Aves > Galliformes > Phasianidae > Perdix > Perdix hodgsoniae. Next base: position 6,711,006 of record JAPSGF010000027.1, on the reverse strand, counting down.
TACAAGCATAGGATAAAGAACAGAGGGACACTTTGTGACTAGTATTCCCCTAAGTTTGACTACTAGCCACTAACTAGCCACTGAATCAGATATTCAACTGTAAAACATGAACTACTGAATGCTTCAGCTGTACACAGCAAAGCATATACCTCCACAGTCTAAATCTGGAAATTCACATTTCCCTTACCCTTCTACTTTCATTGTTCTAGAAAGACAACCTGCATAAGAGTTGCTGAGCAATTCACTAAATCAGTAGGAAACAATGGTGTCAAACTAATTGCAACAGATGAAAGGGTTTCCTTTATACCATTGAAGCAGGGGAGATGTACAATCAAGGAAAAATAATATAATTGAAAAGTACAATCAAAAATAGATGCATAGTCAAGGTGTGGAAATAAACCAACAAAAGAGTTAGGCACAAGGGTAACAAAGAGAAAATAGGTGGAACGCTTATCCGTGTAGAGGGCTCGCTGCAAAGAGCTCCAAAAGAGTGGATCTCTCAGAAGAAATCCTTCCTCCCTGGCAGTCAGCACTTAAATGGGTCTGGCCATTGATCTGGTGGCACCCCTGCCAGTCTATCTTGAACTTTCTTTGTTTTTTGAGTTAACACCAGACGGATTTCCAGTGGTTCTAGACAAATAGGAGCTTCAAGATCCAACTTGGATCTTTTATCTTCTTGATCAAGATGATCTATTGGTTCAGAAACCTGATCATTAGTTACTGTAATATTGCGAACTTGGCCTATGGGGAGTAGGGTTGATTCTTTCCCCATTAACAGGCTAAGTTTCTGTTCTAATTTTTCAATACGGTCTTTAAGAAGTTGGTTCTCACTTATTAAGGTATTATTATTCACTTCAGAAGTATTTAGAGCCTTTAGCAGAGGCCATGCTACTATAGAGGCAGCTAGTTTCCTTTCTTTTGTAATTAATATATCTTTGCTGAGTCCTTGAAAGAACTCAGCTAAGCGATGTGGGGAGATGTGTCCCATATCCCTTAAGGGACCCCATTTTTCGATGACACTCACTAATTCATAATAGGGAGATCCCACAAATCCTGGGATCTGTCCCGGTATCATTTTATCTAAGGGGAGAGTGTTCTCCCCCTTGATCCATTTACAAAAGCTCCAGAGGAAAGACATGATATAAATTTAGATGTATTTAGCTAGCCTGCCTGGCTCGCCAAGTGTACAATCAAGGAAAAATAATATAATTGAAAAGTACAATCAAAAATAGATGCATAGTCAAGGTGTGGAAATAAACCAACAAAAGAGTTAGGCACAAGGGTAACAAAGAGAAAATAGGTGGAATGCTTACCCGTGTAGAGGGCTCGCTGCAAAGAGCTCCAAAAGAGTGGATCTCTCAGAAGAGATCCTTCCTCCCTGGCAGTCAGCACTTAAATGGGTCTGGAGAGGTGGAGCCTGGCTCCACCCCTTCCTGCAGCACAGGTGAATTGCTTTCACCTGTGCTCCCAGGGCTGACATACTGCTTGCCTCAGATAACTAATCAAAGGTTCAGGCTGTGATTCAGCAGCTCCCATACAGGAGAGTATAGTAGAATTCTATACGTGGTGTGTAGATCACATCAGTGAATGCTGAAGGTAAGACTAGTGGAAAATACCATTTTACTTTCATTTGGAAACCCAGAAATGCCATGTAACAATTAATGAATATCTTGAATCAAGGCTATTAACACCCTGCATTACAGCCTGAGTAAAACATTTCCATGAACAGGCATAATGAGGTGTCTGGTCTCAAAAAATTATCAAACCCTTTGTGACCTAAATTTCACCTAATCTGATGTGAAAGGCTGTATTTTTACACCACTTCTCCTAGCTCAACGTAAGTTGCTAGGTTTTATCACGTAATGGAAAGTTTGAGGAAACTTGATGAGCGTTGGTATTATAATACCTAAAGGGTGTGTTTGACAGTGTTCACCACAAATGTACCCTTTTTTTACTTTTTTTTTTTTTCCTGTATTTCTCTCTCCCTCACATGGGCAAGAGCCTTCTCACTGCTATAATTGTCAGTCTTACTACTGAATTTTTGTTTACGTGCTCAGCTACCTACATGATGCAAGACACAAATGCCAGGTATCTTAAGAAATTCAGCCAGCAGATCATAGAAGTAATCGTAGAATGGTTTGGGTTGAAAGGACCTTTAAGATCATCTAGTTCCAATCCCCCTGCTATAGGCAGGGATACAGATAAACTACATTAAAAAATAATAAATAACGAAGTATTAAATGCAATTGCCGATTTTAACCTTCCTTAACTGAGGAACATTCATTTAAATAATTCGCTTTTTACAAACATGATTTCATCACATCCATTTAAATAATTATCTTTTTACAAACATGATTTCGTCACATCTATTATCTACACAATTATTTCAGTGGTTTTCCTTTAGACATTTTCTGGACCTCTGTCAATAGAAATGACATCTCCACACTTAAATTAAGTAGCCTTTCTTTAGTCTTTTTCTGGAGCTTTTCAGCTTCCATTTCAATTTATTAGTTAATATTTTATATTTCTCCCAACTGCTCATGCATACATATCCTTCGTTCAGCTGTGTTGACATGCTCTTTGCTTTGAAACATCAGTAAGTTAATTAGGGTGATGGAACCACTGTTTAGACTGGTCTCAGTATGACACACTTGTGTTTCGAAGAGTCATGAGAAAATTATCTTAGCTTTCACAATACGATCGTTGTGGTTTATTTCTAGTTTTCCTTATTGGAGGAGGTATTTGTTGGTGGCAATACAGCTTAGAGTAACTTCTTGTCTGAGAGATTTTTTAGGCATATATTGCTTATTCAGGTCCTTGTAGTAAGAAACACAGGGCTCTAAGAGTCAGGAAAATGTTCACTTCCTACATGGGAATGCCAGTGCCTCCATTACACAGACCAGTTCACACAGCCACCTTCACTGATTGCTAGTATTTATAATAACAATAATTAGCTAGTAAGACTGTCATCTTCTTCTCTTCAATGATTTGCATATCTTTTAAGTTTGCATGTGGGCTGTATTTAAAAATCAGTTATGAAATATGCAAATTCACAGGACATTTTCTTCTGGATGTCTTGAAATGAATTACAACTTCTAAAAATCCAACCTCAAACAAATGCATGGAAACAATAAAAGCTAGCCTTCATTGAAATTATGCTTGATATATTTTGTCAACATATCCTTCTGTAGAACAACTTGAACACTTGAAGACCAGGTCAGATTGAATATCTGTCTGAGAGTGCAGCCATTTCATCAGTACGTTTGTAACAAAATGTTGCTTGTGCAGTGAAGGACGAAAATACTTCTCATCTTTTATCAGATGCTATCCAGTTCTTTCCTACAAACAGTGGTCACCATACTCAAATCATGTTTTCAACATGATGTGCAATCAGTTTTGAACCCCTAATGAAAATCAAACAGCCTTTAAAGATAGATAAGGTCTAATGTTAACCAATGACATGAAAATAAGCAGCTGATCAGGAAAAAAAACACCTTGTAGATACTCTCACTAAAGAACAGATTTTATCATAAACTCAGTCTTTATGAAAATGAAAGATTATTTGTAGGAGAAGGGTATTGCTAATGTTTTATGTGTAAAGATTTTTTTTTTTTTCTAGAGAAGCACAAGGTACAAATCCCTGGAGAAACAAGTTTTATTTGTGCCACTACCAATGGAACCGCTTTTCACTCCTTCCATTTAAGCAACAAATCACTCATGCAACAGGCTAGCATATTCTGGAGGAAGCAATAGCTATTTCTCCTGCTTAAGAGAAAAAGATGTGAAAGCAGAGAGATGATGTTACATAGATTGCTCTAAAAGTAATGTCTCCTATTTATTTCCATGGAAACTACAGCAGATACAAAGAGCACAATAACAGTGTTTGGTAGAGCAAATTCACAGCTACAAAACACTATTTTCCAACATTGTCACCAGTATTAGATGTACATTTTCACCAGCCATGAACAAGAGCCTGCATGCCACACTGGTAACAATCTGCACCTGTGGAGGTGATCCCGTGTTTCAGAGCTGCTATGACAGTAATTGCTTGGAAAATGTTGTCCATGCAATCCATCTTTCATCAGCACAAGCATACGGAAATCTGAAGGTACCAAATCTGGACTATACTCTGGATGTGGCAGGGCAGTTCAGTCAATGTGCTACACAGTCTTCAAAGTGGTATGGGGCTGGCACTATCAAGGTGCAGGAGAAAGGTCGTCTTCTTCTCACTGGCCTGACTAGGATTTTGATCTTTTAGCTTAGTCAGAGTTAATGGTTTGCCCAGCTTCCAGCAAATCCAGAAGGATCACCCCTTTCCTATCCCAAAAGACACTACACATCACTTTGCCCACTGAAGGTTGAATCTTGAACTTTCTCTTCAATGGGGTAATTCACGTGTTGCCACTTCAGGGGCTGCTGCTTTAGTCTGGCTTGTAGTGGTGACACCATGTTTCATCATTGGAAACTGTCACCAACAGCCTCATATTTGTTCAGTAGGTACTGACAAACTCGTATAAGGTGTTCCTTCTGTTCCTTATGGAGAATCTCTGGGACACACCTGTTGAAAACTTTGCAGTATTCCATTGCCACCATGGCTCGATATACAGTACCCTCATCTAAAACTGATTTGTGAGGATGAGCTGATTGAGACAATTCATTTTGTGGTGTGACAGCTGTACATAGCGTCATTGTTTTGTGATTTTTGGTTTTCATAACATCATAACATCATGCAGTGCACTGGGAGTTAAAGTGCTAATACTCCAATTCTGGGTATCTGTCCCTGTACGTCACAAAAGTCATGGGATCTGGCCCTTTCTGGTTGGGCGGTCTCTTACTGCCTTGCAGTGGGTGTTGGAGGGCTTTCCAAGCTGTACCAAGCTTTTCGGGTTTGACTCAGCCTCAGGAACTCTCTCTCTCTCCTATTTTATTTGATTATTAGTCTCAATTTCAATTAGATTATATTACATTCTGTTATCTTGCATTCCGATATCATAGTAAAATAAGATTTTCTCCATAGATCATTGCCACTGTTTTTTTCCTTCCTTGCCATTGTTTTTTTCCTTCCTTGAGCCCAGCTCCCACCTCCCTATTTCTTTCCCTTTTTCTTCCCATTTTGTTGTGCTGGGTGGGGGGCCAGGGGCCTACTGTCCCCTGTCATGGGCATAGATTGATCTAGTTAACTCTGTGACATATGGTTTGTCTTTCACAGTGCTTCATCACTACTGAAATGCACCACACATCAAGTCACTATACTAACATCCACTGTTTCATCAATAAATGTTCAGCAATATTCAATAGGTGTAATTTTTTCCACGTGGAGGAATTCAATGACATATCTTTTTTTCATACACACTTTCATGTCAGACATCATTCTGCCAGACTGCCTCTCTGCAGCCAACTGTCACACGGCAACAACATGTAATGAGATATTGTGGGAAGGTTCAACATCTCCTGTCATACAACCAACATCTGCCTCTGATATTGCAGGCCAAAATAATAAAATGAGAGGCATTACCTTTGGAGCAGCCTTCATACTTAATAAGGGCACACACACCAAAAAAAGATCTTGAACACTGCATTATGTCTAAGATTATCACCAAGTACTGGGGAAGACCGTTCCACACAGCGCTGAAAAAGCGTAATTACTACAGTTCATCTGCCATAGACATCGTTTTCCCCTTCTTTACCCAGTCATCAATACAACTGCATCCAGCCTTAGGAGAGGTTTTTGTTCCCACACTAAGGAAGTGAAGAATTTGGAATTTATTCACTCGTATCCAAAAAGAAAAAGGAAGAAACACTAATCTCCTTATGTGCCTGGAGGTCCACAAATATTTGTAAAATCTACCTACATGACAGTGGGACAGCTGAACTTATTACATATGTGGTAGTGATTGAACAAGGCTATGGCATCATTGAAAGACAGGTCACAGTTATGTGAGTCCTAAGGTGAGGTTCCCCTGCTTTAAACCCAGGTACTAAAATGTAGGCTCTAGTCTGAACTAGTCATATCTGGTTCCCCTATCACCAATGCAAAGTTCAAAATTCTAAAAGTTCAATCTCATCATCTTAGGATGGGACAAATCGTACTATCAAAGATGCTTCCATCTCTTTCTGCTGAGTGGAATAAATCTAGCAGATAAGCTTAGTCTAGCACCTAAACCTTTTTTTGATTATTAAATGTTCATACACTTTTTTGATTATTAAATGCATATATAATTAAATGAGCAATATTTTTTTTTGTTTTTCCTAGCAGTTCCACAGGCAAAGCAACTCTGCATTAAGCATCCCGGTCCCTAGGAAGCAGATTGAGTGAAGTAGCTTTCTTTAGAGATAACCTCTGCTTGTGACATAGCAGAAGAGTAGTCTGAATTTCCCAGTCTGAACTTCCCAGCAAGGTACAAAGAAGATGCAGAAATAGAGACACTCTGTCTTTACAATGTAAAAGTAGAAACCAGTGCCTCCCCTGTGCTAAGTATGGAAGCCATTCTCATTTTTTTGTCAGTTTTAATAACATAAGGCTTTACCAAACACAAATATTTTCCCCCGAAAATAATAAGGTCTCAAGAGATAACAAAAGAATATGCTGCTCCTTGTTTACTTTGCTATGTAGGCTCCAGAATGAGTACATGAATTTCAGTGGTTTCCTGTACAATAAAACACTTTGTGTGCCCGTATCCCCTTAAGATTTAGGACCCTATTTCAAATTGTTAAATTGCCCAGGAAGGTGATACCACATACAGAGACTTTAATTCTTTCTGTAATGAAGAAAGGGAACTAGTGTATTTAATTTTGGAATCATATTTTAGTAGGAGCAACAAGGTTTCTATTGACCAAGTAGATTCTCGTCATATTTAATTTACTGATCCAGAGTTTTATAAAAGCAAACATATATAAATGTATAAGCTTCATCTATAACTGGGAAGCATAGATAAAAATAATGTGACATTGAAATTTACACTTAAGAAGTAGTGCACTTCATTGCAATCAATTTTTCATTATGTTGTTGAGATCAATAGCTACAAATAAGATATAAAAAGTGTATTATTGATGTGGCACATGTCAGTATAAAATGTGCAATTTTCTGTAGCATTTCAGTGGAGGAAAACTGTATTATACAATTTCCAACATTATACATATTGGTCTGTAGAGAATGCTTATTAAAATCAATGTACAGTAAACTACACTCAGGGATATTTTACAAAATAGAGGAAGGTCATAGCAGTTATGAAGGCAAAAAAACAACAACACTCGGTGTGTAAGCATTGTTTTAAATGCCTTTTCGGTAAGGGGATTGTCTAACTCAGAATTAGAAAAGGAACATATAGCTTCTTTTTTTTTTTTTTCTCTCTTTTTTTTTTTCCTTTTTTTTCTTTTTTTTTTTCTTTTTTTTTTTTTTTCTGTTCAGAATATCAACCTAGACTAAGTTGCAGATGATTCAGGCTTGACTTAGGGGTAATGGTTCTGCCTGAAAGCAGTGATTCAGATAAGATGGAGTATGATAAACCGTCATCTCTGGATACTAAGGTACATCCATGAAATAGGACATTAGAATATACCTACACAAACTGCAGCTCTGTTGGACTAAACTGCAGCCCTTGAAACTAGCCATAGGATACCTAGGGAAAGTGTGAAAGCTCAGGATATATGCTGTCCTGGAACACTGCAGATGAAATCTGAACCAAGGACCGCATATAGAACCAGTGTCTCTCTTAACAACAAACTTTGATTAAGCTAGTACAAAATATTGCCTTCCTGATTCAGAGTGTCATTGCAGACTCTGATGTCTTCCCACCACAAGATAGATCCACAATGAGGTAGAATTGATAGCATCAAATTAAAGAAGAGATGACTAAAATTATTACTTTTTCTTTTTCCTTGGGGAATTATAAAATTATTTGTAAAGAAAATGGTTTAATTTGGAAAACAAACTGGTGAACATTTTTAGGTTAAAAGAATACAGAAGAGGTGCAGGGAAATTTATAATTATATTTGGTAGAAGAGCAGTAGAGATTATGGAGATTGAAGAAGGTAAGGCGTTGAAGTAATAATGAAACATATATTAAGAAGAAAAAAGTCAAATTAATATACAATGATGATGAATCATTTCTACACAGTGGATCAAACTACATCTACAAACTACAAACAACAAAGAAAAACTGTATAAAAAATCAAACCTTTCACATAGGCCTAGCAACCAATGTATTTGGTAATTCTTTAAATTAAAATAATTCTTTTGAACTAAAATATTATGGAGAAGTTGTGTTTAGTTTTGTTCCTTCCTCTCTTTCACCCTTTATCCAACCTCTCAGGCATATTTCATATTACATAATAAATATGCTGAGCAATTAAGGAACAGCTTTAGCATTCACTGAATCAACAAATTTAGTAGTAAATAAGTAGACTGCTCCTCTTTGGCAGTTCACCATGTCATAATCATAATTATGTTGACATAACTGATATAATACTTGATGACAATATAAATGCTATTTTGTTTTTCTTCCTAACAGACTGCATGTCAAAGACACTGGAAGGTGGGATAATACGAAAATAGAAAAACTGAGAAGAAATAGAAATTCTATTGAAATGGATAGTTCCTTAGAACCTCATTCATTTTCCCAAAATACTTTTCAAGAGAAAGTAAATTAAGCACAAAAACAAAAAGTATGATTGTAGAGCTGTTTATGGAGATGAAAATAATTATGTTCATATGTTAGTTATCTATAGGTAACTTCCTTTCAATTTTAGTGCATCTTGGCCAATACTTAAAATTCTCTCACCTTCAATTCATTGACAATACATAGGTAAAATTAACTCTTCAAGTGGTCGGAATGAACTGTTGTGCTGATGTCAAAATTAAGTAGTAATGCTCTGTGAAACTTGAATTTCATGCTTTTTATAGTAACAAAGCTGTCTCCTTGTGAAATTATCAGGAAGAGCAGTGAGGCAATGGCACAGGTTGCCCAGGGATGTAACAAAGTCACTGTCCTTGGAGATGTTCAAGAACCATGTGGATGTGGGACTGAGGGACGTGGTCAGTGGACGTGGTGCGGATGGGTGATCTTTTTTTTTTCCAACCCTAATGACTCTGTAGTTCTATGACTTGTTAACAGAGGCAATACATCCAGTGACAATACAGGCCAATAACCATACTCAACATAACTCAGTTCAGTGTGGAGAGTAGTTTGGTCCCAGTTTAGGCTTAGAGAAAAAACCTCTGAGAGAGTTGGAATACAATATGGGGCTCTACCACACCCATTATTAAAATTGTTAATAAATGGTTTTAGAAACGTCTCTGTGTTGACCAATTTAGACAAACTGGATAAATATTTGTTAAACATTACAGAACCGTCATTATCATAACAGTGGTAAATAGCCTCATTTTAATGCACTTGAAATTGTTGCCTTGTACATTGATTGAGGAACTAACAAGAACATTTGAAACAAAGCACAGATCGACATCACAGTGATTTCCATTAAAAGTGAGATGATTTGTTAAGATGTGCTACTGTGAATGTTAAAAAGCAGCTCAGAACAACTGAACATAAACTTTGCTATCGTGTAGTAGCTTTACATGAAAAAGCATTAGGATTTTTTAAATGTTCAGCCTACGCGTAGCATGAGAACTGAATGTTGAACTACCTCCTATTCCTCCAATTGTATTTGCTTTCAACAATCATTTAGTTTTCTCCTTCTATCTACTGTTTTCATTTACAATCTTCTTTCTATTTTCTTGTCTTCTAGTGTTTTTCTCCAAAGATCTTGGATTCTGTGTCCTTTTTTATTCAACATCTCTTCCTTATAACACTCTTAGACAAAATCTTTCTTTTTAATCCTGTCATTTCATGATTGTTTAGAGAGTTTATTCACAGCATAAGAACTCCAAACCTAGGAAAACAAGGAACATGTTTAATGGTGGAGTGGCATCATCATCGTTCCCACAGTTCAATAGTGTAGATGAATGCTGTAGGCCCACTAGAATCACTGGGATCTTTGCCATAGCTTTCAGTGAGACAATAATCAGTTGGTACAATAATCAGTTTGACTTAAGATGCTTGTAGTCCAGATCACAACTAATCATTTGTTGTCAAATGCTAATTTTTGTTCATCTGAATTTCCCAGCACTAACAAATCTCTAGGAGGAAAGTATGAGATTAATCTCAAGTTTCTCCTTTTACTCCTTTTGGGATATTAATGACCTCTGACACAAGTGGTATGGGGAAAACAATTCAAGTAATGAGATAAGTGTTTCATTATTTAATTTAGGTAAGTCTAAGAAGTTGACTTTTACAATTAGCTATACTTCTTTACACCTTGTTTTTTCTTGTAAGATAATTAGATCTGAAGTTCCTTGGATTTGCTTAAGAGTGTTTCGAGAGATTTTCTGCTTTTTAAATTTAGGTTGCTAATTAAGAGACCATACCATCGATACTCAATATTTGAAGCATAAACTGACATGAAAAATCCTGTACTCAAGTAATAGTTTCATTTTCTATTCTATAAGGCTCCCCATAAACGTTTCCAAGAACTTATACACGTCTTAGTATAGAGCGTAGCATAAAGCCAAAATGTTTGTTTTATTTAAGGCTACTTTACAACTCTTAGTTTTTAGGGATTTCAAAGTCTTTTCTGTCAAGATGAGACAAAAAAGAAGCAGCAGGACAGAAAACATCATGTATAAATTGGGCTACATAAAAACTTCTCAATACTTGCTGAATTCCTTCCTTTCCTCGGAGTAAGCATCTTTCATCATAGTTGTGACAAACACACAAAACCATTGCAGATGACCCAAAATTGCAGTTTTCAGTACCTTATTTGTATTTATACAAAAAGCTTCTACCAAATCCACTTACTGATGAACGTACACACGTAGTTATGACTATATTTATAATATATCACACAACATGAATTATATGTTTGCAAATTATATTTCTCGTAGGATATCACATATGTTTTTCCCTAAGTCATTATTCACATGGTTTAGCAAATAGGAATTTTCTTTACAATATGGATATGCCCTGCCACTGGAACTAAATTTCTAAATCTATTTCTTTCAGAAGGAATGTTTTTTTCTTGAATCAAGAAAAGGGTTGTTTTTCTCTTGAGTTACGTAAAATAACTTGGATTAATACTAAAAAGCTATATGCAAATGCAAGAAATAAAATCAGAGATGTTTACAGTAATGTTAAGTTCCAGGGAAAAAATTGTATTTCATTGTGATTAATAAAGGAAAACTAGCATATATAGATTGGAACAATCAATAGATCACACGCTATCTTTTAAAAAAAGACACATGTTAAAAACGTGTAAAATGTCACTGACTTATTTTCCTTTGCCACTTTGACATGATTAGCTATAATGCATTTTTAGATTGCCACTGAACGGCAGAAATTTGCTGACCCTTGGCATAAACAGAACAGCCATTACTCTGAGATGTAATGATCCAAACCTAACTGGTTTATTCTATGATTTTTACTAGAACAGACTCAGTGTATTTCATTCTTTCTAAACACACAGTAACTGTGCCATTTTAATTAAGTTGTTGTAGAACTGGATGTCATTTCAGTGGTTGAAACTTTCCTCCACACAACATGGAGTCTGTTTGAGATACTCAGATACCTTGCAATCCAGACTGACAATTGTTGGTTTGGATCTGATCTAAGGATGTTCCCACAGAGATCATGAACGAATTTTACTGAAATAGTTTTAAACCAGCATAAATGTAATGTTTTCCCATTCGTGTGCAGACAAAACAGATATATAAGTATAGACATATGCTCCTCCCCCATTCCTTTCCTTTTCTCCTGTAAAGCCATCTGAGAACAGATACGCAAATGCATACATTGCTCAGGTTCTGATTTATGCTTTTGGAAGTCATTCTGTTCATTTCTTACCAAAAAAAGCTTGCACTTCATCCTGCACAGATGTAAAACAAGAAGTAATTCCATTGTATCAAGTGCATTTTAATTAAAAGAGCATATTACTTCAAATCTTCAGAACTTCATCAAGCTGTGCCTGATATTTCATGACAGGAGCTGAGAGCATAGGTTCAATACTAATATTACTCATTCCTGATTATCCGAAGCTGATTCAACTCTCCAGCACAAGAGTAAGGCTGCTTTAATTGCATGGATATTAATGGACTCTGGTACTGGAGTACTGCAGTTGTCACTACACAGACAAATTAGTCTTTCTTTGACAATGAACCACAGGCTTTTTCATGACTGCAAGAAAATTCAGGGTATAGATCTGTGCCATAATCTTAGCACAGGGAGATGCATGCAAATACATAGCAAGTATAAATCCACTCAGTTATACTGGATGAAATGTAACATCACTGGCATGACAAGCTAAGAATACCCACTGTGCTGGGGGCCTATGCAGAAGCTTTACACCTCAGTACTTGAGTTCTGTATTCATCAAAGACAGTCTCAGAATGATTCCAAAGTTCCATTTTAAATATTGAGGACCAAACACTGTTTTCATTTACACTAGTGTAAATGTGAGTACTTTGATTCTGGACAACTTCAGAATCAGTGCTGGTAAGCAAGCATATCACAGAATGGAGCCACTTCTCCCAGCATTTCAGAAGAGACTACTTTAAAATCTGCAGTTATAAACTAGTCTGAAGCCCACAGAAGGAAAAGCATAATCAGCCCCTTATTGCCTATAATAATTTTCAAATGCATTCCTAAACTCTGTGTAGGGTCTCTCAATGCCAGTATAGCTTGTCAACAACGTTTTGGGGCATATGTGACAACAAATGTTTAAACAGGTCTTTCTATATAACAGAGGCATTAAAAAACAGTACATCCTTGCAGAAATTCTCCCGTTTTTTAAATCCAAGAATCTTAATCCTCCTTTCACAGCAGGGTAAATCAGAACAACTCAGCTGATGTCAAAGGGGTTACGCTAGGGTAAATCTTGTGTAATCTATCAAACAAATCAAACTCAGAGGGTCTAAGATCTTTCCATGTATTCTGCACTATTATTTGATATGTCTATTTTGGAAAGAAAATGAAAATCCTTATAAACCCCAAGATGGAGTGCATTATCAATTTCAAAATGCAGTTCCAAAAAGATAACTAACCACTTTCTTTGGAAAGTAATTAAAATATCTGGTGGAATATTTATGACTCAATTAAACATCTAAAATATTGAAAAGGCTTAGTAATTATATCTTTGGTTTAAACACTAAATATGGCTATGTCAGAAATTACCTGCAGTCTTCATAGATTCCTAACAGGATTTGTTTTTCACTTTTGGTGAAAAAGCTATTCTTTGTAAAATATTCCCACACATGCCTAAGTTTATTTCTCAAAGCAATACCACAAAGGATATGACCTCTTTACTCCTAGTAACCTTTCATGGTGTTGAATTGACTTGGACATTGGTGCCAGTCAACACAGCTTGATTTGCTATGGTAAGAATAAGATTATATCTAACAGACTATGTCATTTCCAGGTTCAATAGGCACAGATTTAAAACTAGTCCTCTCTTTGACCCTCTGGATTCTCTTGAACTATTGCACCTTCTTTGACAATGTTTGTGAATGAATGAATTCATGACGATTCAAGGTTATTTTAATGATAATGGCAATGCACTCACAAAGGAAAAGGAAAAGGCTAGTAGTACTGGCACTAGTGCTTCTTCACCACAGCCGACTTCCTTTTTGACAGACTGACTGTGGAGTGAATTCCTGTTTATGGTCAAAGGCTGAAAGCTGTTGTGTGTCTGCAGCAGTGCTGCTGCTACTGATCTGTGAACATGACATGCCTGATAATATTGCATTGCCATGGCAACAACAAACATGGGGCAAAATTCTATTAGCTGGAGTGACTCAGTGAGTCAAACAGATAATGTGATGGGCCTGGCCAACTGCCCAACAAAGGCTTATGTGAAAGTTGTGATGAATTAACTTCGCCTTGTTATGTCTGTTTTTGTATAAATTCTCTTCTCGTTACTTATTAAGTCCTCATATTTCTGGTGGCTGCTCAATATACATTGCTAAGAAATATTTCTGTAATAATTATCCAGTCTGATGTCTAATATGTGGCTTATGCTGCTTTGTTTTAGAGGTGTTTTTTTTTTTTTTTCTTTTTCTTTCTTTTTCTTCACTTCTCTGCAGGTGATATATTTGGAAAGACAAGAGCATTGTTTCTGCAAAAAAAGAGATCCCAGTCCCCTCCAAAACATTTGACAGCGTATGAGAGGAAGGTGTGGCTTGGCACAGTGTTACATCTGCTTATATATTCATATGAGCTTCTCTTTTAAATAGATGTTCCACAGAGCTGCTCTCTAATCAGTATGAGGGAGTAAAAAACCTACACCAGACATCATCTGGATCACACTTGCGGTATTTTAGATTACCACAACTTCATTAAGTGCAAATTAAACAAGGAGGGCAGATTATGTTCATTTTCATCACCATGTAAGTTAAAAATGGTATCACTGATTCCCTATCATTTCAGAAGAGGAACTAATAACCAGCAGTAATCCAGGCATCTGTCCATAGACCTTCACTATCACTTCTATGCACAAATATCAAAAGGGTGTGAGTCAAGCCACAGGTGCCAGCTGACAAGAAGGAAGGTCTACCCAGGAAACAGGTCACTGTTGCATGCATCCCTGGAAGAATTCCTTCTGCAGGGAATTTCCCATGGAAAGGGCAAAAGGTCAAAGCAGAGACTAAGGTCAGAAAGAGAAGAAAATCAATATAAAAGACCAAAAGACAGCAGGGGGCACTAAGTACTTGCAGCCCTTCAACCCTGGATGGGAAATGCCAGATAAAGAACTCCAAAATATGGAGCTTCATTATATCAACACCAGTGTTGAGCCAGAGAGCTTGCAGTTGTGATACTTACAAAACAGGCTACTAACTTGAAATGAGAAGCGTGGTCCAAGCGAAGCTCAACTAATAATATGCTAGTTTATGCGCTACAAAGCCATATTTTCTTTTACTATGGCAGAAGATGTCCCACAGAAAAGTACAAAAGATAAGAAAAGCAACCTTCTTAAGGCATTTTCTTGAGCTTATTAGGTGTTTGAAGTCATCTCCCATCATATCCGTGCTCACATACATATACCACGAGGTTAGAACTTAAAACTCGTGCATTTAGAGGGCATAAACATAGAAGTTACTATTTCTGCCAAATTTTCCCATTCTCCTTCATTTTTCTTTTTCTTTCCTACATCTCCTCTCCTCTTCTCTCCTCTCCTCATACTGATAGGAATTTTCTGTGGCACAACTGAGTTTGCTACCTGATCTCCCATGCAGAGAGATTCCAAGTTCATACAGAGAACAGTGAGAAAGCAAATGCAGATTTAGGCATAATTAAACCTACCATGAACATTCTCGAATAAAGTCTGGCCTACAGGTTTACTCATTTCCTGCTGCCCTCCTCCTGACAAGAGGAGGATGTTTTTCACAATACAGAAAAAGAAATGATATGACCTTGGAAAACAGCCTTAATGACAAAATGGTGAAACCTATATATCCAAGTTTCCTTTAAATACGCAGGTGGTATGATATTTTCTGGTTTTTGAAATTACAAAATGACCTGAAAGGCATCTATGGTACCTTACTGAAGGTTTCAGCTTTAGTCATTATTGTCTCCTGATCTGCAAATTTTAAGGCAAAAAACAGACTAGCCTACGTAATTCTCTCACTGTTCTTATTAGCAGTCCTTAGAACCAAATTTAAAATTTCTGTTTGACCTATCACCAGCCTTTAAGAAAAATTTTCAACTCAGTTTGAAAACAGAATACACAACTTTCCAAAGCAAACTCTTTAATTATTCTCTGTTAGAAATAAGCACTTCCTAGGACTACAAAGTTCTTTCCAAAACTCTGACACTTTCTAAGCAGTGTCATTTAAAAAAGCCATTCAATATCTGACCTTTTGAATAATTTGTTTGAAGGTGTCCTTTCTGCCTTCCAGCTCAGAGTCTGAGAAATATACCACAGCTATTTCACAAACAAAGATTACATTAAATTATAACTATTTTTTCCTATTAAAAACAACTATATAATTTCAACGTTACTCCAAGCTGTTGGATAATGATATTATCTAGGTCACAAATGTGTTGAAATAAAGTAACCAGAAAAGAGTTTGTTTGAACTGCTCCTTCTTCCTCTAGGCTTAGAGATAAATGCACAAAAAGGAAAGTTCCAGCCATTCTAATAGGGAGTCTCTCCCTTCCATCCTTACCTGCAGGCTCTCAAAGGAATTTGCAAGTGATCTTTAAAACAGTGTGTCTTCCTTGGCTAAAAGCATCCCAGCAAGGGAGGGTTAATCACTAACACCTTGATCACGCTATTCTGAGACCTGCAACAGCATTAGGTAGAGTTCTAAACTGTTCTGTATGTTTTTTTTTTCACAACTGCATGCAGTTTGACCATCAGTAGGTAAGAAAGATCAAAGAATAATTCAAAGTATATTTAAGAAACAAAAAGTTTCTGTTAATCATTTTTCCTCTTCCTTGCCCCAGGTTATATTTTCACAAACTGTAATTAAGCTCTGCTTAATCTTGATGAACGTTGGTAGCAGGGAAGCATAAGGTTACCCTTTTTCATATATACTGTATGAATGTGCTCAGACACATTCCTTCTGATCCTTTTCTGTTTCTTGTTTGGATGCACGCACATCTCTGGAAATTAATTACGGTGGGAGACAGCAAAACGTTGGGCTGAAGTACATTGGTTTGGTGTGTTATATAGGATGTCAACAAATCAGATTTACATGCAGCAAAACATGCCTAGAGCAATGTTTTAATATACTCCTTTTTTCTGAATTTCACAAATCGTATGTTTTCCATTTTTTAATTAATAAATTATTGGGGATGCTCATGAAAGTCAGAGAGTAATAGCATTGCCTAAAACTAGGCACAGTGTTGATTAGACAGAGCTCCTACTTCTTATGCAAGACTGTCAGACAATGTACCTGCTTCTGAATGGAGACTGCCCCTGTTAACCCACTTGGAAGTTGTACTGGGGCAGATACACTGCTGAGCTGAACTACAACAGATTATGCAGTCCTTCGGCATATTTTAAACAGCTAGTATGGGACAGAAGCTCTCTTTTCTTTGCTGGTTCAGTACCCCATCTTTAGCTTCCTGATTTGTGACTGGGACTCCTACGTGACACAAGAACAAGATCAACAAAGCGGCTGCCTAAAAAGCAATCAAAGTTGTATAATTTAAGCTCTGTTCTGACCCAGTTCTCTGAGATAAGCTGTTATCACACTAAACCCTGGTGCCAGCCCAATTTCAGAAAATTTCCATCTTTTCTATATTTAGCTTAAATATAGTTAGAAAAATGAAGTTATTTCAAATTACATGCATTTGAAACATATAAATAGAGCAAAGAAGGCACAGCGCCCAGAATAGCTTTACCATACTTGCAAAGTTACATTTTCATTTTAATGAAAAAATATCATTAAATAGATGGTAATATTTGCCCATGCAGATGAGAACAATATAACCACAACACTGTATTATTCTGCAATACTTAAAGGAGATTGCCTCCTTGGCTCGAGTGTGGTGTCTATTCTGACATCTTCAACAAATAAGAGAGGCCATTGTAGAAGATTTTGAGATGTTTTCAGGTATAGCAGTCAGGCACATCAAGTCACTGCCATCTGTCCAATGTTAGATTTCTCCTCAACACAAAAGATAAAAAGAGGATTCGGTATTCTAATTAGACAATAAATAAGGTGCAATTTTTCATATTCCCGGGAGACCTGGGATGCTACTGAGGTTAGAGACAGTCTTCCTGTGTGACACTCAAATCTAATCCAATCTAGTAAAACTATCTTTAAGTTGCAAAGTAGAAAAAAAGAGATGCCTACATTTTTTGAGGCCTTTAAATGAATCTGATTTACAGAAAAGACTGAAAATTCCCTCTTGAAATCATTGATCCATTTAAGATGACTTTAAACCAAAGTATCCAAAAGATTACTTTATTTCTCAGTGTGTTGAGAAAAATATTTTGGATATTACTTCTCTGAACAGATGAGATTGATTGTACTGAAACTTGTTGCATCTTTAATGAGAACTTATTATATACATAACAAGTACTTTCTTGCACAGGGTTCAAAGTGCTTTTTTTCTTTCATTAAGTACCAATGGTAATGTTCTGGGACATGACTTACAGTGTTTAATGGATATTCATTTGGAACTTGATGCTTTATTTCTCTACATGATGCTGGATTTGTTACCATTAATTCTTGAGTTTTTTCTTACCATAGAGATTCATTTCCTGAAGGACTTTAACTCTTACCAATTACGTGAATATCACTGATTACAAGTAGATACTTGGTAGTCAGTAGCAGACCTGAAACTAAATTTAGCAATCCTGAAATTAGATGATGGAATTTGAAGGACAGTTGGTCAGCTCTGGTCTCTGTTGATGCTGTATTAACAGAAAACACAGCAGTGGTACATGATAGGAACATTATGTAGTACATGAACACCAAAACCAGAGGCATATTCCAAAGAATGTACAAACTATGAAAATATTTTGCTCAGTAGAGATCTGAAAATCCAAACCGACGTAAGGTTTTTGCCTCACAAGCACAATTTATTTTTTGTAGTACTAGTAATATTAATTATGTATCCAACCGCATTGAGAAAAATATAAATTTTAATATAGAGTACAAAGGTTGTTGATTTATCTTAAAAATAAACAAAATGGAAATTTTGATCAAGATGTTGAATACATTAAGTCAAGATGCATCTTGTTGTAACAGCTGATGATATTTTATGTACCCACTCATAAAAAATGTTACAGATATCTAAAAAATAAATATATTAAATACAAATAGAATTTACTATGGAAGGTAATTTTAAATATTTGATGATATAATTAAGGATTGTTAATGTTCTTTATTTTCAGATTAAAAATTCATAGGGGTTTTCATCCTTTTCATCTTTATTAGACAATGTGATAGTCATAATTATTTGTTTCATATATTATAAACATTTCATGAATAACAACTATTTAAAATGGAAAAAAAATGTATTTTAATTGTATGGAGATACTACATTGTACATTGTACATTATGCCATTAATTTTTATGCATTTTCTTTGAATGAGAATCAAAGACAGACTTTCCATTTTAGTAAGCTAAACAATTTCCCTGTTTTCTTAAAATCGCAAAAGAAAAAGAAACTTTCCTGAGTTCATATTTGAAAATAATAATAATAAATTTATAAAATATATATCTATTCTCTATTGGGCATATTGGACTTTTTGGGTATTGAAAATACTCTGGGAAAGTGCTCAGATACAGTTAGAAAAAATTACATGAGAAGATAACTTATATACAAAGAACATAGTGATCAAGAAGATGACCCTTTGCTATTAAAAGCTTGCAGAGCTGGGTGTACATTACGATGTAATTTGTGTCCCAGAATCTCTAAGAAAATGGCTTGGAGCATCTTGGTTAAACTGAAAAGAAAGTGTATCAGAAATAAAGAAAACTTCTGACAGATTCCAGTACCTCCTTGGTTTTGGACTCTCTTCCAGTGATATAAATTAAATTAATAAACAGGGCAGGAAATGGCTTGCCTACATTCTTCCTTGCCAATGAATTACAGTAGAGAATTTTAAAATGCTCATCGAGGAATATCGAGTAAATTTTTAGAATATAAATTCTATATTATAATTATCTATAGTATATACAGTAAATTGATTCTGATGTGATTGGAAGCTACAACATACCCATTCAGCCTAGTGGCTGAACTCTGCCAGTTTGCTTCATGTAAGAACTGACGGGCAATAGAAATTCTTGTTTCCCTACATCAAGCACTTCCACAGTTTCCCCTCCTATATATACATGGAGGCTGCAGGAATCAACCTCTCTCATTTCACATTTGGCACCTGTCTGAAGTATAATTTCTTGATTTATACTTTAGTTTGCTTGCTAGTTCTAAAGGCTGCCTTACCAGCTCCAGTCAATGCTTAGGAAAAACAAATGGGAAAGCTCCAGTGCATTGTGGAATTTAATGATGATTTTTAAGCTTCCAGTGAAGAGGGAGGCACTTCCCTCCTTAGTTGACCCTAGAAGATGCTGGACTCAGGATGATCATCCTGCCAAAAATGGGAAGAGATTGCACAAACTTTTAGTGTACAGAAAAGACAAACAGAAGTGTGGTGGGCTTCCTTCCAAAGACATCCTAACAAGGCTCCACTGAATGGAAAAAATGGAGGAGATTTTGAAGGAAAGATCCATTTAGGGTAAATATCTCCAAGGAAAGCTAAAGTAAGGTCATAAATAAAACAATAAAGAACGCTATCTGCGTTTTAATTTCAAAGGAACTCTTAGAAATATTTCTCTTGTTTTTGAAACATTTTTTATACATCTTCAGATCTTCTTATTCTTTTTTCTATCATATTTTCATTTTTCTACTGTGTGTCTTTGGAAATAAGTTAGAATTAGGAAAAAAATAAATAAATTCCAAAATAAAATGTGCTATAATATTTTCAAGTGAAAATGTAATAACTATTTTGTAATTTTTTTCTTTTTCTCTCAGAAGACTTTCACTAACTGCAAAGATTTATTTATTTTTCCCCTAGGAGAATGAAAGAGCTCTAACTGAGCATTTGTATTTTTTCTGAATGACAAAACATACAGTTGTTCAGATTTTCCTTGTTAGAGTAGAAAGGCCAGGGCCTTAACCACAAAAGCATTCCTTCTAATCCTTCTGTCTTCTCAGTTTGCCAAAAGCAAAGCTGAGGCTTTGTTTTTTCTGGGTTCAGTTTGATTTCAACAGTGTAATCTGTGCCTGATTTTGGCAAGTTATCTTGGATAGGGATCACCTTCTGTACCTTTGATTTTTAAGTCTAAGGTAATCATCTAGGTTCCTTCATGGTCAGAAGCAAAAACTTCTTATGCTAAAATCAGTGCCTAAAAGAAGGCAGATGATTATGTCTTTAAAATTATAGGGGAACCCAAGGTGATTTTCTGAAGCCTAAATGTTTAATTTTTAGTCAGCTAAAGTTAGAGAAAATTACGTTTTTTCTTACTTTCTCAGTCTCTATTTCCTTTTCTGTACAAAAAGAGATCATATTTCTCTGCTTCCCTGAGATGCTAGATGCCTAAGTTAATTAAAGTTTGTAAAGCAGGTTGCATTTGTTGGATAAAGGCATTATATAAATGCAAAGTATGACAGACAGACTGATTGATTGGGTTAGATAAGATAGATATTGTTTGGCATGCTAAAATACTATGGATGCCAGATGATATTATCTGAAAAATTCAGAATACAGAAGTCAATGAGGTCTGGGCTGAGTTGAGCCACATAACACACTCCCACCAAAGAGAGAGCAGGTTTAGTTATACCATCATCTGAACTCCAAGGAATTCAAAACTTTGCCCATTTTTATTAACATACGTAATTTGCCAGAGTTACAGAGGGAAACATTATGAAAAATTGGTGAGTTATACTGCTTATGCATCCCTTAACTCATCATTATGCAGAGTTTCAGAAAACGTACAGTATTTCTTATTCCACGTATATCATTGTTCTTTTGATGTTTTATCATATTGGTTGTATGAAGAGAATGGCAATTTTAGGTGTGAAATGTAAATTTCACTTAAGGTATCGATGATGCCTATAGCATAATTAAATAAGCATTTTATAATGGCATATAATTCACAATTGTGTATACAAAGTAATTGATGTAGGAAAAGACAAGTACATGCAGAAACATCACATGATACATAAAGGACTGTTAAAGAGATTAAAAAGAGATTCCATGGATTTAAAAAAAAAAAAAAAAAAAAAAAAAAAAGGAAAAGAAAATCAGGGAAACTAGGCTATAAATAAATAAAGACAGAATTAAAAGACAAAACCTAAATATTATGTAGCATGTACACATATCTCTGGAGACAACAATACTCACACAGTCTTTACCAATAGTCAGATCATTTTGATACGGCAGAGGAACACAATGGAAGCAGACAAGCGTTAGCACCGCTTCTTGTTTCTGTTTCATGGTGCTTATTCCACCACAAGACTGTGAGGTTTCTCCCAAGTGATCTCAGTAGCAAATCATAAATTGATCTGTGCATTTGACAAACAAAATCAACTGACATGAACAATATAGTCATAAACACAGAATGTTTCTTACATACGTTGGGCACAAAGAAACATAAATAATGCACCCAAATTGAGGAATAAAAAGGAGAACTTTTAATTAAAGCTGTAAATTAATTTTTCTTCTTCTTTTTTTGTTTGTTTGTTTTATTGGCTTTCGCTTGTGTTTTGTTTTGCTTTTTTTTTTTTTTAACAACTAATTTGGGTTTCTCTTAATATATTTGCATGTATTTATACAAGGGGTGAGTACAAATATTACCTTAAATATTCCCTAAATTCCAGAAATGAACCACTCGACATGTATTTTGTGGCTTAAAGGTAGAAAGGTAGCACACCACCAGCCTTGCAGCAGCTGCAATCACAGGATGGACAGCATCCTCCACCAACATCTAGGAGGGATTCACAAATTGACCTCTTCACACAACTCTGTGTCTGTTACCAAGTTTTGTTTCTGATCTCTGATTGGAGAACTTTTGAAAACAGTGAAAGATGAATGATGAGCATCAAATAGCCTCTGGCAAGCAATGAATGATGCACTTTTGGTCAATTTGCTTATGAGAGCAGCAGAGGAATCTTGAGATTGGTAAAATTTTTCATAAATTAACTTTCTGTTGCCTGGATACTAATGTAAAATAGTATGAAACAGCAAGTAAAGCAGAATCATTTCATGCATTTGCAAGTGCATTTGTAAGTTATTTTTAATTATTATTTTCTGTTCTGCTCTGCTGCAGATCCCTTGCTATTTCCTATTATTAAACAAAGACAACTATGCACTACTGCTAGATTAAAGAGATGAAAGAAATTTTTTTTGTTAAAGCTCAAAACCTAAAGGTTAGATCAAACACCAACAGTGAAAACCTGAATGCATTGTAATGAACATTATTTATCCTCCACATTATAAAGTACATCCTAACTGTACAAGGAGGGCTGTTGAGAAATACGTAAGCATAGGGACAGTTACAATAAATTGTTCAACTTCCTTCAAAGATGTTATCAGAAGATTCTTAGTCCATCAATTCCAATCAGAGAGCTAAACGTGGGAGACTTCCGTGTATTTCAGGTGAGCTCAGATGGGCTGATAGCAAATAACAACCGCTCTCTACAATTTGAACAGTTGAATATAACTATTACCAGTCAATAGCTAACAATAACCTCACAGGAGAAATTGTACACAGCTTTCCATTCCATCCTGTGGAAAATAACCACCATCCTCCCACTGATTCTTAAAAAGGACACACACACACACACAGAAACAGCCATGAAATGAATCAACTCCAGAGACAATGTCAGGAGGATTCTACCAGCGTTTTGCAAACATACAGAATAAAGAACACCACCTCTATATAAATTTCTATGGCTCATCACCACTATGAAACAGTATGCAATTTAGTATACTGTATACTGTATACTGTATACTCTATACTGTATATTCAGTAGCTTCTGTACTGAACTAGTTTGGTTAGGAGATTTTGCTAAGCTCTTGAGATAAAACTTAGGGACCTTATGCAGAAGATTATTGTAACTGTAGAGATTTGACCAGAGCTATTGTGATTTATTGCAGCTTACTTTCAGTCCATATTGTTCTCTAGGATGAATTGTTTCTTACCATGTATTAACTCAGGATTCTTCTTGCATTCTTTCGTTTTCAAGACATATTACTCTGCCAATTTTCCATGCCATTGCAGATTATATTTGTCTGAAGCGAACACTAAAATCTAGTAAGGATTTTATATAAAATTATACATCAAATAAGAGTTGTTTTAGGAAAAGCATTTCACCCAAAATTAAAAACCCTAGCTTTTGTTTGAATTACACATATATACAGATAGGTAACTCAAAAAGTAATGCCTCCTATTTATTTCCACAGAAAATACAACAGGTACAGAGAGAAAAAAAAGCAATATACGATAGAGGAAATTCTCACCTACAAAACACTATTTTTCAGCATAGTCATTACCATTAACTATGCATTTTCACCAGCAATAAACAAGAGACTGCATGTCATGCTTATAAAGATCTGCACCAGCGTATGTGACCCACTGTCACTGTCACCACTGCTGAAAAGCACTACCCTCCGCCTCACTGTGCTCACATCTACTGTTTGCCCTCCACCAACATTCAGCAAGGATCAATGAATGTCAGTGGGTGTCAGTTTTTCCACACGGAGGAACTCACTGACACACCTTTGCATCAAAAGAACTTCCATATCAGATGCCATTGTGTCAGACTGCCCACGTAATGGGATATTAGTGGGAAGGTTCAGCCTCTGCCATACCACAAACATCCACCTCTGACGTTGTGGGTCAACGTAATAAAGTAGGACGCATTGTTTTTGGAGCACCCCTTGTACTATTTAACCTAGAAAAAAATGTTATCTGTCCTACAAGACATTGGATGTTACCGCTCTTAGTAAAGGATAATAATAATCATAGCTGTAGTAAACATGATGGTCTAAAAACAATTAATAGCATAGCATTCTGGATCTACGTCCAGGTGGAAATTGATCATGAATAGTTTTCCCCAGGGTTTTGTCTTGGGACTGGTGCTCTTCAGCATCTTTATCAATGATATATGCAGTGGGATTGAGTGTATCTTCAGGAAGTTTGCTGATAACACCTAGCTGAATGGTGCAGTTGATACAACAGAAGGAAGGAATGCTATCCAGAGGGACCTGCACAGACTTGGAAAGTGGGCTCATGAGAAGCATTGTACTTGATTTGGGGTGATCCCAGATAAGTGTACAGACTAGAAGAACTCATTGAGAGCAGCCCTGCAGACAGCTGCACATGAGCCAGCAGTGCGCTTGCAACCTCGAAGGCCAACTCCATCCTGTGCTGCATCAGCAGAGGGGTGGCCAGCAAGATGAGGGAGGTAATTGTCCCCTACTAATCTGCCCTTGTGAGGCCCTAAGCCTGAGGCCCCCAGTACAGGAGGGATGTAGAGCTGTTGAATAGGGTCCACAGGAGGGCCAGGAAGATAATCAGAGGTATGGAACACCTCTCCTATGAAGAAAGTTTGAGAGAGTTGGGCTTGTTTAGCTTGGAGAAGTGAAGGCTCAGGGGACACCTCACTGCAGCCTTCCAGTGCTTGAGAGAAGCTTGTAAACAGGAGGGAAAACAGCATCTCACATGGTATGAGAGTGACAGAACAACGGGGAATGGCTTTAAACTAAAAAAGTGGAAATTTAGGGTAGGTGTTAAGAATAAAATCTTTCCTCAGAGGGTAATGAGGCACTGGTAAAGTCTGCCCAGAGAAAATGTGGATGCCCCATGCGAGGAGGTGTCAAGGCTCCAGGTTGGATGAGGTCTGGGTAACCTGACTGGTGAGCAGCAATCCTGCCCATGGCAGGGGGTTGAAACTACATTATCTTTAAGGTCTCTTCCAACCTAGACCATTCTATGAATCTCTGATCCTGTGAATAACTTCTTAGTAGACTTCTGAGGATAAAATATTTTTCAGTATGGACTGCTGACATTTCTAAGTGGAGAACATTGTTGGTTACACAACACACATTGTCAGTAAGCAGATTTTTCTACCTATCCATCTCCTCCTGCTTTTGTGCAGTATAATATTAGTTCCTATAAATTAAGACAACATGGCTTGGTGCTGAATGAGATGTGCTCATGTAGAGCTCCCTACAGGAATTGCTGCCACAGAGCAGCCAACAGAATTATAATGATTCACTGGTACATGATACCTCTAATTTCCTCTTTCTGTTTTAACTCACTCAGCATTTTCATTTTCTAAGATTTCAGTGCCAGGGATGCTTTTTTTTCCTTTTTTCCTAAGGAAAACTTTTTGTCTTAGTATGTTAATTGAGATATGAGTACAGAACAAAATCTAGTTAGTATACATTTCCTTATAATACATATAAATATATATGTATATGTGTGTGTACATATGCATAGAAATATGTATCAGTGTATCTCTCTCTTTCACTCCATATATGTATATGTATAGTGATGGAGTAGCAAATCACACCTTCTACCACCCCCACTACCTTCCAAAAAAAAAGAGTTCCAAAAACCAATTAGCTATCCAAGTTTGCCTGAGGAGTTTTTCTTCCCTCTCTCATATTTTCACCCTCTGCTTAAATATATATATATGTGTCTATATATTTATATATGTGTGTCTATGTCCATATTCCTTTTTTTACACTACCTTCAAGTGCAGTAGCTCAAGGTAACACTTTTCTTTTTCTTTTTTTTTCCAAAGATTTCACTTAAAGGTTTTAGAAGTAGAGTCTTTAACTCCATTAAGTATAATATACTTGAGGGAAAGTAGAGTTTTACCTTAGAAGTTTCATTGTCTCTCATCTATGGTGCTGCTTTTTCTGATTATGTTTCCCCAAAGCGCACTTTAAGGTATAGTTTAAGATCATTTGAAGTATAATGTATACTTTATACAGTACATATAATTTTACTTACTTTTGCTTAAAGCATACTTTATGAGGGGTGTCGAGAGGGCAGAACTAAATCCCAAGACACTGTACAAGTGATTATTAACTGAAAGTGCTTCAATAGGGTATTACTTTTTATAATAAAAGGTGTTGTATCTTTTTCCCTGGGTATTTGAGCAAACCTACCAAAGTCCTTGCTTGCATCAAAGGAAGTCTGTGTTGCTCTCTGCAGAATATATTGACTAATTCTTTCTAGTGCAATAGTAGCATCTACTATTAACAACCCAACCAGCCTGCAGGTCTGATTTTTCTTCTCTCTAAAACAGATTTTATAGAACTGCAACACTGTGCACGTCTGTGGCTGCATCATCTTATTTCAGGAATGAGTTTGTTCTTCCATGACTCTTTGTGAAAATAAAATAACACAAAATAAAATAAATTAATATTAAAAAAATAATAAATAAAAATAATTAATTAAAATCAGCATAAAAACTTGTTTTAAGCAACATGCTCAGCTCAGGAAAAATAGATCTTTAAGGAGATTATTTCAGTTTAGTAAACACTCAGGAAATCTTTAGCATACAACTTACTCCTCCTGTTTTTTCGTAGAATTAAAAGAGCAGGAGGATGGCATTTCCATCCAATGTGGATGAATATATCTGCAATAAATAGAGAAGAGTAAAACTTGTGAATTATAACTCAGACACACTGCAAGTAACTCATACATCACCCAGATAAATTAAAAAAAATGAAATCCCATATCATGGCACTGTCACCTCATAATTTTGTGTTCTAATTATCAATACAAATCACAGATTTTTTTGTTGGTCACACCTAATTTATGAACTGTATAGAATAACAGTTAATAGACTCACTAGTTAATTCTCCCTTGTACCTTCTCCAGTGATATTCACGTATGTCAGCCAAGATTTTAATTGATTTTCATAGTAGCCACTTCTTAATAGGATAATTTGTCAATACCATAATAAAACAATTGTTTCCACAGCATTTCAAGTTCAGTTTATCGGATAACAAAGTTAGAGCTGGTTTCATTAATTGAAGCCAGCTGGAGGGTTTGCAGGATGAAAGATATAAATCTCAACAGTGCTGTGGAAAACTAGGTCAGAGGGCAGAGAAAAATTAGTTAAGCATGATGGACCAAAAGTGACCTGTACAGGTGCTCCGGCTCACTTTCAGGACATCACTTCCTGTGTTCCTCTTTGGCTCCAGCAAAGCCCATAGGTCAACATGTGTATTCTTATGCCTGGTTTAAATTAAAAGCCAGTCTAGAGCAGCTCACTCCCAAGCTCCAGATAATGTTACCCACTAAAAGTAAAACATTTCACAGGGTCTTTATGTTGTCATGTGTTTCCCAAGGAGCTTTGTTTACATCAGTAAGCAGCTCTTGAATCCTAACACAGGAGTCTTAAAATAACTTTCAAATAAAGGTGGAAAAATAATATCGTAAGGGGATAAGTGATATTCAGGAAGGCTGGATAAAGGCAAGGCTGTGGTGAAACAAAATACTACTGAAAATCAGCCTGATTGATACAAACGTGTTAATCTATCATGTGTCAGCCTCCCACAACACTAGCACTGTAAGCATTTTTCCCTTTGCCAAACCTTTTAAAGTAATCTTTCCCACCTCTCTTGTTTTCAGATTTAAATGTCTTACTCTGTACTATATAACCTCCTGTGTAACATATAGAGTTATGTTATTCTATATTAACAGAAAATATAAAGGGCAAAAAAGCTAGCTAAAAGCCATTACTTTTTATTGCAGTGATGCAGCTTCAAACTCAAGCTTCCCTAATAGAGAAAAGAACATATATTCTGGATGTTGTGAACTTACTGCAAGAATATGTCAGACTGAAACTGACAAATATTTTGCTTAATTTTATTTGAAACCTCCAGCTATATGAGACACCAGCAAGTAGCTCAACCTTCTAGATAAGGGCAAAAACAGACAATTCCTGAAGGTGGGATCTGACTGATGGGACATGAAGTCCTTGTGCCTCCATAAGAAAAGTCTTGGAAGCAAAGACTTACACAATATGTCCCTTAGGTTCCATGCAGATGCATTCTGGCTCCATTCCCCATCCTCCTCTCATAGCTGACTTTCAACTTTAGAGTCCACCTTTTGTATGTCTTATTCTGGGCCTTTGAGTGGAAGATGACAGTGTTTGTTGGCTGTTTTTCTAATTTTCTCCTCACCTAGTCAGAGACTTCGCAGTCATCCCTTCCATCTTATTTTTTAAGTATAGAGGTAAACAAAGCTCAGAAAAACTTGAAATCGTTACTTATTTTGACTTATTTCTTACCTTTAAATTCTCAGGATAAGGGCTCAGGAACTGTAGAGGAAAAAAAAAAAAAAAGGGGGGGGAAAATGTGATGCTGAGTGATTCACATCTTTAGCATCAAGCTTGTCTCAGAGAAAACCTTCTTTGTTCAAGGAATACAGAACAGTTTAAAACTGAATTTTTGTTTCGTATTTTAGCAGATTTTGTTGACCTGCTGATTCATGGTAATGATGCCAAGCACTCACATTTTTTTTTGCTGGTGGGAGTTTCATTCTAACTTCATCAGTTATAAGATTGTTCATTCTTCAACTACTGTAAAAAAGAATTTATTCCTGATACTACCAAACAGTATCCTTTAAAGTTCATTTGTCAAATCACTCTCGTCTTTTCTCTCACTATGTAAAAGACATTAGGAAAATAACAATAATGTTGTCTGTTTTCTTGTTTGCACATCTAAGTGCTATAGATATTCATTAGCTCCTTCTTTCAAGGACTGAAATTTCTTTTTAACTTGAGTACTGGTGATTTATTTTTCTGACTGTGGAACTGAACATTCTGGGACTAAAACAATGCCAGCCATTTTCCTGTTGAACACTAAAGTCACTACTGCTAAATGAAATCGTACCTCAATCCTGTATAAAGCGAAGATATAGTAACAAAAAAAAAAATCCCTTTCATATTACGGTATAATTTAATGAAGATTTGCTTAGGTAACACAATGTACAAAGAAAATCTGATTTGACAAAATTTCAATATCAAATTTTAATCTCTTTTGCGCAGTAAATATAACAATAATCCAATATAATATTAATTTTAAATGTGTGTATGACACAAATATTTTTTCAGGAGAACTATATGAGTTTATGTCAGATGAAGAGCCAAACATCATCAACAGATATACTGATAAGAGGTGATAATTTTTCATCTTTCTCCTCCTGAGAACAAATGTTTCTATTGGCAGAGTTAAATCTGCATTTTCATACATCTGCAAATGTTTCTGCCTGTAAATGCAGGCAAATATTTCCCTTGATATAAAAAATATTTTCTGAAGCTTTGTTAGTCAGGCTATTCTAATTCTTTCATTTCTGAGCAAATCACATATATCGGGGTAAACATGACAGTTACTTGCATCTTTAGCAATTAAAATCATTTGATTTTGGCATTTGTAATAAAGTGGTTTTATAAAATGTTATCAATAATACTGTATTAGGGACTGCATTATAGTCACTGGGGAAAAAAGCAACCAACATTCTGAAAACTTCTTACATTATTGTATGATCTAAAAGTTTGTGCTGAGACTGTATGCAGATTAAAAGAAAAGAAAAAAAAAAAAAAAAGAAGAATATATTTGGAGAGACAGTACACAGAAGCAAAAGCAGCCGAACTTCTTGCAAACCACCCTCAGTTGTGAAAAGAGAGAGAACAGCGGCTACCATGTGGCACAAAACCTAAATATATATTATTTTGTTCCTTTTCGTTAAGACTGCATAGGGCATAAGTTGTTTTCAAGCATGCCTCGGACTCCTACAGCTCCAGCTGTCATGTGTAATTAAACATTTGGCCTCCACAATTACTCTACAGTGTACATATGCCAGTATTTCAAGCCTGGAATATGCATTTCAAAGAAGAATAATTCCCTGGAAATCCTAAATTGACAGGAGCAAAGACAGCCTGAAGGAAAGTAGTCAGAGAAAACTGTAAGGTCGGGATCTAATGATTAAAAAAGAAACTTCAAGAAGAACTTCAACCCTTAACTAAACCAATGGGAAAAGGAACGACAGTTGGCAAGCAGATTTCTGCATAGGGATCCTGATTAGGGAGCCTCTTGGGTTAATTTAATATTATCAGTGTTGTTCACCTTGCTGTAGTATGCCTTACCATTAATACCATTTAAACAGATTTCTTTTTTCTTAAAGCATATTTGGCATCATTTATTTTCCATGAATACTGATCACGGCAATATTAAATGTGATGATTCATACTGACTCTGAGGTTGATTTATCAGCAAGGGGAATTTGCTTGTTTTTGTTCTTCTTTTTCTTTTCTTTTTTTTCCCCCTTCTCTATATGTTTCAATCTACTACTGGTTCTGTTGTCATAAGCAATGCTGAGTTTGTGTTTCTGTTAAGAACTGCATTTTTAACATTTTGTATAAAGAGTCTAGTCAAAGATCCTAGCATTTCCAGTCCAAGAATGGGCACAGAGAAAGCCAAATGTTTTTAGCAAGACGAAAAAGATGTTAAGCAGTGCTAAAAAATGAATGAATGAACTTCTTGTTTATAAAATGGTTTTCCATATAGTGTCTCTGAGGTCCATGGATCTATTCTCCACCCTGAATCATATATTTAGTAGCCCTTAGATATAAAGCACTACAAAACCATTCCAAGGAGCTAAACATTTTTCTCTTTTTTTTTTAATTGAACAATTTCTTATTAAAACATCTGAAAATGCACTTATTTACCACAGGTTAAGTTAAACATTAAGAATGAAGCAGTTTACCATAAATTCCATTCTGTACTAAACAGAGAAAAAATAAGCTCTTCCTGTGCAAAGATGCGTTCAATATTTCTAAAATGAATTATAGGTCTTAGAAAAGAAATCATGTATGGCTAGCACAGACTTAGATATCTAAATTTAAATATCTGTATTTATTTGGAATGAATTCCCATTTATGAGGATCTTTAAATATATATATATATATGTATACTTAAAACTGTCTTGATGTAACAGCTTCAGAATAAGTGACAAAGGTACAGGTGAAAATTGATGAAAATGGAGAATTATCCCATGAGTCTGCTGTGAACTCTGCTAACCTGTTAGTACTGCAGGCATCCTGGTCTTTGTTCCATTTTAGTCTAAGCTAAGTCACTTATCTTTAATTGATTGTAACTTACTATCTTAATAAATTTTTAAAGTTCACATCATTGTAAGATGCCATGGCATGACAGGGAGCTACAATGCCTGTCACAGTGAATGATGGAATGACAATAAATTCACGTGAGCCCACATGCTGAAACACGCATACAAGGAAACAATGCTTCAGTGCCGCTTGGTAGTAGGCTCTGTCTTGTGTTTTATTCTGAAAAAAAAGCATCTTTGGCAAAAAAGAAACAAGACCACAGTATGACTGAATCATCAGCTTCAATTCAGCCTTACTAAGGCTAAGGTAAAATTAAAGTCGTACTGTACCGTGTGTCACTTTTCTCATCTTTTTTGGTTTTGTTTCAAAATGCAACTATGCCAAGTGTGAGGCTGTTGATAAGGAGTTGAGTATAGCTTTTCCTTATTATAGCTGATCACTGAGGCACCAACTTGTTAAGTAGGAGCTATCAACTACATTGACTTTAAGTGATGATTTTTATGGTGGTTTTTTTTTGTTTGTTTGTTTTTGTTTGTTTTTTGTTTTTTTGGTTTTTTGGTTTTTTTTTCCCCTCTTTAGTAGATGCTGGTGTTGGAGAGTATTCAGAGAAAGAGTCAGCCTATCTGCTAATTCTGGCAGTGGCAGTAGCTTTGCATTAATGGTATGAGAAAGGTACCTCATTAAAAATACAGAGCTCTTGGCCACATGACAGCTGTGTTGTCCGATATAGTAACACTCCTGTCCCAGGCAAACCCAGGAAGGTCCCTGTGCCTACACTGCAGACTTGTACTCTGTCTTTAGCATGTGCTAAATCCTCAAGTCACCTTGTCAAACCACCTTTTGGAAGAAGGAAGAAGAATACTGGGACAAAGAAGAAAGGCAGAAGAAGCAGGAAGGGAGAGAGTATCATAGAATCATAGAATGGTTTGTTTTGGAAGGGACATCAGGGACCATCAAGCTCCAACTCACCTGTTGCAGTCAGGGCCACTAGCCTCCACATTTAATACTAAACCAGGCTGCCCAGGGCCTCATCCAACCTGGCTTTGAACACCTCCAGGGATGGGGCATCCAAAGCCCCCCTGGCAGCCTCTGCCTGCACCTCACCACTCTCATAGTAAAGAACTTCCCCCGAGAGGGGTTCACAGGGTATCGCAGAGTTTAGTCAAGCTGTCAGCATGACTGTTTTAATTTTTAAAATTCTACATCCTGTAACAGAAAAAAACAAGAAGAAGAAGCAAACACACACAACAAACTAACAAACAAACAAAAAAACAACACTTTTGCTTGCTCAAGATTGTGGTTCAGAAAATGAGAAACTTGCTTCCACTTGAGTCAACTGAAAAACAAGACACTGATTTTGGTGAAGACAGTATTTCTACTGAACGTTATGAGTATTTTCTACTTAGTAGTTGCCTATCCAGACAAGCTCTGGAATAGTATGCTGCTATTTTAATTCATGCCCAAAAAGATGTGAAAGAATATAAAGTGAAAAACATAACTTTTCATCTACTAGTAAATGCTTCATGGCAACTCTTTGAATGTGTTTTCCTTGAGATGGTCAGATGAGTTTTCTGTCCAATCTCTCTCCTCTTGAGCTAATTTTAAGTCTGAAGGTAGTTTAGCAGACTGGAAAAATCTACATGATGAAAAATATGTTGTGGTATGTCAAATTTGTCTTTCGTTCCATCTTCTCTCCTAACTGAAAAATTAAAATCTTTTTTTCTAGGAAAAGTTGCAAATCTTGCACCCCCTAGATGTGTTGAAATGTTAAGTTTAAGAGGAATATTTCCTGTTTAATACAAAATTTCCTTGAGCACTCATGAAATGGGGAATAGTTGTTCAAATAGAAAGAGAACAAAAATGTGGGCTTTAATATGAGTCATAAACTAAATGTAAATTGATAATGAGACTTTCTTACTCCAAACATTTTCATTTTGCAGGAGAATAGCAGGGCTGTCGCACATGATTTAAAGCACACTACCCTGTCCAGCCCTGTTGAGGCTGGAGTTCTCTGACTGCTTTTGAACATCTTACTTTAAGAAAGATAAATGGAAGAGACCCAGAGGAAAGCATGAAAAATGAGATAAGGTTTAGAAAACATGACCTGTAAGTAAAGGTTGAAAGAATTAATTTAGTCCAAGAAACAAAAACAGGAAGAAAAAAAAAGGAGACTAAGTCAGAATACAGAATATACAGAATATAACTGCCGTCCTGTACAATGTTATAAAGATGGTGAGATGGTAATCATTTGTTCCTTATTGCTAGCATTGGAATGAGTAGAGGAAAAAGACTTTATTTGTAAAGAAAAAAAAATCAACCTCTTGTTCTTGTGACACAATCCTGGAGAAGGCTGCCTGTAAGGGTTCTGGAACCCTTCCATTTGGAAGTACAGGCAAATAGTAGTTAAGAACATCCAAGGAGAACTTGATCCTACAGTAGGATGGACCAGATAATCTCAAAATTCAATTAGTCTCTGAAGTTCAGTGATTTAATGTTTTTTTTGTTAATCTTACCTAAAAAAATATAAAATTGAAGGACTGTATCAGTTGCAGACAAGACTTCTAGATTACTTGGATCCATATGTATAATGTACAAGCTGCTTTACAATACTATTAAATCCATTGTCATTTCAAAAGAAAAAGTAAATTTGGAACCCTGATTGTTGCAAAAACAAATTTCTTTATAAGAATAAAATGTTATTGATATATTGCCCTCTTCCTGGTCTGTACAACCTGAACCAATTCTTCTGAGGGATGTGAATTTCCCTACCTTTTATGCGTCTCCTGGGATTCCACTGCAGCTGATGATGGAGTACAGTGTGATTTATCTCACCTTGCTGAAATCACCTAGAAGTCAGGGGTGGGATTCAAGTAAATGCATTGCTGGACAATAGTTCTGTGTTGCAAATGAGTGATTTCAGATGCCTAAATATAGCTGCCTATGGTCCTATTATATTTAGCTGGAGTCTAATTAATTCAGCCAGAAGCGTTTCCAGTTTGGCAGACCAAGCACATATGTCTGCTTGAAGGTGAGCTGAATAGCTCCCCACATTCTTGTGAATGGATTAACTTACAATTTCAGTGGCCTGTAAAGGCAGAATAGACAACTACCTCACACACAGAAGTTGCCTGTGGAATACCTGGGGAAAAATTTGTCTGTCTTACTTTGATGCTTATAGTATGTTGAAATGAAATTGGCTAATCCAGCTACATAAACATAGTTTGTCATGCCCTATGTTATGTCACTGGCCTCTAGAAGGATGCAAATGTCTGTATGTGTCAGTCTTGGGTATTTTAGACTCTTTCCAATGGCATCAGGAACCTATGTTCCAGAAGGTGAACTGACCCTGTAATTTCCTGCAAGTGTCTAATTCTCTCCATGGACTGGGAAGAGTGGAAAGGGAAGCACATGAAGCTAGATAAGAGGAATCCTGCCTGTCATGTTTAAATTAGCAGCATAAGCAAGGCTTTCATGGTGAGATAGTTGATTAGGAAGTACAAAATTTGTAACTAGCATATAGAGAAAGATGTTGATAACTCAGCATTTATTACAAAGCCTATTTTACTGATATAAAAATGGTATCCATCTCCCTCTACAAAATGATTCTGGTGACTCAGGATTAAGGTGAATTGTGTGGTTTTCAAGCTATAGTTCTGAACAGGGAGGGTGTAGCACATTAGTCAATAGGAAAAAACATTTTTCTTAGCATCACTCTCAGCCACGTCCAATCTGCTTGAGCATCATGAAGTACTGTGTGTCATATTTTTCAATCTGTTTCAAAGTGGAAAATGTTGAGATTTTTTCTTTACTTTCTGAATCTACTATGTCTGTTTACCCTTTGCCATCATCAACATATTTCTTATCAGAAAGAAGCTCTACTGGAAAGCCATATACATAATAAAGGTCCAGTTTTGAAGCTTAAAATTTGTTACTTCTTGCAGAAATGAAAACACATTATTTGTATAAGCAGCTGGACTAAATGTTTGCACTTATGTGGTGTATGAACATTAACTAATAATTATGTTCAGCAGAAACTTGTCAGTCTTTCACAATAATAGGACAAATAATGCAAGAGCTATAAAAGAATAGCAAGCAAAGCAATGATTTTGAAATCATAGCATAAAGTTATGAGTTAAAATATATGTCATTATAACCATTGCATACTGAGGTATCACTGCAAACCAATCATTTTGAATGCTAACCAGAGAGAGTTGCAACAGAGATTAGATGGGAATGAAAATAAGAATAGTCATCAATTTGACAGGCATGGAATATATATCAAGGATAGCTATGAGGATGGTATGGAAGAAATCTGCAGGCAATGGTCAAATCAGAGCTGAATTTATGAATGATTTTAGTTCCATTTCAGCATTCCAAAGCATTAGCCAGAAGGATAAAGCACCTAAGTGTAAATTAAAAAATAATAATTAAAAGTAAAAACAAACATACAAAAAAATAAAAATGTATTTAATTTGCTTTTCCTCTTCCATCTTTCACCTCTCTGAAATGACTGCCAACAGAGAGTATGGTGTCAATAGAGCAACATTACTAATAGTTCCAGTAACAGAATATTTTCCATTAGGAACTAACCTGGAACTGCTAAAATTGTTTTACAACTGTAATATGACCAAATGATAATGGCTTTCAGCCAATCAATTCACCTGTGTTGGATTTGAGCTGTTTGTATGCAGATTAAATTCTTTAAATTCAGTCACCTTTTAAAATGTTCTGTCAGCTGGGTTGCACTTACCTACTTGGCAGCTGTTTCCTCACCCAGGAAACAACTCCCACCCACCACCTATCAAGCACTTATCTCTACTTCAGTTTGGAGTCAATGTGTTTGGAAATTATATGTCAGTTTTTCACAGTGAGCAGTGCTGTCCAGTTATACAAGATCTTAATAAAAATACTATTGGAAAAGATTTGTTTCTATTAAAGAGATATTCTATCAAGGAAAGCTAGCTAAGCCTACCAGTGAACCTATTCAGTGCTGTTTAGTTTGTGACTAAGTGAATGCCCAGCTTTGTATGCAGAGCTTTGTGGTGTATACTGTAGTCAAGGTGGAGAAGTAGTCTGTAAAGACTTTCCTGTAGCAATCCCCTTTCTAATGAAAATGAGTCAATAAAATATGAAGCTTGTCTTTCTATTAATTGTTTTAATCTGAATCACCATTTCTTTCCTGTTGTGTATTACCTCAACTGACGTCAGACTGCTCTTCTTCCTCCCTGCTCCAGTGCTGCTAAAGTTTGTCAGTCTTCTTTATCTCTTGCAGTGATTTAAAAACAAAAAAACACATGCCTTCACTATCAATAAATAAAGAACCTCTGTAAGTTCTTTTACTTATTTTGTGCCTTCAATTACAAAACAGAAATCCAAAGCCCAAGATGTGCACCTGTAACTACTTTTTCGACATTCACATTAGTAAATAATAAGATTTGACAGGGTCGCAGAAAAGGTGGCCCAGCTGCAGGCATGTTTGTTGTTAATATTTAGGCTGTAGGTTTACCAAGTATCCTGGAGCCAGTTACTAGCTTGGGCAGCAATATTTTCCACACCTGAAAAGAGCAGAACCTGTGTACCATCTTCATTCTCTTTATTCATTCCCAACATAAAGCGCTTATTTCTTGCTTAAGATACCTCAAATTCACAGTTCATGTATATTACTGCATAACTCAATAGGTAGAAGCAAAATCACTAACATCACATGATTAATAGGAAACCTTAGAGGCATTAGAGTCTATCTTGAGACACGTGGCAGTTCAGTGAGCTGAACTGAAACTTTTTTCATTTTTTTGTATTTTGTCTTTCAAATTACACAGTACCCAAGATCACAAAAGTATCATGACAAAATAAACACGTCTACATAGGTGACGATCTCAGGGAGAGTTCACAAGTGAAACTGGAAGTGTATTTATGTCTTTGCTCTTGCAGAGAGTGATGTTTGCAAGTCAGGGCTGAGGTCCTTGGACGCATGGGGGAAGTTATTCTCACTTATGTATTCATCTTATTTTGATTTGGGAGCGTCAGAAAATTTAGTCACCTGGAAGGAGAAAATTAGAAAATGAGTTAAAGAAAGAACTACAACTGAATATTTATGGATGCTTTGTCCCATCTTTTCACATACATTCTGACACAGGTTACTCCGGGAGATGTAAGTACAACCCTTCTGCGGTTGTAGGACAACCTTGTTGTCCTTGTAGGAGGACTGTTGTACAGTCCTTGTAGGACTGTAGCCAAGGGGAGCACAGAGCTATGGTATACGAGTGCACTGTGTTGGGATTCTCTGCAATGTGTCTGCAGCACTGAGTAGATATCTTAATCTCTGCTCTGTTTTCCTTGTCCATTTGTGGGTAAATAGTACCTATTCTTGCTTGTTTGCCAGAATTGCTTCTGAGCTTCTTGGCAGCTCTGGTAAATTGTAAAAAGTCTTGGGTAAAGTGCGTGCCTGGGGCCAGGGTCAAAAGGCTCCTAGAGTGAGAAGGAGCAAGGAAAAGGAAGAAGAGTGAGGAGTAGAGGAGGAGGAAAGAGAGAATTTGTGAGCCCTCAAAGTTTGGGTCTTCTGCTTCTATTATCTTTGGACAGAACCAGCTTGCTTCTGTAATAGCTGTATCCTTTGTAATCCTGATTTTTCTACTATCTGGTAATATCACTCAGAAGAAAAAGCAGTGATTAATTAAAAAAGAAAGAGCACTTACTTTTACACATAGGTTTTCTATATTGGTTAAAAAGCATAAAGAAATTTATTCAACTTATTAAAGTAAGGATTTATAAAACACTCTTTGTCTCCTTCCTTTGTGCATTTCACAAATTCAAAACTTCACATATGAAAATGACTAGAACCTGATTTCTGGTGTAGTTTTTTTAAAAAAATAAAAAGATTTATGTCTGAGGAAACAATGAGTCTCCAGACCCACAACTATCTCTTACTGAGGTATTTTTTTCTCCCTGGGGGAAGAGAAAAGCTATTGGAGCACACATAAAATTTAGGTGCTTTAAGAATTTCTCCAGGACTTCTGTTAGATTTACCATCAAAAGAAGCAATAAAATGGGAATTTATGTTTTTTCCTTAGCAAATCTTATGCTTTCTGATCTGGTGTTTTGCTATTGCAATTAGAGCTGTTTCTTGAAGCAGCAAACTAAAAAGTAGTACCAACAGTACTTATTTTAGGTGTGAACATTTTAAAAATATGGGGAATGTTGGAAAAATAAATCTCATATATGTTATTCACATCTGTTTTCCTGACAGATTGCCTCTTTGCAGAATAGGTTACGGTTTGATCATGTCTTAAAAGAAAAGGTACTGAGTTAAGTTGCTTTCCTTAGTAAAGACTGCAGGAAATTAATTTATGGTCACAATAAGATTTCAGGTGCCACTTCCAGGTGAGCATGTCTTTGTATTATCTCCCCCAAATGATCAGCAACAAAGGAGTAGAGAAATTAGCACATGTGATTATTTTTACCATCAGTGCTGGATCACTTCTGCAGTAGATAGCATTCCATACAGCACCTTTAAATAATTCGTATAGTGTTTATCTTGTTCTCCATCTGCAGTTCTTGCATGGAGCCTTCATATTTCCGGTGGTGTTATGAAGACTCATAAGACTTAGCTGGATTCACTTTCCTAGTGAGCTCCCAGTTATGACAGTCTTCAAAACAGATACAGGAAATATATTGGGGTACATTGGATACATGTCGGAAATCCTGAAGTCCTGAAGCATAGGCTGCTGGACTCAGCTGGCATCAGAGGAGGTTCAGACTAGATATCAACAGAAGTTTCAGTATTGGGATTATATGACAAGGTTGAAGAAGGGAGAGGGGTAAGGAGGCTGCAGGAATGGTCTCTGAGCAGAGACCAGTACTGCCCCATGTCAGGGCAGAGCCAGCTCCAGCTGCTCCAAAGGGACACACAGCTGTCTGAACTGAGCCATGAACAATGCTGGGTGTGCTCTGGAGTGTGGATTCAAGGAAGGGAAAATCTGGTGAGTAATCTCTCACTTATCTCAAGCCTTGAGACAGTTTTCATGTTTTCTCCTCCTAATTCCTTTAAGGAGAAGAAGTGAGAGTGGTGGAGTAGAGTTCAGTTACTCATCAGTGTGAAACCACCGCTAGTTCCTTACTGAAGGATGATCGAGCCCTAGCACAGTCTTCCAGGGCTGTGATCAATCACAGCACAGAGCAGAAAGAGTTCAAGGAGTGTTTGGACAGTGCTCTCAGACATACAGTTTGATTTTTGGGTAGTCCTTGTGGAGCCAATGTGATCCTTGTGTGTCCCTTTCATCTCAGGGTATTCTACCATTCTATGACTCTTTGCGTTGGTATCTGGTTCCCAGGCAATGGGATAAGGTTTGCATGATTTTATATGTAAATTGTTGAGAACAGGCAAACGCATTTTCTGTGACAACTTTGGTATTTTGAAAATCAGTCCTGTCAACACTGACACTTGAAGTTTTGTTTCAGGAAAAATGAGGAATTAAATCCAGAATAGTCTCATAAGGTGCTGATTAAGTATTAATTAATAATGTTTTACAGTACTTCAGATATTACATTAAAGAATACTTGATATTAGGTACGTGAATGTAGAGAAATATCTTGCATACCATTAGGTGAAGCTTTAGTCCAGTGAATAGAAAAAAAACTGCAAAAAATGCAGAAAAATTTCTTCATGTCTTTGCTTGATATGAACAAGCTAAAATCCTCAGCTTTTTTTGATTTCTTGCAGTCAATTCAGTATGAAATGACGTGCAATAAAGTTGTAGGGGAACAATCTCTTAAAGAAAAGCAATTACAAGTCTGGTTTATGTCCTCTAACGGTCCAAGTGTAAAATTATAACAGAAAGTCTGGTCTGTAAGCAATAGTGTACACCAATTAACACATGCCAGTGCAGGAAAGCTAAAAACTCTTTTTTTTTCAGAGTCATCAGATCATCAGGATGTAGGCATATGCCTCTACAATAGAGACAGGGTGTATTCTTTTTTTTTTTCTTTTTCTGTTAATAAGTACGTGACAAGGTTTGATTTTGGGCTACTTTGTTACATTTTAGGGTTTGGGTTTCAACTGTTTTGGAGGTTTGATTGTTTTTCTCTCCATTTTGAACAGACTGAATATTCATGACTATATATATACTTGAATATAACACTTGAAAATACTCAGAGGAGATCCTAAACAGCAACCTATTGATCATTTCTGGATTTTCCAGTATTGGTGTGAAGGAACAGACTTGCAAAACTGACCAATCATATTCTTTCACAAAACCATGCATACAGTTTGCAGAATAATATGCATCAGGATGTCTGATTTCTAAGGGCCATTTTAGAATACCTGTTTTCTTCAGAAACAAAAGAGAACTCTAAACAAGAGTTGCTTTGACAGTGTAAGAATTATATAAATAATAAAGCCAAATACTATAGTTTCAAAGAAATGATAGATGAACACAACTTTGCATCTTTACCCCATTAAGAATATGTCTGGAATTTTTTAAATTGCAGCAGACCCGTTTTGATCTTTGCATCTATCTCAGTAGGTTTCTGTATACTTTAACCAAATGTGCTTTCAGCAATGATTTGTCATTTTTTTCTAAATGAATCTGAAATTTTATGTAAATTAATGACACAGTGATTCTTTGAAAATTTTGTGTCCACAAATCATTTTTTTTTTTTTGAATCTTTTATTCAATTTCTCATCTGATCAAAGAGATTTTCTTAGACAGGAAAATTTTATAAATAAAACAAGCAAGCATACTGCAAACTTAAAGCAGTTTGGTGGATATGTAGGTAGAATCTAAATTAGTACATTTTCTAGGATAGTCTACACTGACCTATTTAGCATTAAAGCAGATCTGTAAATGAGTAATAGTGAACTGTAACTGCCTCATGCTTCACACATATAATCTACAATATACTTTGTTTGGTATTGGCAGAGGACATAGCGTGAAGTATTTGACTTGTAAAATCTAAGTATAAAGTTAGAAATAACAAAACCATAGTCTGAAACTCTGAAGAAGCTCAGCATTTTCACAGTTTCAAGTTGGATATTTCAAACATCAAGCGATCAAAATGTGGCCGTCTTTGGAGCAAGCATTAGTAATAGTAAATCTGTTTGTACATACATGTCATTGTCATTCTCAAGGCATTTTCTTTAACAGGAAGGGTTTGGCTAATCATTTTGGATCTGAGTCTTACCTTTCTCCTTTTGCTAGCCTATCTGCCCAGATACACTCTATGGCATATGTATTTAGTTAGAGCATGTGATCACACTGCCTTGTGATTACCTGCCTAACTGGCAAATATTACTCACATACAGAAGAGCAGTTATTCATGCTTTCACTAAACCTATCTCAGGAAGCATAAAAAAGTACTGCTGAAATTGACTGGATATTTTCCCTAGACATAAAAACAAACAAACAAAAACAAACAAACAAAAAAACATAAGACTTCAAGGAAAAAAGATAGGCCAACACTGTCTCTAATCTGAAAATCTTCTAGGATAATCAGAAACAGAAAAAAGATAGAAAACTCAGTAGAGTTCTAAGGAGAGAATGAATGATGAATGAATGAGAATGAATCTGAATGATTTAGATGGAGAAAGGAGAGGAAAACAAACAAACAAATTAGAAATCTTTTATTAGTGTCAGGCCGTGAAACAACAGAAGCACAGCTTGGGAAAGAGTGAAGTGGAGAAGGAAATGGGCTGGATGGACAAAAAGAAGACAGCTCTTTTTCATACCAAGTTATAGAACCTGAAAGTTATAGCAAATAAACCCCACCAAGAATTTATTTTACTTACTAAAGAAGACCATAAAAGAGTGAAGAGAGAGAAAGATGTTCAATTTTCCATTCTTTTATAAGTTTGAAGCAGTTATGTTTCTACATGCTGCATTCAGTCTTAATTATGATGAGAGAAATCATCCACTAGCCTGTACCTTGAAGTTCTTCTATTGGTGACAGCTGCCATTAAAAGTCCAGTCAATTTGTTATCTCAGCCTCTGTGTTCTTTTACTAATTCTTTTATTGGTAACAAGGAATATACTGGAAATGATAAGCAAACTTCTCCATAGGTTAATGGACTCCTAAAGTCAACAGTTATGTTGATGTTAGCTAAAAATGAGTTAAAATTAAGAGTTTGGGCACACAGTCCACTTGTATTTTAATGAGGTGATTTGTGTAGACCTGTCATTGAGTGTTAACATTTACAAATGTAATTAATTCAGTCATATAAAACAAATATTAGATTGTTATATTTTAATGAATTTAAACCTATGTATAAATGCCAGCAGAAAGTTCCAATCATACTTAGTCAGGAATATGCATTAATCTTGCTTAGTTTTCCTCTATAGGGTGCACTAGACAAGATCTTCTGACAAAATTAAAAATAAATGCCTACATTTGACCTCTGACTCATGCAGTGTGGAAATATACAATATTTAGGTTTTAATTGTGCTATTTTTCAGCTGCCCCGAATCAAACCATCTGTCCAAAGCCTAAACTAGATTTGTTTTTCTACATATATTGAAACGCATTTTTAAGAAGTTTTATTATTTTTCCATGCAAAAAGTTCAGAAATATTTGCATATATCCAAACAAGAGTAGCCTAGCATCCAATTAGCAATAAAATATGCATTGAATGGGGAAAATCAATATTGATCTGCAAAATATCATGTCAATTTGTGCTCACAGTAAGCATCCTTTCCCTCCAACCAAGTGATTTTCTTTGACAAAAAGAATGGGAATAGGAAAGTGCTCAAATGAAATGTAAGTGACTGTTGTTTGCAAAGAAGAAATGTATATAATGATGGCAAATACTTCAGGCCAGATTTCCCTACAACTCTCCAGTTTCTGTGCTTCGTTGAAAACAAAAACTAAAACAGATCCTGAAACTCACATTTGAAATAACTATCACAGATGGCAATGCTTATTTGTATACTCACTAGATAATTCTCGCAGTATTTGCATTTTATTTTCACTCAGAACTTGCCTTGTGGTCATTTTCATTCCAATAGACTGGTCTTTTCTATAACAAATAGGGAGATGATGGCAAGTGTTAAGATGTGACTGATGGTTTAGAAGGATACTGTTCCAGCAGATATTACAGGAAGACACATTTGCAGACCAAACAGGCTTGCAAGAAGACTCTGAATGCTGATCTCCTAAGGCCTAAAGATTTTCAAGAGACCAGTGAAGAATGGACATCCCCCATCCTTGACTGCCCATGCTATAAGCAAAAGCAGCTCTTATTGTACTTCCTCTACCACATCTGAATGTAACAGATGTTCTTCACAGCCCTAGAGACAAATGCCAGCTATTCAGAACATGTTTAAAATTACTTTAGCAAAATATATGCCCTCTAAAATTTTGAATAACCTCACTGCTCAGATTGTTATGCTCTTATTCTTCCTTATGCCAACATCATGCTCCAGACACACTAATCCCAAAATATCTACACAGGAGCTTAAGAGTGCCTTATGATTCCACAAGACACAAATATGAAATTTAGATGTTTACAAATCTGACATCTGTATCTGTGTTAA
Organism: Perdix hodgsoniae; assembly: GCA_035772895.1. Classification (NCBI taxonomy): domain Eukaryota; kingdom Metazoa; phylum Chordata; class Aves; order Galliformes; family Phasianidae; genus Perdix; species Perdix hodgsoniae. The sequence goes on along the minus strand of JAPSGF010000027.1, from coordinate 6,666,824 downwards.
TCACCTTAGGCTTTATAATCAGTGAGTGAGTAGGATAAGAACTTGGGGGGTATGATTCATCATCTCTTAAAGTAGAATTTTGTCAAACAATTAATGCCTTAAATGTGCTTATCAATCTCCAGAAGACCATTAGATGACTAGCTATGATTATGGGTGCCTGAGTTAGATGAGCTGAATCTCACCTATAGTGATGTTCTAGACAAAAATAATGCTATCTATATATCCCATAACTACTGTGGTTCTGTATTAAAAATCCTCGCAAAGTGTCCTTTTACTTTATGTGCTATTGTCAAAATTAAGTCATGAAGACCAATGACGAATAGCTGGAAAAGAATGTGTAACATAAAGGTGAAGAACAGCTGGAGTGTTCTATGGAGGATTCAATAGATGTTTGATAGAGTTGAATGCAATTCAGCCAGCTAGAATTGCTACCAGCAAAATAAAAAATTGAAAGGAAAAAAAAAGGGGGGGGGGAGGTGGGGAAAGGATATAAAAGAAAGCTGCCAATTTGTAGCTTCTCTATTTATTCAGTAGCTGAGAAAAACCTTGAAAAATTAGTTTAAGTTGCAATAACATCTGATATTTCAGTGACAATTGCCTTAATGATGCTGGCAATACTCAAGACCCAATATCTGAAATTATGCTGATAAAAATTTTAATTGGAATATACATTTAAGTAACATACTGAAAAGAATACATGACGAAAAGCATATTTTCAGCACATAAAATATGTTTTGGAATAACCATTTACAGGGATAGCACTAAAGGTGTACAATTTTTCTGCATTACTGAAGAATTTGTTTCTAAGAGAAAAGATGACATAAATGTTTAGTTAGTTTGAGGTACACCAGTGTTATGTGTGTATTACCTTTTTCTTTGTTTATGAAATAGAATTGAATATTGAACTGCTGATACAAATTCTTCGTGTCTAGAAATACCTGAGGTTCAAAGCCACCTTTTTTGAGAAAATACCTGCTGTATGATATACATTTATTAATAGTGTTCCTATCACATTAATACTTTTAGGTGAGCCAGTAGGGGTATTACGATATTGTAAAATTTTAATCCTAATAAATGTGCCAATGGCAATAAAATATATGTAAGTTATTACTTTTATGAGTTTCAAGTTGATTTATGCTAAGTTGTAACCCTTTGCTAAGTAGGATATCTTACTGTACTTCAGAAATGTGTATGCTAGGGACTATTATATTTCTTTTCACCATTCTTAGCATAAAACAGTTTAATAAGCATGCAGAATTTTTAGAAAACGTATTGAAACTGAGAGGTATGCCAAACACTAAACATGTGAGAGTCATGTGTTACAAAATTTAACCGGGTTGTTTCTCACTTAATCTGATTTCTTAATCTACTACGTTTCAAATAATTCCAGAACATCAACAGGATATCAAAATTGTCTAGCACACAATACAAGGAAAAAAACATCTAAAGTGAGTTTTCTTTAAGAGCTTTTCATCTCAGTGTCTATTTACTACAATGCACACCAATTATTTGTGATGAGTGTGTGCGCAGCATGAGACTGCAGAGACCACATATAGATGGCTGATTAAGAAGGACAAGTTCAAGAATTATATCTAGTTAGCTTAAATTTTGTGTACCTTTTTCATTTTATCTGTTGTATATCCTTCTACAGTAAACCAGTAGGAAGGCCTTTTGACTTCTAAACTGTGTTGTTTTGTTTGGGGACAGCTGAATATCAGTACCTCTAGTAATAACTCATTTACTGACATTCATTCATAAATTAAAAAATAAAATAAAATAAAATCATTAGAATAAAGGATTTATGAACATTTCCCTTGGAAAAGTTTCCTGATAGGAAATGTAATTTTTTGATCCATAAATTCTCAAAATAAATAAATAAATAAATCTGAACTGGTTTATATCACATTTTTTCTTCATAAATATTTGCAAAATAAAATTCACTGCTGCCTCACAGCACTTTTGTATATAGCTTCCATTTTTTCCTCTGGGCAAAACTCTCTAGAAGACTGGAAGTCTATACCCTCCTCCAGCTAATATAAAGGAACCTGAGGTGAAACATCATGGAAGTCTCATAATCTGAGGTCCTTGTAGTCGATAGGACGCATGCAGAGAGATCTCATTCAGAAGGAAAAGAGATAGGAGTCTGCCAAGGTATATCTGCTGTGAGACAACATCTATCATAGAATGATAGAATGGCATTGGTTGGAAGAGACCCCAGGGATCATCAGGTTCCAAGCCCCCTGCCACAGGCACGGTTGACAACTGCTAGATCAAGTACCAGATCAGATTACCCAGGGCTTCATCCAATCTGGCCTCAATGAATCTGGCGTTAAATACCTGCAGGGATGGGGCATTCACAACCTCTCTGGGCAGCCTGTACCAGCATCTCACCACCCACTCGGTGAAAAACTTCCCATTGTCATCTAATCTACATCTTCCCTCTTTTAGTTTAAATCTCCCACCCACTTTGAAAACGTATCTCAAGTAACGCTGGAAAAATAAATACATAAATAAATAAATAAATAAATAAATAAATAAATAAATAAATAAATAAATAAATAGAAAAGGAAGTGAAATTTCACCAAAATTTCACATCTAGTAGCTACAGGTATAATCTTAAATATGTGTCAAGATTTCTGCCAGAGGGAGACACACTCACAGAGGAATTTATCCCATCACAAGATACCTGAGACAGGCAAGATAAATTGCATACAGAGAACACCTGTCTCCCTCCCTCTAACATAGACAGAAACCAGAATTCTGCGAATGCAAGTAACTTTCAGAAGGCTGGTGGTACTGATCAGATATACATACCTCATATGTTTTGGACCATAGTCTCCATAGGAGACTACCTGCTTAAGCAAAAAAAGAACATATATATATATTAAAAAAGTCAGAGCAAAATTCTTATACACGAGCTCTGAATACCCTTTTGGAGAAGCCTATATTTCTTCATTGATTATTTTAAGCCCCCAAGGTTACATGCTTTGATGTTGTTTGACAAACTGTCCCAACTCCTAGAAAAATGAAGTTTGCCACATTCTTGGGACATTCATGAGCCAGCAGCTGCTCTTTTCAGAGGAGAAAACTATCATTCTTTAAATGACAGCCTGATAAAAAACCCTTATGGCCTGGTTTTCAGCCACGCTGAAGGTTCTTTGGCAGCACTAGAAACAGACTCAGTTGGGTACAAACTGCAAGTTTTCATCTTCAGTCTCTTGAACGCTGTACACAAATACCTGTGACAATAGAAAATCAAATCATGAAGCTTATGCAGATCTCTCCAGAGCAGATTTTACACAGCTAACAGAACAACGTGCACATACAACCTGATTATTTGTTGTGCACTGCAGCTTTGCCAACTACACAAGTCAATCTACTGTATCACTGAACTCAGCTTTATAGACAATTTCCTTTTCTATTATAAATCTTTACTACTGTATACCTTTGAGTGGCATTGCTGTTTAACAGCATTCTCACTAACATTCCCACATATTTTTTGTGTTCCTCTTTCAGTGGAATTAGGAAGATAAGTGTTCTCAACATTAAAACCCAGTTCATAGTTTTATTTCAGGTCAGTATCACCAGTTTAAGGTATACAAAGATAACATCCAGCGCTACAGTCTGTATCTTTCTCCTTAAAGCCAAACAAAATGGCAGCTGTTTCCCAAGCATCAGACCTTAGAAATATACAGGCATAGTGAACAAAACAAAAACAGCAGAAACACAATAATAATTATGTAGTCTCCCTAATCTTAAGATTTTTTTAAGTTCCCCTTTCTTTCAGTCATTTGCTCCCCTTCTAGCGTTTGTCAATAAATGCACTCTTATAAATATTGAGTATTTTTACTCTATCTCCAGTCAGCTGTATGGAGCAGTTACCTAGACTCGGGCACAATAAAACATTTTTAATAGAAAACTGAAAAGTTGTGGGGTTTTCAGCACATTTTTCTCAGTGATTTGGTAAAAAATTATAACATAGGTGTCCCTCCTTTACCTGTTTTGTCTTTTCTTCATAGAAAAAAAGTATTTACAGTCTAGATCTGTGAACAATCCCTCCAGATTTCAGGAGTTGTGTTGTAGATTTAAGTCATACACTTTTTTATGCCCTGCTAGGCATAATAGCCAACAAGTACTACATCTTTAACTCTACTGCCACAGCACACCTTGAGAGAAAGTCACTACCACCTTCCCACATACTTTTTACCATGTTCAGCATCTAATCATGTGTTGTTTAGATTATTTTTAAATGAGATTTGAAAAATATTCAAAAAGTTACAGAGACAAAAGCTTGCCATTTAAAGTGTTAAATCTTGCTATAAGTAAACAAAAGAACTGAGTTTTTCTATACTGTGTGTGCAGTATTCTCCACTATACAGCATGCTAGATGTCTCCATGAACAATTGGATATTTAAGGGCTACTGAACATCAAAAATTCTCTCCATAATCTAGTGCATTTATATCCTGCACATGTGTTTTTATAACTATCAAGTACTGATAAAAATCTCAGTATCCAGGGGCTATAGTCCATATTTCAATTTGGTTGTACAATGGGTGACAAGAGGAAACATGGCCAGTTCAGTATCTTATTTCTCAATTGCTCTTACTTACTTCACATTTTTCCTCCCATTTACCTACAGACATTGTCTTGTTTCTGAAAATATAATCTCAGTTCTCTCTTCCATAGTCGGGATATTTCTTCTGAGTTAGATGACCACTGTGGGCATATTCATTAAATATATCACTTGTGGGTGATTTGATCCAAAGCTGAATCATTTTAGTTAGTCAGAACTGAAGAATTTGGATCAGCTAAATATTAAAATGCACCCATTATCCCACTGAGCACTCAGCAGCCTGCTGAGTGAAGTACTGATGCTGGCTGTTCCTGGTTTTCCTGAATGATTCACATGGTGAAATATAGGGGCAGTCGTACTCTTTATTCATGCTAAATGGTTGCTCCCTTCATTTGTTGTCATCCTCTGGAAATCATCCCTCATTTTGAATAAGGGCACTGGAATCTCATATTGTGATACTAGTGAGCCTGAGTTCAATGTGCTGTAACACTGAAGATGGTGAAGAGTTATGTCATTAAATGGAGTGACTCAGCTTTAAATGTAAGGAAACTACTAAGAAATTTTTAATGTACTGTTCTAAAAACTTTCAGTTGTGCACATTTTTTCCCCTTTTTCCTCTCAAATAAAGGACTTAGAGAGACCTTCCAATAACCCATTTTGTCCTCTGTGGAAGTTCAGGAATACTTCGATGATAGCAATCACAATTTTTACCGAGTGACTTCAATCATCGCTATTTGCTGTTCAAGTCAAGTGATAAACATTTAGCAGAACGCAAGAGAAATGAGTGACACCTACCATGTGATACCATTACTTTTGTTGTCAATCCAGTATATAGTCCTCAGGTAGCAGAACTAGTGTCTGATGAAGTCCAACCTATTTGCCCATCTATATGCCCATAGGCATCATATACAGTGAGTCTACTCAATAAAATTTCACTCCATTCCACGTTTATATGGGTTCAATCAGGCAGATGTTAATCAGTGAACTGTGCATTAAAAAAGCGAGCAGCCGTTTCCACCGTCTCCAAGATACTCGCCATAGAATCCATTATTCCAGTACCACAATTGAAAAAGAGCTTAGGTTTCAAATGAATCTCTTTTGTGGTCTCAAAGAAATTAGGGCTCCTCTAGGCTGATACTTACTCTAATGAACCTGAATACTGTGGAAACCCTCTTTTTCCGACCCAAAAAGGCTTCCCTGACCATAAACAAGACTGTATCTCTGGAGGATTTCCTATGCTCTACTGATCTAAAGGTATGCTTTAGTATCTCAAGAATGGTATTTGTCTTTATATCAAGTTCAGAACCAGCAAAATTGCCCCAGACAATTTTATTAAGTTGATAGGGGAGACTGCTCATTTTAGGAAGAGAGAAAGACCTTTGTTGGTCAGTTAATCAGAGGCCTTTTATTTCCTGCAAAACTGTCTTTTCTTTAGAAATCAGAAAGAATTTTAGAGAGTCACAACGTTGTTTTGTTTCCTGGCACACCTAAAATGAGAAAAATAAGGAGTTTCTTTGACATTCGTTGCTGTGTTTTATTTAAAAATGTTTGTTTTCTCTTATGTTTAAGAGCTAATTTAACTTCTGTTAAAGGCAATGAAAAACTTGCTTTTAACTTTTAAAGGAACTCAGATAAAGCCACATCTCTGTGAGAGTCTCCTAAGGACTTTTATTTCAGAAGACTTGCACAATCACGTTGTTTGGAGGCAGACGGGTCAATTCTGGCATTACATGACGTCCATATATATGCATATACACATCAAAACTGATGGGAGTTTGTTCATGTGTGCTAAGCAGAGCCCATAAAATGATAAGAATGATGCTTCAAAAAGCATGCAATCTAAATTAGTCAGGTAAAAGAATAGAATAGAGAGGAGTAGGATGTGAAGAATAGAGAACAGGGGAAAGACAATAGAAGCAAGGAGAACAGTCAATTATTTTGTAAATGTAATTAAAGATTATCTATCACTGTTTCAATGAAGGTGGTAGAGGTACTGACAGATATTGCTAAGATATTCAAAACATATAACGTGTAACCCTGTGTGAAGTCTTAGCTTAAGTTTTTTTGTAGTTGTCTTATTTGCAGCAAGGCTGGAATCACTCTGAAGTTGTTTTGTTGAAAAAGACAGTATCTGTGTCAGAACACCAAACACACAAGAAAGAGATTGCATATCTATATGAAATCCAAGAATTGTATTGTCTTTAATGTAACTGTTGAAGGGTACATAGAGATCTTCTACTGAGGATGACCTGTTATAATTCCACCAGGACATAAATTACTGGGGATCAAAATGCAGAGGCAAAAATAGTGATATCTAAAAGGAAGGAAGAAACAAAATGAATTGAAGATGGGGACAAATAAGTGAAGAAAGTGCAGGAGGAGGAGTAATCCTAAATGCAACTGTATTTTATCAACATATTATAATAACTATCATAAAAAATAAGGAACAAAGAAATTGCATTTACAACATAGAAATTGACCTTCTCTTTAATTTCATCACTGTCCTCCTCCCGATAGATCTTCCTTTGGGAATGGAGAAGAGTAGGCAGTTCAAAATTCAGGAGTCCTAATTCATAAATCAATAAAATAAAATAAAATTAGAAAATACTCAGTTATTTGGGTTTTTTTGTTTGTTTTTAAAAAATGTTCCTGGTGCTTGAGTGTCAACAAACTTTTAACATTGGCTTGCTGGATTATCCTGTATGCTAGTTCTTATCACAGTCCCTCTCAGCAGCCAGTCTTTAGAGGGAAAACTCAGGATCTAATCAGCAGATCTCTGGCATAACTTCAGCCTACTCAGAGCAGACACTGAGGGTCATACACAGAATGGAATTGCTTACCAAATGCTGTTGATTCATGTGGCATTAGGAGTTGAACACAGTACAGAGCAAAACATAATTTGTAAAACCTTTATCTGAGTACCTGTGAATCCAGGACAGTTAAATACTGAATAAAACAAGTGATGCCATATTTTAATGATCCTCTAGATCTAAAGTTAATGATCCAAGTTTTTAGAAAATCATGGGACCTTTGATGGTCCCCTGAAAAATGCTGATTTTTAGACTCTTGAATAATATGCTTAATGAGTTTGAATGAACATCCTTCAAAGTAGAAAATTACTTTGTATTGTAAGTTTCATTTTTTCCTCTTCTTATTGTCTCCATGAGTTGATGAGTTTCGCTGGTGACATTCCTTTTTGTAAGGATTTTTCCTCTTGCGAGAAGGACTTGTCTACTGTCTTTGTTTACTCTGATTCAAGCAAACAAGTCATTGCAGTCTTTCACTCAGCCATGTATTTGACCCAACTAAATTAAAAAAACAATAATCTATGAATGTAATTTAGCTCTGTTTCAAGACACTGGCACAGGAGGGAGGAGGGGATTAAGTTGCACTTTAAAACTGGAGTCTTACAGCAGTGTCATTCAGGATGCACTAAAAAAAAAAAAAAAAAAATTAAAAAAAAAATAAACCCACCCAAATAAACATTACTAAAAAAGTAGATCTGCATTTCTGAAGTCTGAACAGCAGAATAGCTGCAGCCAAAGGTTGCTAGAAGTGTTAAATAGTTGCAGCATCCTCAATATAACCTTACTGCGCAGAAAGCTTTACACAGTGAGAGTTTTAGGACTTATACTTGAAGAGTACAAACAGAAACACTGCAAATTAGATGGCAAAGCTTGACTAAAGGTGACTTTTGGTTGAAGGATGCTGCAGGCCATGGTTGGTTAGCTTTGTTCTTGGGCCATGTTTGATGTTACTTGTCAAGTCTCCATCAGAGAACTGGGTAGGGGAAGGCAACAGAGGAAGAGATAGCTACAATTAAAAATAGGTATTTTCTAAACTGCAGACTTTTATTTTTATAGCTGATATATTCCTTGGTTCAGACTTTTTCCTGGGTGAAGGCAGTTGATTATTTCTTATACTATTTAGCCTCTGTCAGGAGGGCTATTTTAACTGCAAAAAGAAATATGTTAAACTGTCAGCCAGAGACCTTTAATTCCCAGGCTTATTTTGATAAGCAATGATACCTTTTTTATTTTTTTTTTTTTTTTTTTTTTTTATGGCACACTCCCTTTCACGGAGATACAAAGATCAAACAAGAATGTTGCATTTTCCATAACTCTCCCAGACAAACATAGCTCTTCCAGAAAAATAATAATACAACCCCCAAAGAAGTAAACAACATTCACAGAAAGAATATAGCTTAAGTAATTCACCCAGTATACAAACATATAGTGGTACAAAACCTGCAACATGAGTTTTTTTGTTATATTTTAGCAGTGTTTCCTCAAATCTTCAAAGCTTGCTTGATGGTTTGCTGAAGTAATTGAACTACTCTTGAGTTGTTTTATATAGGACATCTTATCTTCCTTTCATTACCCAGTCCATGGCTTCTTTTCTATTCCCATGAAATCCATGTACACACTTTAGAAGCTCTCCTGAACAAGCTTGCTTCTAACTTTCACAGAGCCCTTAGCACAATTTGAATACGAAAGAGATACTGAATAAAAAGCTTTAATCTCTTGTCTGCTATTCTTCTTTCTTGCCTCTTCATCTCCCCCCCTTCTTCCAAGAGCTTTTCTGTGTTAGTAAAGTGAACACTTTCTGTTTAAAGTAAGTATAATTCTCCAGAAGATGCACTGGGAGAGTGGAATCGAAAGCCTAGCTTGTGAAGCCTCTTTGCCACAATTTAGCAATATTTGTGCTGCATTTACTTGCTCTTGAGCTTTTTACAGGTAAAAGATTAGTAAAGAGCTCTCCTCAACAAAATCATTCAATCAGTAGCAAGCATAGGCAGTATCAAATGTGCCCTCTACCTCAAATACTGTGGGGCTCTTTTTTTCTGATACCTCTTCCCTCAGTTAACTGGAACTGCTTTGAAAGGGCTTTCTGTTCTCTGCTCTCTTGTCAATTTGAATGCCAGGAAATGAGCCCCCTTTGTGAGATTAATTAATAGCAGGAGCTGATCGGCCCAAGCCCAATTGCCACGCAACAGAGCTGTAATTGCTACTTTGTGGAAAGGAAAGAAAAAGTTTTGGTTGCAGTTTAAGAAGAGGGTTTAAGGAAAGTTCTTTGAACTAGAGGTCTCAGTGCACTGGATTAAGGCAAGAAGCAAGGAGGCCTTTGAAGTTTGTTAAGAGGTTTTGGAGAAGAAAAAAGTTGGGTGGCAAATGGGAGCTGGTAACATCAAAAGCATTTAGCACCATTCCTCACCTGCTTGCATTCAGGGCAGGGACCACAGGATGGAAGCATCAGTTGTCTACAGTTTAAATGATCCGTTTGGGGCTCTATTTGTTTTGTTCTGAAACTGTACCAAATGTATGAGTACGTACATCAGGGCTGGTGCACCAGAACTTACGATAGTTACACGTACCCAAGCACATGCACATACAGGTAGACACAATCACTGAGTTCAATATAGTAATTGAACAGTCAGTTTTCTTCCTTCTAAGTATTGATTATTGATACTTTGTTAATTACATGTGCCCTAGCATACTAGTAGTCACTTGTAACTGATATTACTGATCCTATATTTGATTACAAGACTTATTAGAAGCAGGGTTTTCTAAGCAAATACAAATTCATATCGATTGATATATATATATGAATGGTATGTATGCATGTATGCAATATATATTTGTATAGACTAGGCAACAACTCAAAAAGTAGGACCATCTTCAGGGCGAATTTATAGAAAAACCTGCAGAAAGAGGACACAAGTCCCTTACAAATGCCTAGGCCATAATCACAAGTGGCAGAAACCTTTGCATGAGCTGGCAATACATCATGAGTGATAAATTAGCATGCCCTCATCTTTTCAACACTGAATGGCAAGGATGCAACTTCACAAGCAGAGCACGGCTCCAACTCCAGCAGTGCAAACATCCTGGAAAACTGCCCTAACAGAAGCAGAGGATTACCTGGGAGCCAGGGCAACCTCTGAGGGCTGTGGAGTCAGTGATGTCGTTCTGCTCCACACCCCACTGCAGGGCCCATGGCCAGAGCATATGTGCCGGGAATCCCTCAGTGGCACAAAAGCACCTCGGAGGCTGTTACAAGCCAGTGGAGCTTGGAGCAGCAGCCTTGAGGTGTTCTAAATTATACAGACAAGCCTCTGTTAGCCCTGGAACTCAGAGAGGGCAAAGGTGGGGGAAAGCCACTTTTGTCCACTTCCTCAGCATCTGTCATTTACACCACTGAAGTCAATGGGTCAAATTCACATCTCATGTGATCTGAATGTAGCCAGTGATTCTGGGATGAATTTGGCTCCATATCTGTATCCTCTTAGTACCAAGAGAATGCTACAAATTAAACCACAGATGTCTTGTCACAAACTTGATGATGCACTTAAGCCATTTGCTCTTAGGGGGTGGCAACTGCCTTTTTTATTCTCTGTGTCTACGGAACCAGGTAGAAAATGACTTCTACCACTGTAAATGATGCTTCCAGTCAAACACTGTAGAGCTAACAACAAACAGATCTTTATGCTTCTAATTTGGGTGGCACAATAACAGGAAGAAATTTCAGAGTGGCAACAGTTTGAAAATCACAGCTAACTGACTTACAGTTCAGGAATAATAGGAAAAAATGACTCTTTTTTCCTAGCTCAGGAACTGCCAGGGTCTGTGGTTTTGTATATTTTCCCCTTCTCAATTTCATGTAAAAAATTAAATGGAAAACAAGATGTGCCTTCAAATAAATGTCAATAAGCATTTGAAGTCTTTCACACCTCTCAACCCAGCCCTTCAAGACTGTGTTTGATCAGCACCTTTTCTCCTCCCCTGCTCTCCATTTCTTTTATTTCTTAGCTGTGTACGATTAAAAGATGATAGGAAATCAAACGTAGCTAAAAACAAAAATCCAGACAGAAAAAAAAAAAGGCATTTTATTTAATAATAAATAATAATAAAATAAATTTTAAAAATAGTAATAATTAGGAAAAAGAAAAAAAAAAAAAAAAGACAAAGGAAGGACCTGCAACTTCAGGTGAGATTTATCTTACCTAAGCCTTGGCCTTCCCATGCACTAAGGGTGACCTGGATGAGTTACGGTAAATGTAGATGTTCGTTTGCAGGATATTACGTCACTGAATTCTAAGTTTGTCTGGTGAGCACATTTAACTCACACTTAAACTTCTCATCTACTACAAGGTGAATTCTTTGGAAGCCAACTACTGAAGACTGTTTAAAGTTCCAAGTTTTCTAGGAGACCATAGGGAAGCCAGACCCACATGCAAGTCTTAGAGAAGCGGTAGTTTTTCCAGCTTATACTAACCCAAAGCTTGGGATATGTGAAATTCTCAGACTTCAATATCCCAAGGTCACTTTACTTATTACAGTAAATTTTACTTACCTTAGGTCAAAGAGTGATGTAGGTCATTATTTAACTGTACAAATTAATTCACAGAATGTCTAAAAGATGCCCAAGCCCATCCATATACCATTGTTTTTCAGTGAGGCTTTCTACAATTACATCTGTTAACAAATGTAGCAAATTCAATTAAAATTTAACTGGCAGTGCATGGAAGCAAAGCAAGTTCACTTTTATTATGTCAAACACCTTATTTTATGCCATGCATGTTAAGGTTTGCCAATCCTTAAGGCCTGCAACTGCAACATTTTAACTGATATCTGGAGGCTTGTAATTGTATGTGTGCACATCAATTATGGATTGGATTCAGCATTTTCAGATAACTTCACCAATCACAAAGAGAGCCCAGTGGTCTCCTGGCATTTTCGGAGCAGTTTGATTACAGGTGTAATACATACAGCCTTGTTAGCTCTCAGTGATGAGGGATTCCCCTCCCTGCTGAGTTCTAGCTGAGGCACTGACCATTGCTTCTCACTAACAATTTCTGTCTGCTCCCAAGAGATGTTTTAATGAGCCCCTCCGACATGGCCAAAGGCAAGAAATGTTCTCTGGGCCAGTGAGGTGAAGAGCCAAAGCTTAGCCTACTAGGCAAGCAATAATTAATAAGGCGGTTTTTTGATTCATCTCAATTCATTAACAAAGTTACTTTTTTTTTTTTTTTAATTACTGCTAAGCAACACAACGTTAAGTCTGTCACATTACTCACAAGTATTGAATGAAAAACTTGTGCCAAGGTACGTAAAAAAAAAAAAATTAATTTATGACAAAAATAAATGAATTTAGAATACTAATTGGGAGAAGGCAACTGACAGATACACTGAAAGATTGATTTTAGGGGAAACGGAGAAATCTGTTTTCTGTTTATTTTAAGGACAGGGAATGAATACTAATTAGAAATGTATAGCCAGTTAGGTTAGTGCAGCATTTGGTTAGGCCACTACAGGATGCTAGGTTTGTCTTGCAATTTTCCCCAAATTTGTGGCTCTCTGCTATGCAGGCAGAGTGGCAGTGGGGCTGTAATCTGTCGGGCTTAATAGCAAAGGTTCCTTCAAACCTTAAATGGCAATCTTTCAGGTCCCTTCCAACCCAAGCATTCTATGATTAAACTGCATTGCCCCAAGATTGTCAGAACAAACACAGTGGTCCTTTTCCATAGGAAGCAATATTGCTTATTATTAACAATATCTGCTTTACAGCAGGCCCAACTTCCGTTGGAATATTCAAAATAAACTGCCTGGAGCTTGTTAAGAGATCCTCCCTGTTTTTGTTTTCATTAAAGCAAGACCTTGAGGGAGACAATTGAGTTTGATGAGTTGTTCGATATTTCGCTCCGTGCCTCTTTTCCTGACGCTGAGGATAAAGAGAAAGGCATTGCCAGGGAGAGGAGCAAAAAGAAATATTAGTTAAAAAAGAGTTCATCAAAACGGCGGCTCTTTAGGGATACGGAAGGGGCATCAATCACTTCTGTGGGCACATTAAGCTGTTACATATTATAGCCATCTCGGTTTAAGTGGTGTAAGGCTCATCTCATTTGCATTTGTTGTGTTACAATCTTGCTGCAGGCCTGTCTCCACAGTGAATAAGGTGGCTGTGCAAGGCAGCTTGTGGCTGGCATAAAGGATATGTCAGAGTCAAGCTGCTTCACTAATCAGCTTTGCTGGGGCAGATACATGATAGTCTATGTGAAGAAATTTAGATAATAGTATACAGCATCCACTGGAACTGTATCTAGTGTATATAGGGCTTTAGACTAACTTCTAATCCTTCATGGGGAATTTGTAAATACTGCAGCGATGTTCTAGTGACCTCTAAAGGCAGCTGCTCTGAGCCGTGTAGCACGTTTTGTTAAACCTCACGCTTTGTAAGACGCATAATGCCGATGTCCTTAGAGGCTCGATGCGGGGAATTCTCCCCCGAACGCCCCGTGTTACCCCCCCTCCCCCCCACTCCCCGCTCCCCGTGAGGCCCCTCGCCCGCAGGTGAGGACGCCCGCACCGCCCGGCGGCCGCCCGCGCCCCCTCCCCCGCCGCCGGGGACCGGGGCAGGGCTGCTCTGGCGGCCGCCTCCCTCCTCCCTTCCCCTGGGTTCGGCGGCGGGAGCCCGACGGGCCGGGCCGGGGCTGTAGCAGCCTCGAATAGCGGTACCTCGCCCCAGGCCAGCCGGCACGGGTGCTGCTCCGAGTCGAATGTGGCTGCAGTGTTAAGATGGCTCAACATGTAAGTTTTTATAGACGTTCCTCTTCGGTTTCACGTTTCGCTTTTCCTTTCCTTTTCCCTCCGGTGACTTTAAAAAGACGTTGGAGGAAAAAAAAAAAAAAAAAAAAAAAAGAAAACTAAAAAGAGGGCTAGGCTTGAGGTTCAACCACCCTCCCTGAGCTCCCCATGGCACAGCGTTTTCAGCTCTCCGCGGAGCTGCGGCTCTCCCAGCCCTGTGCCCTCCCCGAGGGCCAGGCTGGAGCCAGCCCCTGTCCCCTCACACACGCACACACACAAATTAGATGTCTGATAATAAAAGCTAACAGAGTATTTTGCATGCAGGTGAATTCTGCCAAATAATGGATGGGACTGTTGTTTCTTATTTCCCTATTGAAGATAAGGGGAGCATTCTTTAAAACAACCTCCCCATCACTGCCAACCTCCCTTCCCCCTCCTCAACCCTCCCTACATGCACACACACACACACACACATGATGAAAGACCCATAAAGTTGAATAGTTGGGAGATAATAACTCCAACGGTAAAGGTCCCAGCATACGTATACCACCCTGCCTCTGGCAGTAATCCTGGCTTTGGGGATCTGAAATTTCCTAAAGATGTATTAGTGTCTTATACACATGTGCTCTTGTGCACTCATAATCCTTTTCACTAGCTTCTTAGCTGCATGCTTTGTATTTAAATTTTCCTTCTGACCAAGTAAATCCCTTTGGATGAAGTGACAGGAGCTTTTCAGCACCCATAGCTGGGTGACAGCTGGTGTAGAGGCTCTGAAAGACGGCAAAGTGTTCCTTACTAGCTTTCTTCAGGACCAGTGTCAGCCACCAGCTGAGCGATTTGTTAGCTCCCCTTTGGGCACCAGTCAGCTGAAGAGGCTCACATTAAAGGCTAAAGGAATACAATGGATATTAATAATAAAATAATAATAAGAAAAATCAACCACAAATATATCTGCAGCTGGCTTTGCTGTTCTTTTAATTAGGTGTTTGTTCATTACGTGTGAACATGGTTGGTTTTCATTAGTTCAGAAAACTATTTATTAATACTGTATAAAGTGTATATTTCGGCCTCAGAAACATGCTGTTAAAACTTTGACTTGAAAGCAGGAATTGTCAGAAGCCTTTCTGGGAGCAGCACCGTGCTTGGAGTAGTTTACTTCCATATCACAGAACAAGATGTTTGTATTTATTTTCCCTCAAGTAAAGTTTCCCTGCAAATGTCCAATGTGTAATATATTCTGTTATTTAATTCCAGATTTGAAGGTTTACTTCTCAGGGGTTCTGGCAAGTTTTTGCTATTGGAATTAGTAATGAGGAACACTGGAACCGTGGAAGTAAACCATGCAGTATAATCAGATTGTTAAAGGAAAAGCAGTCCAAAAATGGGACTGTTTTAGAACCAGACTGGTGCTGGATGTAACATCGCAAGATGCTTCCTGTGCAGGTTTTCTGTTCTTTTGTCTTGTTTTGTTTTGTTTTGTTTTGAGGGGGTGCAAGCACAAATGCAAGGGAGAAAATCTTCGCTCTTTCTTCAATAAGTAAAGCAAAGATGAATTTAAAAGAAGTCAATTTTAAAACACAGTAGCTCGTATGATAAAATTTTTAATTATTTATTGATCTCGAAGGAGATTAAAGTACTGAGCTAGGTAAAACTCCCACAGCATTCAAGTTGTTTTGCTTGAGTAAGGACTGTTGGCTTAGACCAAAGGCTTCTGAGAATTGCATTATAAAAATAGTAATTGATATTCAGTGCTTTCTTGGTGCACCACTCACATATATTAAGAAAGCATCTCAGCTTTTAAAAATTATTTCAAACCTGTGATAACCATGAGTGTAAAAGTGTCTTCATTGCATTCTTTTATCTCAGAAATGTTGCCATAATAAAATTCTCATTAAGAAATCCAGAAAAATGGAGACATGAAATTTCTTTCTTTGGGCTGTTACATTTTAATAAAGTAGAGATGACAGAGTGCTTTTTATTATTGTTGTTGTTTTATTTTTTAGTTTTTCTGGAAAAGTGGAATGAGGGATCTTAAAGGAATAAATCAAAATTCCAACAATATGTATGAACTCCTGCAAAGCTTTAAAAGAGTTTTATTCCTAAAAGCAAATAGCTGAATTAAAATGACGGTGAGCTGAGTCAGTTCCCATCTCAAATTTTGTTCCCGATGACTAAAATCAAACCAAGTTTGAGCCTTTGTTTCACATTCAGTTAAAAAAAAAAAAAAAAAAAAAAAAAAAAAAAAAGCAATTTCTGTATGAATGTTAATTTTCAAAGAAATATAACAGCTTTCAGTATCATACATTTCACTACACATTTCTTTCCTTTCTAATCGGAGCTGGAGGTTTATTGTCTATTGTTTTTAACTGACAGTTGCTAATTGAATAAGATATATTTTGTAGAAATAATAAAATTTGCAAGGTACTTCTTATCTGTGAGTGATAGATCAGAGAAATGAGGAAGATTATTCAAATGATTTTTTTTTTTTTTTTTTTTTTACTTTGGAACCTAAACCAAACTGATTTACAAAGAGATCTTTTTATTTTACAGCCTTTGTTATACCTCTGCAGAGACAGCTATATAGATAGCAGGAGAAAGTATGACACAGTTCTGGTAAGGAGATAGCAATACTTTTCACAAACCAAATCAAACACGCAGTTCTCACTACTGCACTCTTTGAATGTACTCTTGCTATTCATTCTTACATCTGGATTTTGACCCTTCTTTTGCATACATTTTTCCCACCTCCAAAATATTCTGCTGTTGAGCCAGAAAATAAACATTCACTAAAATCTCAAATTAAGCTTCTTCAAATGAATTGTGGAGGGACTTGATCCTGCACTCGCCGAAATACATAGAAGTTTTAGTCGCAGATCACACAAGCAAATGAGACAAGGAGCCTTATGTTCATAATACCTGGGCAACCTCTAGAGCTGCAAAACTGGAGCCTTTCTTGTAAGTGTTGTAATTCTAGAAATCTGCTAATAATAAAAATGGAATTTGGGAGATTTTTAGTTTGAACTCAGGCATTCCACTTAGGTCATGATCCCAAGCACTTCTTCAGCATGTTTTCCCCTTATGAATTATTAATACAGGGTTTGTAATGGGCTCACAAGTGACTCCAGAGTCCTTATTAGTAAATCATGGTCACCATATCAAGCTGAAAATTTCACGGGATACATAGCCAGGATAGTATTTCATCTCTGCTGAATGTTTTTGAGAGAGAAAATAAATAATAGCAAAATATAAAGAAGTCTCTGTTCTCTCTAAATATTAACTTATGTTTTACAAATTTGGATCAAAGATCCTAAATATGGCAAGATTTTTTAATTTTCATCCTTGTTTTTTTTAGAAACTTTTTTTTCTGATTATTTTGTAGGAGCTTGCATTACAGTTCACTTACTCACTCTCCATATAAAACAATGTTGGAGCTTCTTTATTATTATTTTTAAATATACAGCATCTTAAAAAAATACAGGGCATACCTGTATGTTTGGTGTCTGTTTACATTTTCTGTAATGTAGTCATTAAGCACACAACGTAGACTTAAAGGATGTCAAAACTGACAACCACACTATGATTGATGATGCTGTGCTAGACTAATTCTTACCAGGTGTGGTGTGATGTGAATTCAAATGTAGCTCAGGGTTCTTATTTGTATTAGCAAAGTTGTGCTTTGTCAAAGTTCTGTGACTTCTTAACCCACTAAATCCATCTTCTAATCCAAGTTTTTCTTTGCCTTATTGCTGTATACAATATTTTTCCTCTCCTCTCTCAGTAAAGCAATCCTTACATCTTCGTCTCTACTTGGGGTTTCTTAAGACATCCAGTTCATGTAAATTTGAGAAAATACCAAGTCTGATGAGGTTATGTTAATTAAGTGTAAAATCTACATAAAGGCATCCTAAGTGACTTGAGCTAGGGTAGGCAAAATTATGTAGGGTGAAATTCACTCCATCAGCATAAAGCATAAACAGGAGAGCTTTATATGGATAAGGAGTAAAATCCATGATCTTCTACCAGAAAAAAGGCTGTAGCACAGACTTCCTTGGTTCCTGTACACATTATCTCCACTGTCATTCCTCATCACTTGCTGGGGCAGGGGTGTGGTAGCATCAAGTTATTACCTCATGTTAAGGGTGAGTGGGAAATACTGGGTACTTCCACTTCTGAACAACAAGCAGCTCTTTATATCATGGGGGTGCTTGAGTAAAACTTTTAGGTTTGCTTTTCTTCTATTTAATCGTTTATTTATTTTATTTCTCTCTCACATCCTCCTCCTTTTCACTTTGTCCTCGCTGATTACGGTGTCATCATCTGGATTTTTGGCTCAGAAAGTATCCAGTATCTTAGCCAGCTGAGAACTGTACTGGCCTGGGGATGAGCAAAAAAGACGCATTTTTTTGTTTCCTTGTTGCATGATCAGTCGTGCTTGATTTTATTAATCTTGATTTTATTTCTATTTCTTAACAAAGATAATCAACTTTCAAACAGTTCTGAGACACTAGGAAACACGTATAATGTAGAAGAGTTCAATTTATTCCAAAGTTCAAATAACCTCAAATCCTAAGCAAAGTGATTCAACACATCATAGCAAGTCACAACAAATGTTGCCCTGTTAATTTCTGAAAGTACCTATAGCCCCCCACCTCCACCTTCCCCTTTCCCTCCCCAAACACTGTTTCACTCAAGTCAGATTTTAAATTAGTGTTTTATCATGCAATTAGCCATTGATTTGAATGAGATTTTGCATGGGTGAAGACTGAGGAATTAATCTGGAATGTGATGTTAGAGGAAAACCCAGCTCCTTCTTTTAATGATGCAAAGTCAGTATACAGGAAAGTTGTCATACTATTAACAACAACACTGAAGGAAGAAGGGCCAGCTTGTGGGACAGTAACGTGTGATGTATCAGTCTGCAAGGGACCAACAGCCACTGGCAGCAGAAAAGCCAGAGTGGGGGGGGGGAAGAAATGTTTGGGGGTATCACCAAGATTGTTCAGCTATCTTCTCCATGATTACCGTGAAATAGCTCCCGAGGACCTCTCTGTTAAAAATCACAGTCAAGGCAGAGGCGAGGGCATAGGAATGAATTTTCTTTCCTATTGACAAATGATGTAGTTACCTTATTCCCTAAAAAACCACAGAAAATTATGCTTTCAGTTTGTCAGTCCTAGTAACAAGCATTGGTGGCAGGGTAAGAATCTCATTTAAAACAAAGAAACAAAAAATAAAATGAAACAAACAAAAAACTAGTTTCTCATATTTATATAATCTTAAGCATTGACTATGGAGACTTTAAATATCTGGAGGCCAAAGGAGGTTATAGTGACCCCTACAGGCAATTTAGTAACCTGTAGGAAAAGAATTAAGGAAAACTAACATTTTAGCATATTAAATCATTATTTAACATTAATTTTTCTTTGTTTGTTTGTGGGTTTTTTGTTTGTTTGTTTGTTTGTTTTTTCTTGTGGAAGCTTCTGAAACATTTCTAGTATTTGGGAACTTGCAGATGAAAATTGGCAAGTCAGGGTAGAAATTTTGAGGGAAGAGTTACAGGGAAACAGGGACAGATTTTCATCAGATCCGAGCTTAGCATCAATTTGCTGATACAGTCTGTGCCCTCAAAGCACATTACAGTTTTTGCAGCCGTGAAATAGATGTAAGGAGCAAACCCTAAATTTGCAGCCCAGACAAAAAAGAGGAGCCTTGTTACACAGGTAACTGCATTTCTTTCTGAGTCATTACAGTGCAAATTAGAATTTCACCTTTACATCCAGTTAGAAAACTAGGAGAAAAACAATAGAAAGGTTGCTGTGTCAGCACCCACTTCACTGCAAACATATCAAAGTACACCAAGTGCATAGGTTTCTTATTTGATATTTGCAGATAGCTTTATTTGATACTTATGAAGTATTCTCATATAAAAATATGAGGACCAAAGGACTACTGATGTTACTAAGAAGATTGTTTTCACTGACTTGAGATGAAAGGTTGCCCGGTGCTAGAGCCATGTAGGGTGGATTACACAGCGCATGACTGAATAAGGAAATTTATCATGAGCAGCCTCATAACTGGGTGGAACTCAGACAATTCTTGGAGGCCTTATTAGCTTTCACAGATCACTCATTGCCATTTTGTTTATGTTACTTGCTCTTTACCTCACTTAGATCACTGGCATTGCATTTATTTCTTCTTACTGGAGTCCTTGGCTTGTATTGTGTTCTGGCTAGATCACTTCTGGCTGGGAAATTTTCTCCACCCTGAACTGATGCTACTGGTGGAAATCTGCTTAAAGCAGATTTTCTAGGAGGCTTGTCTAGGTGGGATTATGTATTTATATTGATGATTATTTATTGCATCTGTATTTCAGCCTTAACTTAATATTAAGTGCTGATCTGCTTTCTGGCCATTGTTCTGGCAGATGTAGAGAGCACGTCCTGACAGATTTGTGAAAGGATGAACTACTCAGGTGTTGCTTCTCCTAGTAATAACAGTACAGCCTTTGCTTTGACAGACCCACTGTCTTACTCACTGCTTTCTACCTGAATCAGTAGATTATTACTGATATAATCAGTAGATTATTTCACTGATCAGAAATTGGGTTTAACAGAACAAAAGTTAAAGTAGAAGAAAGAAATTTTGGAGATCTATCTTAATGTGTTCCTATTTGCAAATCATAGAAGGTGTTTTTGCAGCAACTTTCCTCATACTGTCCATATCTATATTCATGTTACCTAAACATATGTTTAGCACTCATGATCAGGTTTCTGGTTTTTAAACAGTTACTAGCTGAGCCATGTAATATCCTTCAAACGTAAATAGAATGTGAAGTAAAGATATTTAAGGTAGGCCTTTCTCACTTTGAGCTTCTCTGAGACATATTTTCTCTCCTTTGTTGAAGGCTGAGAGTTTACAAAATTACCATATTTGAGTTGAAACATGGTAGCTCTATTTGCCATACAGTAGCTTTGATTAAATGTCTGACACCTAAACAGATTTTTGTAATATATATTTCTCTTGAATTTATGTTATGATTTTATCTTTCTTGGTAAATAAATCTGGAACATTTTTGTTTATCTCTGTTTCTATGGCAAGCAAGAAAGAAAATGCGGGAAGTCCCAGGCTACCTTCTACCCAGAAGAATAAGAGAAGTTGAAGAAAGGTTGAGTGTAACAGAAATGACACAAGAATGGATTTCAGCAGAGAGCACAAAAGAAGAATTACTTCTGAACATATTATGCTGTCCAAAAAAAGTACAAGTAATAGCTGCCAAGACTATATTTGGACCTAAAATGCTAGCACTGGTCAAAGCAAAAGAAAATTTATTAAGGGACCCTCGTGTATAATTTTACCACAGCAGGATTATACTACCAGCTCTGCAAAGGGAGATTTAGTCAAGTAATTCTCATTAAGGGGCAAAACCCCTCTGACTTCTGCAGGTACTTTGCCTGATTAAGCACTGAAGAACCAGGCCCGAAGGTTTGCACAGCTGAGCTCTAACCTGCCTGCCTTTATGCAAGCAACAGCTTCATATATCAGCTCCAGCTCATGCAGAGGAGTCTTACCAGGCACTCTAATCCTAAGGGGAAACATTTCATTGCAATGCACAGCAATTTGCATTCTTTCACAAAATTCTGCTATTACATTATCCATTTTTCTCTTGATTAAAAGAGATCAAGAAGTGCACACTCTCACACTACACATGCAGGCTTTCCATACAGGAGGCCGGGAATCTACATTCATATTCAGACTGGAGGAGATCTGGCAACTTTTAGCTCTTTATGGATTTATGCTGTTCTAATAACAGTCACAAATTACTGATAATTATCAAGGAGGGAAGTTACTGTGGTGGGGTTTTGTTGTTGAGTTTCTAAGACATTCAAGTGTATCAAGACATTTTGGAAGTATCCAGTGCCAAGGAGTTCTTAAGCACCACAAACCCTGTGAGCTTGTGCAGATGCTTTTGATTTTGCTCACTGCAGGTCAGCCTCTGGTGTTAGTTACTGTCTGGAGCAGATGGAACTGAAGCTACATTGGCACAAAGGAAACAGCAGAGGGTAGGCACAAATTTATCCAAGTTTTTTGAGGTTTAAGTCCTACAATTAGAGTTTAGGTTATACAGTCCATTCTAACCCCTTCTTCCTAGGAATGTCCTGGGAAAATAACCGAGGACATAATCAAAAAAAGAAATTTATGATCCATGCAACAGTGCAAACTGTTGCATCCCCTCCACCCATAAGTACTAAGAAAATCAGAGTACATAGAACAAGACTCAATCCCTGTTCATCAATGATCTTTTACAGGAATTTGTATTTGTCTGTACAGTGGTCCATGAATAAAATGTGGCAATTCTTTGCCTATGAAGAAACAGGGCAATAAGTAGAGGAAATGGTAGGCAGGTGCTGCGTTAAGGGGGCTATTTAAAGTACCTAGAAAAGTTTGATTGTGCAATATAAAATTCTCATGTATGCAAAATAAAATACTTCTACCTAAGAAGCTGAACGTCTCAATTTGCAAGGTAAGCAAACCACCTGGTATTCTCAGAATTAGCTGCTTTGTAGATTAGATTATTCAAATCTAATCCGTTTTTTTTTTTTTGGCTAAAAGTTATCTTCCTCAGAGAGAAGTCTGGCTTCCTTTCCAAATGTTATCATACTAGCTTTGGCCTTGGGGGCTTTGAATAGAAGTTTTTATACATGCACACACAAGAAAAAAAGGGGAAAATCTTAAATGAATTTAGCATTTCTTGTCCCCTATTATTCAACCAGTGAGAATTTTTAGGTACTTATTCAAATGAGGTGCACAAGTTAATGATACTCATCCAGACAAGGTTTGCTACATGAATCTTTCTGGAGACCAGTAGCTTTAATGTATTCAGATGGACAGTTAAGTAAGGGGATTTTGTACCTTTGGGATCTATTTTTGTTTGGTTTGCTGTGGAGTTTGGCTTATTTTTGTTTTGTTTGTTGGTTTGTTTTGCAGTTTCTTTTTTTTTTTTTTTTCATTTTTTACTGCTATCTGAGGAGAAACTAACAGGCCTTTTTGATCCAAAACTAGCTGTACAATTAAATGAAGTTAGTAGTTGTAACAGGTATGATATATTCTTAAGGACAACATCCAAGTTGGATATCAAAGTAAATTTCATTATGTAGCTATTCATTATGTTATTGGAGGAATGAAAATCCATCCCTGCCTGTTCTGGTATTTCAGTTAAAGGTTTCTAAAGTCAATCCTTCAATTTATGAATAGAAGTTACATAATAGTACATGATATATAGCAGAACTAGAAAAAGGTGAAATGATTTAGGATAGCATAGGAACCTGATTTTTTCAAGAACCAAAAGATATGAAAGGAAGTCTCAGGCACATCAGGTCTGTAGTTCAGGAAAAGCTGCTGGGTCTTGAACCTCACTTACCTTGTATCTGTTTAAAGAACAGTGTGATGCTACAGGGGCCACAGAGTGGTGTAATCAATGGACTTACTTCTGTCAGTTGCAGTGTCCTCACTTTTCTTTCTCTTTGGACAGATAGGATTTTCCCTGGACTGTAATACTTTCTAAAATTGCAGGAACCAAAGACTTGCAGTTGTAAAACTCAGGCAAGAGCTTCTGAATCCTGCAATACTATATTGCATTATACACTGTATGACTGTCACTCAAAACAGAAACAATTACTTCCAGATGCATCTTGTGTTTTAGTTGCAGGTCAGCAGGCTTGAATTGTGGTAAACTTGTCAACTTAAAATCATTTGCAAAATTTAATATAAACTACATCCATCCATAGTGTAAACAAGCTGGAAATGATAAGCAGTTTGTAATATTTCACTGAACAACAAATATTAAGAAATAAATATTTTCTTGGAATGTTAGGAGAATACGCGATCTATGTTTTCAATCTTAATTTCAGTTTCTGATGAGATGAATCAAACATTCACATCCCAGCTGCTTCTGAATGTTCTAAGTGGAATTTCTTGGAGCAGCATGAGCAGGTGGTGTTCCTACACAGCTCCAAATAAAGTTTATACGTGCTGGGGATGCTGGCTGCCTTACATACAAACATGGATTCAGATGACTGTATTTTCCTTAATGCACATATTTGGTCATCTTAGCATGAGGCTGAGTGGCTTTCCCAGGGACAAAGCAACAAGTATAGAAATGTTGCCTGGTGCCCTTCTTTTTGCTAAGCTGAAGGCCACAGTTTTTTGTGTCTGAACCATAGCGGTGTGCATTCTAAGGAGTGGACTGTTTTATTCATTTTGCATGTTTTGTACTGTGATGAAAAGAGTGGGGTGTACAATGCAGGCCAGAAATTTATGGAAGTTGTCTGAGGCTACCAGGCCTGCTGGGTTACACTAGAAAAGCATGCTGTGTGGGGCTGTGGAGGAATAAGCTAGTTTAGACACAGCTCAAACCTGGCTTCTGTGCAGATGCAAAATGCTAATGTGCCCTAGCTGGTAGACCAATCCCATGTATCCCTAGCTGGAAATTGTTTTGTGTGGTTTTTATTGGAGCCCAAGTTAAAATTGACTGGCATGAAGTGCAGAGAGTAGGGATTCCAAATTCAAGAGACACATCCAATAAAAGTGGTCACAGAGACTTCACCTTTAGCAAGATAACCTATTCTTTGCCCTTCCTAAGCTCCTCTTTGAGAACCCAATCTCCTGTAAGTAGAGATACACTCAAATAGCTGCTCTGAACTGCACCTCAGAGGACACTGTCATTTCTGACTGTAGGGGAATTTACGCAGCTCAGTTTCACAAGGTTCGAGTCAGCTTTTGTGACTATCCATTCTGTGTGCTCCATATTGACTTGGATTTTCATCTTATTTTAACCAACTCAACAGCAGAGCACAGATTTGTCATGCTGTTGTAGGCAATTTTGGTTTTCTCAAGTCTGTTATTTCAAGACTGTTTAAGACTCCACCAGATGGCTACCATTCATGCCAACACTCAAGGGAGCACAAAAGGACATAAGAAAGCTAACTGTTGCCCCTTATATCTACCAAAAGCACAGCATTCTTCCATGCTGAGGACCCAGATTGAATCAACAGGAAAAATTTCACTTTGAGCTGGAAGTCTCAGACTGGTGGAATTTTCTTCTGGCTAGTTGTATCACTGTCCATTCCCTCTGCTTTATAAAAGTGATGTAAAAAAAAAAAAAAAAAAAAAAAAAAGTTTAATTCAGTCAAATACGTGGCTTCCAATCCACAGTGTGAAATATCTAAACTAATGTATATTTTAACATAGCAAGTTGCTTCATGATCCATGTGGATAAAGTATCAACACTTCATTCCTGACTTAAAAAATGTTATTGGACTGCCAGAACCCAAAGCAGGAGTTTCTTCTCCAGTAGTTTCTTGTTCTGCCTTTTAGTGTGTTTTTCAATGCTACTATTTGACAGTGGGGCTAGACGATTCATAACCTAAAGAAACAGAAACAAATAGTTGCTTTGAGTGGTTACATCTAAGATGTCCCATCTAAGATGTCCCATTACCCAGATTAATGTGCACTTGCTCATCAATGCTGAATATGTTCAGGGAATACAAAGTAGTTCTAATAACAGTGAACCTTTAAAAAGTTCATATGCACAGATTACCTTCTACTTTACACTAACAAGACATTATTTGTCACATTTTGTTTTAGTGCCCTTCTAGTCTCTGAGTTACTTCTCATTGTGCTAAACTTTCCTAGATGGCATCTGTTGAGAGATCTCTAACACTGTTAAAAGACAATTTATGACTAAGTTTCTTACCTCAGTAGATTTGAACCGGTTCAGGATGTTTGAAAATATGAGTAATGTGAGTATCCTTAGAGGGAGAAATGATTAATAATAAATTTAGAAATGTTTGAAAAGAACCTCTGAGAAAGATGAACTATAGTAAAGACTAAAATAAGATGGGAGAACTGTATATTCTGGAGATGATGATGAAACTTCTCCAAAAGAGTGGTTAGGTGGCAGAATGGGCTGCGCAGGGAAGTGGTTGAGTAACCATCTCTTCTTCGGTGTTCAAGAAACATGTTAATGATGAACTAAGGGACATGGTATAGTGAGGAAATATTGGTGGTAGGTGGTCAGTTGCATAATCTTGGAGGTCTTTTCCAACCTTGGTGATTCTCTGACTTTGTGATTCTATGATTCTATATAAAATACTATATTTTATACATAATTCATCAAGTGTGTATATGTGTCCATCTATTCACATATCTCTCCAAGGGGGTACTCAAAACCACAAGTACATTGAAAAACATTATTCCCTTCAAAGCACCGTGATTATTTTATTAAAAGTGAAAGTTAATGGGACCTGATCATAAAATGCTTCTTTTTCTCCAGTGAGAGGTAACAGCTTTCAGAAGTGGATATCTGTAGATGCTAGCTTGTCCTGCTTTTTATCAGAAGGCTTTGAAACATTCAAGGTTAGGCTTCTATCTCCTGATCTACAGACTTCAGCAAAGGTTTTCACTATGTGAAATCACTTGATTTCTGCCATTTGAGGATACAACCAATCTGACTAAATGAGCTTTATACACAGAGAAACCTAACCCCTACGTTTTCATAGGAGATTTGTTCTAAGACCTAATCAAATTCTATCAGACTAGCTCCTCGGGAGTCGACAATTGCAATAAGAAAGAGTATCTGTTGCAACCTTTTACTCCTTTTTTTATTTCCCAGGATAGGAAGGGACTTGAACTTTTAAGTTTGTTCTGTGTAAAACAATAAAATGCAATGTTAAAATATGTTTGCAGCCTCTCTGACCAGAGGAATTGAAAAAACTGTTGGGATTGTCATTACTGACTATGCACTGAATGTCAAGACCAACTGGAACAGATGCCTTAAGGCAATTACACCAGTTCATATCAAAAACATGTGAATAACTTATGATACAGGATAAAAAAAAAGCTATTCAAGATATTCCAGATAAACAGATGTGTCACAGAAATAATCAGATTCTTATCTATGATTCTACACAAAATAGTTTGTTAAAAAAAAAGAATATTGTTTTTTTTACCATGGACTTGCATCCTCCACTGTGTTTTGCTGGTAACAGGCAAATTAAACATAACTATAAAGGTCTACTCTATTTTCTTTTTTCATCAGAAACTAGAAATATTTTCTTTCACTAGTGTCTAGAAGATCCAAAACACCTCTCTTCAGTCAGCATTCAGGAGACACACAACATATGGTTGCAGAAAACTGGCAACTGAACAGTTTCACATTCTCTAAGTAGGCATTTATTGAAGATGCTCAGAGGACTATCAACACAGCAAATACTCCTTTCTGTTGATGTACTTTTTTACGGTAGTGACCTAAATAATCTTCTGATAATGAAGGCATTTTAGTCACGTACCTTATTTATTCACAATCAAGTGTTCAGTAAGCTTTCTTTAAATTACTGCATATAATAGGAAAACTGAAGAAGATACATGTATCAGTAAACATGAATGCTGTATTTTATTTCTCAAATCATTTCTGTATGTTCCATTCTTATGATACATTTTTGCCTTCACTTCAGTCTAGTACTTGAGGTCATTCTAGGTGTCCATTTCTTATTAAAACATGCACAGAAAATATATATATTATTTCTTGCATAAATTGATTTTTTTTTTAATATTTTAGGGGAAAAAAAAAGACAAACCAAAAATTAAACGGCATTAGCCACATCCATTACTGTCTGAATTTACCAGTTTCTGTCTGCCTCTTCCCCAGTAAACAAAGTGGAAATTAGTAGAAAGTAGACATTAAGTCTTGTTACTCCTTCCTACTAATTTCTGCTGAGTTTGTTACCTACATTGTTTCAACTATGGCTTTTCACTACTGGACTAGAACACATAACTC
>JAPSGF010000027.1:6591602-6638432 GCA_035772895.1 Perdix hodgsoniae | reverse complement strand
GTGTGTGTGACTTTGTTCCAATAAAACAGAAAGACATACCCTAAAACAAGGTGGGAATATAAGAAGTGCCTGTATGGACTTTCTATCCTCCCTGTCCTAGGCATAAGGATAAGTAGTCATTCAGACAAAAATATGACCAGGTGAAAATCAGACTATTCTTTCACTGAAGTAAATAGCTTCTAACATTTATGATTTTATGTATGAGAGCACTAGTGGAATGAGATCAAGAGAAAACTAGTGATGAAAAATACTCCATTTCTGTAGATTCAAGATCTTCAAAACAGGGCTGTCTTTGAGCCTTCCAGCAGAGACACTGAAACTGACTTCAGAAAGACACCTCTCAGTATTATCTTTTTTTTTCCTTTTTTTTTTTTTTAAGGGATTTTCCTTCAATCTTCATTGTTCAGGGGAGAAGAAAAGGCAGATTTTCTCCTAAAAGTTCAATGTAGTTTTGTGGATAAATTTACTAATGTTGCATAGAAGGGCAGCAATAAAGGTGTACTATCATTAAAAAAAAAAAACAAAAAACTGTAATCACGGGGCAGAAAAAAATGTCCATGAAAGGAAAAGAGAGGAAAAAATATACTGCTACAGTGTGCTAACAGATCTCTCATACATGAGCATTATGTTACATTGCTTTGGAAACGAAGGCAAAAATTGAGTACACATCACAATAAAACCTATAAAGAAATAACATTAGAAAACTGGAAATTTTCAGTTCAGTTCAATTCTGGTGCGATCTATTTTGAGCCTATTGATATTCAATGTTTTCATTAATGTCTGGAATTATTACTTAAAAATTACCAAATGACACAAAAATATCATGTTGCATGGTAGGTGTATGATAATGCAAATATCATAGAATCATAGAATGGCCTGGTTGAAAATGACCATAATGATCATCCAGTTTCAACCCCAATGGCACAAGCAGGGTCGCCAACCACCAGACCAGGCTGCCCAGAGCCACATCCAGCCTGGCCTTGAATGCCTCCAGGGATGGGGCATCCACAGCCTCCTTGGGCAAACTGTTCCAGAGTGTCACCACCCTCTGCATGAAAAACTTTCTCCTAATATCTAACCTAAACCTCCCCTGTCTCAGTTTAAGACCATTCCCCCTTGTTCTATCACTATCTACACATGTAAACAGTCATTCCCCCTACTGCTTATACACTCCCTTCAAGCACTGGAAGGCCGCAATGAGATCTCCCCAGAGCTCTTCTCCAAGCAAGTAGTCACTTAAAATAACCTGCTGCAAAGAAGGTCCATTTGAATGACCTATCACTGTAACTTAAAACGGCCTGCTGCAAACCCAGACTTCCAGAAACAAGGTTCCCACACAATGCTGTGAGTGAGAACTTCCAGACTGACTCTCCAATGCAAACTGGAGGTTCTGAGAAATGTTTGGGCCCTGTACTTTCATTTCCATTTCAGAAAAGAGTGTTGTAAAACTGACAAGGATTCAAAACTGAAATGACCCAAGACCTGGAAAACCTACCTTATGATAAAAAGTGCTGTTATTTTTTTTACATTAAAAGGTTAAGAAATGAGATAACAACAGTTTGGAAGTACCTGCATTATTTCTTGTAATATATGCTTAATCTAGTGGGGAAAAAAAAAAAAAAAAGTATAGTATATAGGATCTGAAGTTATACATACAGGAACTGGAAATCTGGAAATAATTCTGATTTTTAAGAGCAAATGAAATTAACCTTTGGAATGGATGTGGAGGTTTCTCAGTGAAACTTCTAGAATAAAAGTATATATTGTCATTTGTATTTTAAAATAAAGCATATTGTGTTTCATATTTTAAAGAAATAGTAGATTAAATAATATGGTGTTTGTAATGACATTGGATATTTTTAAGGAGATAATAACATTGAAACATAAGGTATGGATTTGATGAACAATTAAGTGGAAGCACTGCTTTTTTTTGGGGGGTGAAACGGAAGGTATGAGTTAGTATCCGATTCATACTATCAATTCAGACTAGTGTTAATTTTGATTTCAGTCCAGAGTTGAAAACAAAACCTGACTTGTACAGTGAAGATGGAAATATTTCATACATAAGAGACTGAATGTGAATCAAGATTCTTGTGCTCTAGTATGAGTTAGGTCTATTGGTCATTTCCATTAACATGTATAGTAATGCTTCAGCAGTTCCAGATTTTCTTCTTCTCTCATCAGTTACACTAGCCGATAACCAAGTAGCTGGGAAAAAAATTCAAATTGTTTCACTCAGTGTATTTGTATCCAAATGTGAACATCTCTGTGTTTGACCCTTGCAGGTCCCTGAGATGCCCCAAGACTGTTAAGTCTACCAAGCAGGTATGTTTGCTCAGTGCCTGTAAACATTTCTTCATCTTGGACTGGAAGCACACAGGAGGCCACCTAGTCAGAGCCTAAATGCTGATCAGTCCTTGCTGACATTATCTATCAGTTTGTCTCCTCAGAGTCTTCTTCAACATTATTCAATTTTCAGTAGCCCATGCTGCAAGCTGAGCTGGACTAATTAATCTGGAAAATGAATGTTTAGCAAGTCTAAACTGACTGTTACATTGGTGATACAGTAAGAAGAAATTACAGACTCCAAAAGCTGAGACAAAAAAATACTTAGGAGCTGTGCAACTTTCTTTTAAAGATTTACAAAATATAAAAGTGTTTTAATTTTCGGAAAGTGTGGGTAAAATCTGAGACAGTCCAATTACCGTAGAAAGCATAGTTTCATCCTTCCCATTTGGAGTGCTAAAAGAGTGACTGCTTATTTAGAAGTATTGCAGTTGTATTGGAACAACTGATATAAAAACACGCTATCCCACGCTCCCACTTTTCCCACTATTTGCCAATTTGTAATTACAGTATGTAAATACACAGCAGAATGGATCTTTGGTTAATCAAATTGATTTAATTGCTGAATCCCCACAGATGAATGTGAACAGAATCTTCTCTTTCCTCATTTTTGTTGGCAAAACAGAGCCATACAAATGATAAAGATTCCACCAGAAATGGGAACAGGATTTGAATATCTCTTTGAATAACTTTTACTGAAAAACTGTTAGAACACCTGTAGTCAGATTCAAAAGGACTTTCACAAGGAAATACCTCATAATTTTAGTGTTTTAGGGTATGGTGTACACTGGAGACACTGAACTAATTACCCCTTTGTGGATTATATGCATATATGTCTATTTTTTATGGAAATCTGGCATTGCTTTACATTTTTTTTAATTGTGCTATTAAAAGGGCAGATACAGTAACATATCAGAAATGTTGCTAAGACTTCATCAGATATGATTATTCATTTATATATATAAATGAATATAGAACTCTTATATAGTTATGAATGTTATTATTAATACCACATTTAGCACTAGTCATTGGAATAGTAACATTATCTTGATTGCTTTTGGCAGGTAAGTGAATCATATAATCTAAAGAAAGCAAGCTTGAAGATGTCCTTGACAAAATACTGGGCTGTTAAAATTTGATGGCTTCATGAGCTTGTAAAAAATAATTCAACTTTCAGAGTTTGGGACTTGCATTGGATGCATTCATGCAGTAGCACCCAGGAGACTGTCAGTTTCAGGCCAGGTCAGAACTTTTCCCATGTCTCTGTATGAAGGTAAGACATATTCCTGTGCTCTCCTTTGTGAATCCTAGTTTCTGTGCAAAGAACACTTGTGCACTCTTGTAGATGTGCTAGTCTGAAGGATTTGAGTATCAGAGTCACAGAGTGTGCTCTGCTATGCATCAGAAGTGGAGCCTCATACCAGCATCTGTTAGTGATATTTGGGATAAAATAAAATCAAGCCATTTTTTAGAGACACTTTGTCAGCAGTGGACCCACTGTATGTGAAAATCCATCTTACCCTACAAACATACTGAGGCTTAAACGCCTAGAGTCACTCAAGAAACCCAATCTCAGTCTTTCTACATCCTGGATGAATTCTGTGATCATTTTTGAACATTAGGTGGGGGGGAATAGGAATAGGAGTAGGAGTAGGAGTAGGAATAGAGAGTAGAAATTTTTCTTGAACAAAGTCAGATGATATCACTAC
Organism: Perdix hodgsoniae; assembly: GCA_035772895.1. Classification (NCBI taxonomy): domain Eukaryota; kingdom Metazoa; phylum Chordata; class Aves; order Galliformes; family Phasianidae; genus Perdix; species Perdix hodgsoniae. The sequence continues at coordinate 6,634,377 of JAPSGF010000027.1, read as the reverse complement.
ATATTAGGTCCCACTGCAGAGGAATTTTGAGAGTGCCTGTAAGAGTTAGCTCATCTCAGGAAACTGAAGAAATATTTTATCTTGATCACATTTTAGCACAGATAGGTTTTAGGCTTTTCTGTCTGCTTTGGTAAAAAAATTGGTAAATTCCAAGCTGCTGCTATGAACCTTAAAAAAAAAAAGTTTCTGAAACATTATGGCTAAGAAGATTTTATAAAACTTAAAGGTTCAATCCAATTCCACATTCAGAGACCTGCATATAGGTGTCTAATAGTGTTTTTATGCATCTGAGGTAAGAAACTGAATTCCCACTATAGTCATTCAAGATCTTGTCAGCATGGTCAGTTGACTCTTTAGAGTTTATCAAATGTTGATGTTTCTCCTATACTGAGTGAATTCAGCTTTGCTGACTAAGATCTTAATTTATTGCCCAAACGCATGCCCTGAAAACCTTCCTGGCCAATTTTTATTGGTCTAGGAGACTACAAGTCCTGGGATTGTTCAGTATGGAGAAGAGGATGCTCTAAAGAGAGCTTACTGTTCCCTACAGTGACCTGAAAGGAGGTTGTAGTGAGGTAGGGATCAGCCTTTTCTCCCATGTAACAGCAATATGATTGCCTTAAGTTGTGCCAGGGGAGGTTCACGTTGGATATTAGAAACAAGTTTCCGAAACAGTGGTGAGGCTGTGGCACAGGCTGCCCACAGAACTACTGACTGGTGGACTCACTGTCTCTGGAGATGCTCAAGAAACATGTAGATGTGGCACCAAGGGATGTGGTTGGTGGGCAGTATTGATGGTATGTGGACGGTTGGACTGGATAATCTTAGAGGTCCTTTACAACCTTAATGATTCTATGATTCTATAATAAGTCCTGTGTCATATCTACAAGTCCATAAAGATATCTTAAATACTCTATCAGAGCTAAACATCCTTAGATGTCTGTTGTATGGACATCTGCCTTCTATCGTAAAAGAAGTTCAAGCATTAGCTTACTCACAGGCATTTTCTTACAGATAAATTAACGTAGATGCCTAAAGCTGAAGTTGGAACATATCCACGGAACTCGATGATTAGTTACTGGCTAAGCCAGTGTTGTGAGAAACAGTTTTCAAGCTAGGCACTGATAAATCCTATGTTGAAGAACATATGCCCTTGTTCAGCTCTGTCCCTAAATGCCTGGAGAAAGCTTAATTGATTCTATCTGAGCCTAGAAACAGATGTACAAAGGTCATTCATATTTCACGTTTAATGCCGCTAATAACTTTTGACTTCAGCTATTCATGAGAGTACTGATTCAAATGCTTACTATACATTTCTTTAAAACACAGGATAAAATTGCTGCCAGATTTCAGTTCTAAACAAAATAAAATTGTTTACGTTGCTTTTGTATTTGCTTTCTGTGATAACTGCCATAACTACCTTTTCAGTGTATTACTAAACTCAATTAGAAATTCTCACTTGGCAACAATGTGCTGCAGTATTTTGCTGAGACTAATGAACAAATTTTCATAAAATCAGCTTGTGACCATGTGATGACTATTAAAACTTATAAAACCCCTACCAATTATCATGAGGAAATCAGCATACTATGGCAGTGTTATAGGGTGCATCGTGAACCAAAGTACTTCTAGCTCATCAGAGATTCGCCTGTTCATGCTGGAGCACAGACCCAATTTTAAGCAGACAGATGGAAATACAAACTTCTAATATTCCTACTCCAGTCTGTACAACAAATATGTTTAGAAAAGAGGAATTACATTGACCTTGAAATACTATTGCATTGTATGCTGCACTCAAATTTCTTCTTTTCTATCATTTTCTATCAGTGCTTTTATATAAAAGCAAGTTTCTCACATAGCTTTAAAAAAATATAATCAAATAACTGTCACACATTGTTAAATCAGTTTTATTCCATGCAAATTAGCAATTTTTTAGAAGGCTTTCATACCTTTCTTTTTTTCCACCTTACTAGTAACACTGCTTACTATTATCTGCTGTCATCTTGGATGCTAATCCTTCTCTTTAGTATATTTTGCTCATATAGTTGATGTATGTAGATACGTAGACTTGTCCTCTTATTAGACTTTTTCTCTGGTTTTTTGCTAACAAACTTAGAGTGTTGTAGCCATGCTGAGATTGTTTCACAGTAGGATTTTCCACTGATGTTCAGAGATGCTGAGACACATGCGTTAGAGAAAACAAAACTTGACCACACCATCTGACTTTCACGTGTTTTATTTTTTCAGCAGTTAGAAATTTTCCTAACACTCAAATATTTTTTGTGAATCCCGTTAATCTCCATATTTTTGTTTGTTTGCTTGCTTGGTTGTCTTCTGTTTTATTCCTTTCTTATCTGTCTTCCCCACTTGTCTATTTTGTCTCATAGCAGACAGCAAGACTAGTATCCTTCTTTGTTTAGGTGTCTATATGTGAATATCTTCATGTGAGCTATTCACACTGGACTTTTCTTAGAGAAAATAAATGTCTTTTTAGGTTCTGCTTCATCCCACTCTCATGTAGTCTTCTGAAAAGTTCAAATGAATTGATCCTTAAAACTACACACTGGTCTCCAAAGGAGCTTATGTTAACTAATATACACATCTACCATTCAGATGTCTACATCTTTACTGAAATCTGATCATATGGTGAAAATAAACAATATCAGATGAATCATGTCATCTTTGATAATGAATCTAGTTTAATGGAGTCCTGATTTTGCATGCAAGTGGATGCCATAACAAAATTAATAAAAAACAGCAGTAATTTTAATGTGTATTCCTTTATACTGTTTTGCTTTTTCCATCCTGTCACAAAATGCCCGCAACTTAACGTTTATTTAGTGTTTTTCTGCTTTTGAACTTTCACTGTCCACTGAATATTGCAACACTGAAAGTATTGTCCTTAACCTAGTGGCAGTTCAATAAAGTAATCCAGCAGCATACTCTAGGTGCCTACAAAAGCAGAAACATCCCAGCCATAAAAATAATACCCTCGAAAAGCTATTTAGAGAAACATTTAGTTCTCTTTAGTCTTTCGGAATGAAGATGTGTTGTGTGAGGTATTTTATACATGCAAATGTTTTGTTTTCTTTCTTTAAGTCTTTATAGTACTATTTGTTTTCAAATGAGTTCTGTGGTTGCTTCATATAGGGAAAGAAAAAGTCAGGGTACATTTCACCATTCTGTGGCTAGCCATATATTTTCTTTAATAAATCATCATTGAAGATGTGAACAAGTTTAATTTCACAATATAAATATTTCTCTTTTCAATTTGTGTGTTTGTATGAGTGTGCCAAAAACAGATTTTTCTAAAAAGCAATAACCTAAGAAACCACAAATTTGGCACAGCATAAAACTGTGCCAAATAATACTTTCATGGAAAAACTGCATGTGATACAGATCATTTATATTTATGAATCCTGAGATTAAAGAAATACCTATGTTTTCATTTAACTCTGTTTGAAAGCCATATTCAGAGATTTCTGACTTTTTGGCAACATAATGAGGTATAATCATAAATGCCCCTCCTGCTGTTAGTCTACTCAGAACAGAGCCCTCAGCAAATAAACAATCTCTAAAACACCTAAAGTATTGATATATTCCAAACTGCAGTAAAACTTGGAAATCATGGAGACTGGAGAGAGTATCAGTTGACACAGGAAATAATAATTACTGTGTTATGAACTGTTTTCTCTATTGAGTCTACTTTGTCTTTTCATGGCCATGACATGGTGACTTGAAAATAAGATAGCTAGTGGATCTCACTTCCATTTACCTTTCGAACACCCCTCTGATATTTCTTAAGCCAGGCTGGGGCCAGTGCAGCCAGCAGGAAAAAAGAGTGTTTTTCAGACATCTTCTAGAAGAATAATTGGAAAACACAGGCTGTAGCAATGTGAAATAAAGATATCAGGAGTAGTCAGCATGGATTCACCAAAGGGAAATCATGCTGAACCAAAGCTACCAACTTGGCAGTCTTCTATGATGTATTGTCCAGCTGAGTAGATGAGGCGAGTGCAGTGGATATTGTCTACCATGACTTCAGCAAGGCTTTTAACATTGCCTCCCATAACGTCTATGTACATAAGCTTATAAAGTGTGAGACATGAGTGGATGATGAGGTGGAATGAACACAAGCTGACTGGAAGAGTTCAGAGTGTTGCTGGCATAGAGTCCAGTTTGAGACCTGTAGATAGCAGTATTCCCTAAAGGCTGGTACGAAGTCCAATTTTATCTGAGATCTCCATCACTGTCCTAGAAGAAGGGATAGAATGCACTCTCATCAAGTTTACTAATGAGATAAAGCCAGGAGGAGTGGCTGACACACTAACTAGACTGCTATGCTACCATTCAGTGAGATCTAGACAGACTGGTGAGTTGGGCAGAGAGAAACATTATGAAGTTCAACAAGGCTAAGTATAGCGTCATACACCTGGGGAGGAATAACCACATGCACTAGTATAGGTTAGGAACTGACCTATTGGAAAGGAATTCTGAGAATGACCTGGGTGTTCTAGTGGATGATACGTTGGCCATAAGCCAACAGTGTGCCTTTGTAGCCAAGAAGGTTAGGGGTGTCCTGGGGTGCATTGAAAGAGCATGAACAGGAGGTTGAAGGAGGTTCTGCTGGTGAGGCTGCATCTGGATTACTGTGTCCAGTTTTGGGCTCTCCAGTTCAAGAAAGATGGGAGAGAGTGCAACAGTGGGCTACAGAGATTATTAGAGACCCAGAGCATCTCCCTCATGAGGAAAGGCTGAGAGATCTGTGGCTGTGTATCCCAGAGAAGACTGAGAGATGATCTTATCAATGATTATAATTATTTAAGAATTGGGTGTCAAGAGAACGGGACCAGCCTCTTTTCAGTGGTGCCCACTGATAATTACAAGGGGCAAAGGGCACAAACTGGAACACAGCAAGTTCCATATGAACGTGAGGATAAACTTTTTTACTTTGTGGATTGCAGAGCACTGGAACAAGCTGTCCAGGGAGGTTGTGGACTCCTTCTCTGGAGATACTCAAAACTTCCCTGGATGCTTTCCTGTGCAACCTACTACAGAGAAACTGTTTTAACAGGGGAATGGACTAGGTGATCTCCAGAGATCCCTTCCAACCCTGTGATTCTGTTATTCTATAATTCTGTGAATATCTGCTATGTCTAACCTTCATCTCCAGTAAATTAGAGGTGCCTATGTATAGTGTTATCTGCTATCTTTTGCAATGACAGGAAGATATGGTGGGGTTTTTTTGTTCAATTTTCATGTTTTGATGCTGGCTGTTTTGTTTTGGTGTGGGTTTTTTGTTATTGTTGTTATTGGTTTTTTGCTTGTTTTGTTTTGTTTTTGGTTGGTTGGTTGGTTTGAATTTTTGTGGTTTTTTTGTTTTCATTTTTTCACAACTCCCTTTCCCTGCTCATCGGTCTAACTCAGTCCCAAATACAGTATTAAATGTGGGGAATCTGTTAATGTTCACTTCTCCAATAGTGAATCGGATGGTTCTGACACAAGAAGTTGAAGTATTATTTGGGTGATGAATTTTATTGTTAGAGAGGATGTTATGATGGCACCTATAAAAGACTTAGTTTCTTTTTATTGGGTTTCTGTTGTGACTAAACAAATTTGATCTGATGTTAACTGAATTTATCTCTCAGTTCCCTGGTAGAACAAAAATTCTTTGGCACAAATAGCCTCTCAACATACTAGAAAAATTGGACTGAAAAATATAAATCTCTGCTTTCTGGAAGGGTCAATGCTAAAAACAAACAAACAAAAATCTATAATCCTGCTTGCTTATTTTATGTTCTGGAAACCATTCAAGATTAGACTGTACTAGGATATAAACCTCAGTCACAGGAGTAATTAGGCAGACTAATGCAGTCTATGCCAGGATCTATATAGCTGCAGCTCCCATTCATCTACTATCTGAACTAAACCACTTTTTATGTAACTTCATGTCTATATACTACCCTGACAGAATATCTACTACTTCTGTGAGAGCAACAAAGATATATGCTAGAAGGAATACAGCTGACATGCCATAGCCTTGTTCCAGTTGCTATGTCCTTTAAGGCAGCGTGATGGAACAGCTAAACAAAGGCAGATGTTCAACCATTTCTCCGTATAGTGCGTCCCACATCCCTCATAAGTAGAACTTGGGTTTCAGTTTGGCCTGCTATCTCACTTGGTTCTGTAGATCTAGGCAGATTAGACCCCTTAATCTCCAGAGTCCATAGTCATAAATGCGAATTGTGTCACAGAGTTTTTTGAAAAAAGACCTCACAGTTTTTTTTCCAAATTCCAGGCGATGCTGATATCCAAATAAAACTTGAGAAAATTAATCATTCTGCTAGTTGGCCAATAAAAGCTCTTTCAAGTTTTAAGAGAATGATTCAGGAATATTTGCATTCTCTCAGTTATATTTCTTTTCCCCCTCTCCTCTCAATTTGTTATGATTGGCCTCATTGCTGGGTCTGCTCTACTTCAGTCATTACAGACTTCAAGAGATCTACAGTTATTATTTAATAACTAGATTTTTTCAAAGCAGTAAAGTCCAGTTAATCTTGTTGCTCGTAATAAATCTATTAAATTGTGAGGTTTGGAAAATATATTCATGTTATGAACAGTAGAAACAAACCACCAAGGCAGATTTAAATGTCCATAGACTGGTTAAAGCTTTTTAAAGACCTAATTTGCCCTAGAGTAAACAGTCGGCAGCATTTTGGAGGTTGTGATTTCCAGATCTGGTAGCCACAGAAAACATAAGTTCCAAGAACAACAAGGCTGCTGGGGACAATGATGATTGGATGATTGGCTGTAATCACTTGACTGGGTGATTATACTCAGGGCTCACAGTTACTAACATGTTTTTGTTGTGTTTGTTTGTTTGTTTTTGTTGTTGTTGGTTTTTTTTTATGCAGAACATTGCCAGGAGCAATGTAATGGCTAGATTTGAAGTGATTCTCTGTTCTTAAAAATATTTTCAATAACAGACAATCAGCTAGCAAGATGCTTGCATTAGCTCTACATATATATCAGAACTTCTCAAGTCCTGTTTATGCACAGTCTACCCCAGAGGTGAGAGATATTCCTTGCTAGTCCAACATTCAGTAACATGAGTAAGGCACCACAGGACTTAGGCATGCAGCCTTTAATTCCTGCCACAGTAAACAGCATCAGATATAGCATGCACATACTTATTAAATTGAATTACCTGAAAACATGTACATCATGGCTTAGCTGCCCATGATAGAAATGAAATGAACCGATTAACTTTGCTGGTGCTGTCTCTAAATAAAACATGCAGAACTGGGATCCTGTTCAGCAAAAACAAATGGCCTTACTTCCTCTTTACCAGCCAGAAAATCTGCCATTCAAAAGTGCATTGCTATTAGAGGGCTTGGCAAGTATAAATGCCCTTCAACAGGAAGTCCTTTAGCCTCTTCAAAGAGAAATTTCAGCACTGACAAAACCAAGACCACAAGAGTATCCACAAAGATTCTTGAAATTAATCCTTCCTGATTTAAAGTGGAAGACAGCAAAATTTTTATTGAATCATCCTACTACTCTCAAATTATAATGCGCTCTACTAGATTGCAGGTCAGTCACACCAATCTGGAGGATATTATTTTTTTTCTTTTTTTACCCCCCACTTATTCTTTTCATTCCGACAGCACTACTGATGAAGACCTCAGGAAAAAAAATACCAGCGCCCAAGACACTTTGATGGCCTTTCCACTGTGTAATTATACTTACTCTTGATAACACTAAAGACATGCCTTATTGGTAGTGGCACTGGCTGCTTTCCTTTTCACAGAGAGATGGATTGTTTCTGCAGGCCTTGATGGCCTTCAAATTATCTGAGCACAGAAAAGAGAGCAGAGTGAATTTTATTTTAACTCATTTTATTTCTAAATTTATTTCCCAGTAGCTAGAAGGTGATGACTGCCCCAGCAGTCAAGTCAATTGTTATCTGTGGGACTTGATTATGTTTAGACCCAGTCTCTCATTTTGAGCAAGACACAGTTAATGAGGAGAGAAATGAAAAGTGCATTGAGTCACAGTGTGTTTGTGGTAATTTGTGACACATTCACTCTACTCAGTTCTTTGTTTATTCCTTCCCCCCTCCATGCAGGTCCTGTAGAAAAAGGAACAGATAAGCGAATTCAGTGGTAGACAGTTAAGGGTGTTGAAAGTAATGAATCTATATCTCTCTATCTCTTTCCCCATTGTTGGCAGTAATTGGAGCAGTGTTCATCTATACAGTAAAATGCCAGTGAAGCCCATCTTAACGAAACATCTTTTTTTCCATTATTTTGCAACACATTTTTCATTGACACTGCTAGTTTTTATTTTCACTGTGCCTTTTTTTTTTTTTTTTTCAGGCTCTTTGCCACTCTTCTAAATAATAGTCCATTAAACAGTTCACAGTGTGTGTTCTGTAGAAATGTAAAAAAGTGATTGGATGATACTAATTAAGGAGAGATTTTGTTTCCACTTACTGCAGATCAATGGTGGGTTACATTAAAGCTGCATTTTTGTGATGAGTTTAAACACAAAAGAACAGCTGTGCTAAATACATATTTCAAGGCTTACAGGTAGGTCAAATAAATCTTTCTTTCTTTGCCTGTCTATTTTAAAACTATAGGAAACTGTATGTGAGGAATAGTAGTAAAATAAAAAAGCAAATTTCTCACTGCAGATTTTTTTTTCACTTGTGGTAGCAGAAACTGTTAAATCAGGAATGCCAATTGCCATGCACTGAGATCCTGTTGGCTTTTAATTTACTCTATAGCCTACTATGCATTAATTTTAATGAGACCTTTTTCCCTCTGTTTTCTACAGTTGCCACTCTAAGGTATCTTCTCTCTGATTTATGGCAGTGTTAGATCCCAGGAAAAGAATGTCTTAGTGAATGAACTTTTCACACATTTGAAACCATATTTCTTCCTTTAATCCTAAATTATTCGCAGCAGAAAATTTAACCAAAATTTCCATACAAAGATATGTTCATATGCAAAGAAGAGTGGCGGCTCATTCCAGTCAGATCAATTAAAATAAAAATGTGCTATTCGTTGGCATTCCTTGATCAGCACAAACAACGTTCTGAAGAAATTCACCTGGTTGCTTCCAACTAACATGATGAATCCTGAACATATATGACAAGGAACTAAAAGAGAAAATGCTTTTCAGGCACTTGCTGCAAATATTAGAAGCACAAGTCTGTTTTAAAATCAAATCTCTGACTATTTTAGAAATGTGATTTATTTAATATAGAGTCTGGGGAGCTATGCCCCGATTTTATCCAGATCATTTCATTATCAAAGAAATGTTTGCACTTTCCTTGAATTAAAACAATCTAGATATTAATTCTAAAATACTTCTAGTAAAGCAAGATAACATTAGATGGTCTTTATACATCATGGGCTAAGGAGGCTTCCTGATAGATTTGATTTTTCAGAAACCAAGGTCACACACAGATTTAATATAATCCAAACTCTGCATGTACTCTCTGTTCTAGAAGGTGCGTTGTGATGACTTCACGAACTTCTTACTTGTACGTACTTTTCTTGTCAAAGCCAGCCTTTCTGTACAAATAGGAACAGACATGGCTAGTGTGAAAGTACTGCTACAAGTCCTGATCTCCACAGCGGGTCAGCTAGCCTGTGTTTCCACCAGTCATGTAAAGTTAATGGTTACCTTAGCATCTGTATTGAAATGCCTTTTTTTCTTTACACATCCTATAATATAAATTATACTGTATTGCTTCATATTTCTGGTGCAGAAGCAGTAGCCTGTGGATCAGCTGATTGATAAATTCATAGCTTTCCATGGCAAAAAAAAAAAAATAATTCCAGTCACAAAGTCCTAAGACACATGGGAGTGCATGAGCGAACTTCAAAGCTGCACTGAGCCCAGCAAAAGACCTGTTTTCAGGGGCAACGACCGTTCTTGAACCAAAAACAGTGACATCTGGAAGGTATTCTACTGGTTATAGGACACATGTCCAGTGAATAAAATGGTCTTTGAAAGTTGTGCTACTGTGCAACCCATGCTGTTTTTAGTGTTGTTATGAACTGCGTGGATTAGTGAGTAGCACCACTTTTAGTTCAATTTTGGTCAACGTCTCTGTAGTTGCAGAACCCACACATGCAGAAACCCTTTATTCAAGTGTGGGTTATCACTGGTATTCTCACAGCAGTTTATACAAGGAAACTTTTCCTGGTATAATTCATTAAAAATTAATCAACCCATTTCTGTGCAAATCTCTGTGACATGCGTTCTTTGATGCAGTGAGTGCTGAATAGTCTTTTCTTTATTATGAAATGACACAAGTGGAACTTTCTAATTGGCTGTCAGTGATGTCATACCCAAGTAAATGCACAAGTCGGCTTATTTCCCTTATTATGAACATACTCCATGACAGACTGTGAGTTTCTGGAGAGCTCCTGCCCCTCTTTGGTGGTTAACATCCCTTTGCTGGAAGGATTACAGTTATGCTTCTGTAATAGGATATAAACTTGTCTGTGTGTTTTCCCATCTTTGTTTGGATGTGGGGGTATTTTTTCTTCTTCAACTATATTCTCCTACTGATGAATTTCTATCTTTTCCCACAAGGGCAACGTGTAGCTTACTGAAATTATCAATGACTTTTTCAGACATCCTTTCAGAGCTCTTTTTCTGTATGGTTTCACTGTTTGTGTCAAAATCAAGAACAAACGTGGTCATAACTAATCTAACTAATAATTAAGTGACTTCATCCAATATGTAGAAGTTTCAGCAGCCCAACCACTAAAGGGATATAGTCAAGAGTCATATGGAAACGGTGAGGTTTTTTTCTTGTGGTTTTCATTTTATTTATGTATTTGGTTAACAGCTCCTCATTAATGCAGAGTGATTGCCAGATCTCCAATCTTGCCAGGAGGGTCCACTTTCACTGCAGGAGGATATGCTCTCCATAGAACGTGCTTTGGCAAAAACAGCACTTCTTCCATTTGTTTTTCTGTTATGTGTGCTGTGGATTTATAAAGCTAGGATAAAGGGCAAATGTTTTGCTTCTGAGAGCACGTTCCAATAATCATGTGGCCGAACATCACACCTTCTAGCCATACTTCATACAGCTTTTCAAACCAAGATTACAAACCTTTGGTTCCTTCATCCCCTTATCTCCCACCTACTTTCATCCTACTTTACATGCAGGTCCTCATCCACACGCACCTTTAACCTTACAGCTATCTTCAAGATCCTAGTCCTCAGAACTCTGCAGTCTGACACCAAAGCTGGGACCTCACCTCAAACATACCACTGTTTCTTTTCCACCCTCTGATCTCACACAAGCTCTCTTTAAATCTTTTTGATGAATCCCAATCAGGCTTTGCTGGGAAAAAACATTGCAGATCTGTGCTGTTGCTGAGAAGAGTACAGGTATAGGCATCACCTACAGTGTTCAATTAAAGGCCATAACCTAAGTCTCAGCTGTACATCTAGACCATTACCCCTGACATGTCCCTTACATTATCAAGTGACATATTTAAGATATATGAGGTAACAAAAGAAAAACTTGGAAATTCCTGCTCTTTAGGTAATTTCTTTTTAGTATACTCTCCCAGTTGCCCCAATTACTATTGTTCACTTATACAGTGACAACTACCCTGCGGTAATTTTTATGCTCGGGGTCTAGAATTGAGTTGCAGAAATAGCATGGTACTGCTGCAGCCTGTGAGGTTGGAGTTTAACAGTCAAAATTTGCTAAATCAATCACAGTGAATGCAAAACTTAGCTTGAGAGTGAGGTGTAAGTGCTTCATGCTGGTATCAAGTTGTCCCACCTTCCACAATGGGAATATTCCTTGTTATCTTTTGTTTTATTTCAAGGCAAATAGGAGAGGGGTTTCTGTCTCTTTTTATTTTCCCTTTCATCTCTGTTCTTTTTTTTCTGTCAGACAATGGCTTAATCTAAAGAATAAAGAAGCCATATGATTATATCACTTTCTAATCCAATTACAGATCTTTGATATGGCCCCCTTATCTTCTCTGTTCATGCAGTGATATAGAGATCACATGATTCTTTAAACTTGAAAATATCTTTACATTTCAGTTCGTGCATTTACCTTTTTCTCCCTTTCACTAAAATGCAAACGTGTAATATTTAATTATTTGATTCCTATCTTATGAAAGAAAGATTAATAGAGACATTAATGAAGACAGTAATATAATCGCCTAACTTCCCTACAATAATTTGATTGGGACTTCAGAGTAAAGGCTGAAATCCTGGCTCCACTAAAATGACAACGTGCTCATAAAATTTAGTAGGCTTAGAATTTCATTCTTCATTTTCCAATCCACAAGTTGAGAGGCTGGAATGGGATGGCTGGGGAAGGCTGGACAGGTGTCCTCTGTGAGCAGAGCCCAGTACTGCCCTGTGTCTGATCAGAGCTGTTCCACCCACTCCAAAGGGACCCTCTACTACCAGAGCTGAGCCATGAGCAATGCTGGGTGTGCTCTGAGAGAGTGAATATAAGGAAGGGAGACATTGTTGCACCACAGCATCTGGGAGAGAGGGGTGCGAGCATGAATGGTGGAGCTGAAATAGCCATCAATATGAAACCACCACACCAATGATCAATGGTCATTTGACACTAGTGGGATTGCTTTGTTGCTTTAATATTATTATTCCTCTAGGTGATCAGCCTGTTATAGAACAGCAGGAAGTAGGAGGAATCTTTTCTCCACCCTCGAACTGCATCAAATATCACAGCCCAGGTAGGCAGCAATGCATGTGACAGTGTAGCCAATAGAAGTAGCTATATCTGCTGATGGAGCCACTGAATGCATTCCCACCAGTCCTTGAAATCTCCCCATCAGTAATGTTTCTCTCCGTTTGTACACATAGTATAGAACAATCTGTATTTACAACTGCTAACACCAGGAATTAAGTGCATATTGTGGCAAAAATAATATTCAGAGCATGCAATAATTTGTTAAGAATGTATATGCTTGTTGTCTATTCTGCATTCCTACAGAGGTGTGAGATTGTCTGGTAGATTAAATTTAAAAATTTAACTCTTAAAAATCATGCAATATTTATGTTACCAGCAGGATTATTTACAGGACACAAAGGAAGCATAAAAATCTTGTGATCCTTACTGTTGCTATTATATTTTTACATTAACTCATTTTTCTGAGGAAATCCTGCCTTGCTGTGGTGATTTAACCACAGCAGGATGCTAACTACCACTCAGCCACTTGCTCACTGAGAATTGGGAAGGTAAACGTGCAAGAATTCATGGCTTGAGATAAGACAGTTTTCTAGTAGAGCAAAAGTCATGTTTGCAAGCAAAGTAAAGCAAGGAGTTCATTTATTACTTCTCATCAGCAGTCAGATGTACAGCTACTTCTAGGAAAGCAGGGCTCATTACATGCAACAGTTTATTGGGAAGACAAACACAATCACTCAAAATGTCTCCCTCTTCCCCCATCTCTACCTCAGCTTTTATTGCTGAGCATGACATCATACGGTCATATGGTATGGAATATCCTTCTGGCCTGTTTAGATCAGCTGTTCTGGTTCTGTCCCCTCCCAGCTTCTTGTGCATGCACAGCTCCCTTGCTGGCAGGGCAGCACAAAAATCTAGGAAAGTCCTTGCCTCTTTGTAAGCACTGCTCAGCAAAAACTAAAAAGTCAGTCTTCTATCACCAATATTTTAATAAAAAATCCCAAACATTATATCATATATAGCCTCTGTGAAGAGTATTAACTCTATCTCAGCCAAAACCATGACAATTTCCCACCCATCTTTGCTGTTAACAAGGTCTGAAATTTTAATGTAAGTTCCCCCCTTCCCCACCCCCCACCCCTCTTTTTTTTTTCATCTTGCTGTTTGACCTAAGTAATTGATGTTTACATGAATTGGAAATCAACAGACACTGTGATACTTGTAAGGAAAGATATGCATCACCTTAAGATATTTTTTACTTGATTTCTGGGCTGATTTTTATTCCATATTTCAGCAGATGGTTCAGCAAAAACATAGGTTTTCTCATGGAATAAAGCCATAGTGGAGCTTCACTATCCCAAGCACATTTTAGCTACATTGTGTCTTTCTGAAAGTGGCTTCATACAGACAGGAGAATGGAATAGAATGGCTAGTTGTGTTTAAAACCATAAATTCGCTATTATCAATAGGTAACAGAAGACAGCATTGGCTGCAATTTTCTCTTAACCAAATGAACTAGCATTGCTGCAGTGTGGTTGAGGAACTGCAGTAAAACAGTTTACTGTGTAGATAACTCTTTTACTGTTAATGAAAGAATTTCACTGAATTCTGAGATATTTGCCAGTTTTTTATGAACATTAAATGCACAAAAACTTAGTATCTTTGTAGAAAATATTAGTTTCAAATAGAATCTTAGAATCATAGAATCTTTAGAGTTGGAAGGGACACAGAATCGTAGGGGCTGGAAGGGACCTCCAGAGATCATCGAGTCCAACCCCCCTGCCAAAGCAGGATCCCTACACCAGATCACACAGGTAGGCGTCCAGGCGGGTCTTGAATATCTCCAGAGAAGGAGACTCCACAACCTCCCTGGGCAGCCTGTTCCAGTGCTCCGTCACCCTCACCGTAAAAAAGTTCTTGCGCACATTGGTGCGGAACTTCCTATGCTCCAGATTCTGGCCATTTCCCCTTGTCCTGTCTCCGCACACTGCTGAAAACAGTCTGGCCTCGCCACTTTGCCCCCCACACCTTAGATATTTATAGACCTGGATCAGGTCCCCTCTCAGTCTTCTCTTCTCAAGGCTAAACAGACCCAGATCACCCAGCCTTTCTTCATAGGGGAGATGCTCCAGGACCCTCACCATCTTTGTGGCCCTCCGCTGGACTCTTTCCAAGAGATCCCTGTCTTTTTTGTACTGAGGAGCCCAGAACTGGACACAGTACTCCAGATGAGGCCTTACCAGGGCAGAGTAGAGGGGGAGGATCACCTCCCTCGACCTGCTGGCCACGCTCTTTTTAATGCACCCCAGAATGCCATTGGCCTTTTTGACCACAAGTGCACACTGCTGGCTCATGGCCAACCTGTCGTCCACCAGGACACCCAGGTCCCTCTCCGCAGAGCTCCTCTCCAGCAGGTCATCCCCCAACCTGTACTGGTGCATGCAATTATTCCTCCCTAGGTGCAAGACTCTACACTTGCTTTTGTTAAACCTCATCTGGTTTCTTACTGCCCAGCTCTCCAGCCTGCCCAGGTCTCGCTGAATGGCAGCACAGCCTTCGGGCGTGTCAGCCAATCCTCCCAACTTCGTATCATCAGCAAACTTGCTGAGGGTGGCCACTATCCCCTCATCAAGATCATTGATGAAGATGTTGAACAGGACCGGACCCAGCACCAACCCCTGGGGAACACCGCTGGTTACAGGTCTCCAACCAGACTCTGCACCGCCAATGACAACCCTCTGTGCTCTGCCAGTCAGCCAGTTCTCAACCCACCTCACTGTCCACTCATCTATCCCACACTTCCTCAGCTTCGTTATAAGGATGTCGTGGGAGACAGTGTCAAATGCCTTGCTGAAATCAAGGTAGACTACATCCACTGCTCTCCCCCCATCCACCCAGCCAGTGACAATATCATAGAAGGCTACCAGGTTGGTCAAGCACAACCTCCCCCTGGTGAACCCGTGCTGACTACTCCTGATAACCTCCTTTTCTTCCAGTTGTCTGGAGATGGCATCCAGCACAATCTGTTCCATCACCTTTCCAGGGACAGAGGTGAGGCTGACTGGCCTGTAATTACCTGGATCTTCCTTCTTGCCCTTTTTGAAGACCGGAGTGACATTGGCTATCCTCCAGTCTTCAGGCACCTCCCCCATTCTCCAAGACCTCTCAGAGATGATAGAGAGCGGTTCAGCAATCACCTCTGCCAGCTCCCTCAGCACCCGTGGATGCATCCCATCGGGTCCCATGGATTTATGAACACTGGTGTTGCCTAGGTTCTCTCGGACCGCCTCTTCCCTGACTAAAGTGAAGTCTTCCATTCCCCAGACCTTCTCACTAACCACCAGGGCCTGGGATTCCCAAGGGAGAGGTTTTTCACTGAAGACCTCTGAAGGACCTCTGAAGGCCATCTAGTCCAGCTCCTCTACAATGAACAGGGACAACAGAGCTAGATCAGGTTGCCCACGGCCTGATCCGTCCTTGCCTTGAAAGTCTCCAGAGGCGGGGCATTAACCACAACATGGGTAATCTGTTCCAGTGCCTCACCATCCTCACTGTAAAAGAGTTTTTTCTTATATCTAATCTAAATCTAACCTTGCTCAGCTTAAAGCCATTTCCCCTTGTTCTATTGCCACAGATCCTGTGTGTCTCCTGTCCAGACAAATCCAGCTTTCCAGACATCAGTACCCCCAGGTCTTTCTTGGCAGGGCTGCTCTCAATCCTTTTATCCCCCAGTTTGTATTGGTAATGGGGGTTGCCTCGATCCAGGTGCAAGACCTTGCATTTAGCTTTGTTGAACCTCGTGAAGTTCACCTGGGCCCACTGCTCAAGCCTGTCTAGATCCCTCTGGATAGCATTCCATCCCTCTCATGTGTCAATGGCACCCCACAGCTTGGTGTCATCAGCAAACTTGCTGAAGGTGCGCTTGACCCCACTGTCCATGTCCGTGAGGATACTGAAGAGTATTGGCCACAGCACCAACCCCTGGAGATCACCACTCAACACCAATCTTCATCCAGTCATTGAGCCATTGACCACCACTTTCTGGGCTTGATCCTGCAACCAGTTCTTCATCCATTGAACAGTCTACCCATCAAATCCATATCTTGCCCTTGGTGAAGCCATGCTGATTCTCCCATATCACCTCCCTGCCTTCCATGTTCCTTATTTTAGCTTCCAGGAAGAAGTAAATACTTAAATCTTGATCAGTTTCCCTTACCTGGCAATATTATTACCTAGCTTTGAAATTCCTCCATGGTCCACAGTCAGTAAATAATTTCTACTTCAAGTAGTAGGAGGCAAACATCAGTTTATAGTTAGTTTAAGCACCTGCTTAAGTGCCTTTTTGGATTATGTTCAAAAATAAAATGTGTTTAAGCTCCTTGTGTAGATAAGAGTCAGAAATAAATTTAGAAAGTAAATTCTGATTCCAGTCACCTTCTCTCTAATTAGTAAGTAATCAGGCCAGAACTTCTGTATGGGATCATCTGGCCAGTGACATTTTTAAGATAGTCATTTATTTTCCTGTTTTATCATTGGATCACTTGAGTTACAGGTTGCTGTTTTTAAATAGTATCAAATCAAAGATGACAAGGTTCATCATTTACTTACTCAAGGAAAAGTAATTATCACTGAGGAAGTGGTGAATGAAGTATATTCTAAGGCTCACAACATCTTGGTTTCCCCAGAGTCACAGAAAAGTATTTTTCCTGCTAAAATGTTATTTACTTAAATCAACTGTATCCATTGTATTATTTTATTAGAGTACATATTGTTTTCAGTGTAATACACATTAACAGAAATACATTATTCTTTGCATACATGGTGGGTATTTTTTGTATTATGAGTATTTTGTATTATTTGTAATATGAGAAACCTTTTAAATATCAATGCTTCAGTTACTAGAGATGGACAGAATATTTGCACTTAAACAGAAAATCTGCTTTAAAGCAGATATATATATACTGTAAATTATGAGCATTTCAGGATCACAAAATCAAAATGAATAGGATACAATACATCTATAAAGATTTTAGCTTAAAAAACTCTTGCTTATGAAAACAAAATTACAGGTATGTTATTTATGTTAAAAGAATGAAGAAAAATGCAGGGAAAGACAACAAAGTCAACAAACATGATAAAAACAAAGGTTAGGTATTTGGAGGAGGGAGGATGGTTATTAATGAATGGCTCATGTCCTCAACAGAAGGGAAAAATAGGAAGATGAACCTTAGAACAGACTCCTTCAAAATGAACAAACAAGACCTCCCCATTCTTGTCAGTTACTGGATGGTGAAAATATCTCACAAAGTTTTTAGAGTTGAATAAGGAAGTGTCACAACAGTATGGATTGACATCTGCCTCTGTCAGATTTTAGAGCTCACACAAAAGGGGATGAACACATGCTACCACACAGAGAAACCTACCATTTGACAGAAAAGAGCATTTTCTGACCTGACCAACAGTGCTGGGACTTAAGTGAAGGCTCCCCAGAGTGGTTGGTCTAAAATATTGATTCATTAGTCTGTTTAATCTTTGTGGCTGTTAAAAGAGAGATCCTCCTTGATTTACAGTCTGACAGACTGTCATCTCAAGAGGTCCCTGATCACTGTCCCTCTACCAAACTGATAAAGAAAAATACCTACTACTCATGTAGCACAAAATTAGCATAAGGTTCAAGTGGAGGCTGCAAATAAAAAATCACGAAGGACTAAATTCAGTATAGGGACAAGTGGCTGTCAGGGAGTACTCAAAAGTCCCTACTTTGGGAATGGATTTGCCATTTCCTATGAATGTCAGACAGCCTCAAGGAGTCGAGGGAATGGAAAGGCAGTATAGAAAACCCAGACCCTCTACATGCTTCCTACTTGCTTTTGTAGCATCCATATAGTGCTACATTTTGTATCCTAATGTAAATTGCTGATATCAGCCAAATAAATGAAATATGCTCACTTATTGCCACTGCGCATGAAGGCTATGTAGAATGGCTAACCAAGATGTAGACAGGTAAATTGCAGATGCACAATGGAGAGAATGAATCTTATTTCACATATATGTCAGTATTTGGCCATAAATAGAATCATAATTGAATTGGAAGAGACCATTAAAGGTTAACTAGTGTAACTCTCCTGCAATGAACAGGTAGGAGCCAGAAGCCAAGGAGATGCCAGGGTCAGGCGAGACTGTGAGCCCACAGATACGGCCAGTGTCAGGGCCACTGAGGGAATCAGGATCAGACATGGCCAAGGAGGTCCACAGTGAAAGATCAAGTCCTGGGGTATAGGTTCATGAGTAGGCTCAGCTGAGCAGTGGCCATGTCCAGGCAGGGCAGAGCTGAGGGTAGGTGAAACCCAGCCACAACCTCATTGGGGCATTATCTGATAGCTCTGGGGCTGAAGTAGGGGCCTGGGGGATGGTCATGACAGCCCTAGTGCAACTGAGCAGGACTAGGTAGTGTCCACAGGCCCTGACAGGTAGATGAGAACACTACTACTTCCCTTAAATAAGCCCCCTGCAAAGTTAAAGGAGGACAAGTGGAAGAATGAAAAAGCCCTGGTGTAGGCAGATGTCTGCAGCACACAGCAAAGAGAGATCATCTAAGAACCTACAAGTCCACACAATAGAAAAGAGTTTCTAGATATAAAATATCACCAGGTAGACTAGAATGCTTTCTCACTCTGTCCAGGATTGGTCCTCACTGAAATTGCACTGTAATGGCTTGCTTTCCAAAGGACAGCTCTTCACAAACAGCTCTGCACATGCTGGTAAATCATCCAGGAAAAGAATGATATAAATGCTCAGAGGTTCAACTCAATCATACATTTCTTTGTCATTCTATGAGTCCTCTGTACAGTCAGAGAATGAGGGATCTCGGCACTGTAACTACGAAAAAAAAATCATAGAAAGACAATCTGAATATCCACAGTAAATTAACATTCTTCATTTCCTGTTAAATCTTGGTACTTTATTTGCATTTATCACTGTGACTGTATTTCTGACTCTCAGGTACTGTAGTCTATATTAACAGTCACTTTGGGTTTAACATCATTAAATGTTCATTGTCAAGTCTCCACAAATCCCACATTCTCCTTGTCTCTCAGGCTTAAAAAACTCATTTAACACTAAAGGCTAATTAATTAACTGGATTTTCCTATATTTAATGGAGACTACCCTAAACCATAGAACCAAACCCCACTGAAATTTAGCTCACTAGGGCAACCTATAATTATACCCAACCAGATTTAACCACTGTTCTAATTCATATTTATTATGGTAGCAGTCTACATTATTATTATTATTTGTTACCACTGTCGAGAATATGACTATGCTCATGTTGCATAATGTGCAGTATTACACTGCATACAATATTACAGCATACAATAATGTTATGTTTTACATTGTGTTATATTATGTTACTTTACCTCACAAGATGTTAAGTTTCATTACATTATACTATAAATGTACTCCATCTGGAAGAAATTCAGAAGTTTGTGCATTAGAAATATTTTTTACTGTGAATGAAACAATACACAAATTTCAGGGTCAAAAAGAAAGACAAATGCATTATTTAACAAGCTGGTAAACTCAGGGGAAAAGATAATGCTCAACTTTTATAACTCATTCAAAAAAAACTTTCACACGCCTCCAGATGTTTGATTTTTTTTTTCTTCTGTCATCAAACTGCTTTTCTTTATTTGCATTGTCCTTATTAGCTCCTGTAAAATTTATTTTTGCTCACCGTCCTTTTTTAAAGGTGTTTTCAAAGTAAGCCTATGAGTTCAAAAAGGAAATCAAAGACCTGTATGGCTGTAACTTGATATAGGATGTGCTGTAAGAGAAAAGATGGTGAATTAGCAATGAGGCACAATCTATGCACACATCACTGTATGGTTATGAACATCTGCTTCAGGTGCATTGGTAGGTCACAAAGAGCCAGCATCTGTGGCTCCTAAACTCAATGTGAGCTCTTCTGCTGACATAAATAGAAAACAGTTTGAGCTCCACACAGATGTATCAAAAAATCACCTGATCAGAGAAAGCTTATTTTTTCAGAGACTAACACTGCTATGGTTTTACAAAAAGAGTGAAACATGACTTGATCATGTTTTAAAATTTTCAAAAGGAGAAAAATAAACAAATTCCCTGGCCTTTACTCCATGAAACTCTGCTTCTCTTGTAAGACTGAAGCATTTCAGTATTGTTCAAAATGCCCAACTTCTCTAATTATTCCTCTATCATGAGATGCTATATAATGCAGAACACAAATAAGCTCAATCTATGAGCTGCCTTCGCAACAAACTGCAGATGACTATGCAGAGATACCGATCTAGATCTTTGGAAAAATGTAAATGTATAATTTATGATGTGTACTTGCATGATATAGCACTTCAGGTCTGGGGCCCACCTTCAGAATCCCTCCATGGCCCAGCCTTGTAACTTTAAAAAGACAATGTCAGTGGAGTAGTAAGCTAGTACATCTGAAATGCAAACATAAATTCAGTCCTTAACACTACCGATTGAAAAGTCAACCTTGACAAGGCAAACTCAAGAGCAGCCAAGGCAGTTGTCTGTTCCCAATCAGTATGCAATTTGACTCAACACTCTACCAGAAGAAGCTTTCTGGCTGGTCTCAAAGTTGTGAGATTATTGGAATAGGAGAGCTGATCATTATCTAGTTCTGCTCTACAGTGGAGAGATTGGTAAACACCGCATGTAAGTCTGCAAGTTACTTTGTGAGTGCAAGTCAGTTCTGCTCCGGGAGAGGAAAAATTTCTTTTAGAGCACCATTAAATATTTTGAATCCATTAGGAAAAGCTGAGGTTGGGGCATTCAGACTCCTTTGACTGGTAGGCAAATCCACCAAGTTATCACAGTATATCTGAGAAAAACAAATGAGCAGTGAGTTTTAGAGCAGGCAATAAGCAAGCAAATAAGCAAATACAGACTTAAATTCCAATATGGGGTAACTAAAACTATGGAAATGCTAATGAACTGAATTCAGCAGAGGTAAAGTCAGCAGGGAGGAAAACACCAGTACCTGGCTGTGACTTAATTGTGTCTTTACAAGTGTTTATCTGCTCCATGTCTAATGAATGCAGATTGTGAGTCCAGGACTCAATTAAAAATACTATAAACAAAATAGAGGAGTACAAAAGGAAGGAGACAACATAATAATCTCACACCCTATGGTGTTGTGATTGGGAAAACATTATACCATATATAAGATGATTTCAGATCTAAAGTAATAGTAGTGTATATTCAAAGTGAGCATAAAAAATGATCCAGGAGTAGAGCTGAGTCTCTGAAACAAAGAGAAACTGTAATGGCAAAGAAGGAGAACTTTTATGTGCCTCCTATCTCAAATGCCAGTCTCTTCTGTTCAACAGAAATTTGGCTTTGCTAGCAATATACATTTCATGTTGAAAAGCATTCAGTTCAGAAATAGAGCATGCTCCAAAAAAAATTCAAGGATTATTTCAGGATTGTGGTTTTTTATTTTTTTCTCTACACTGGGCTTATTTGGCAGCAAGTTGTAGCATTCCATGTTAAGTCATTAGTAGACTGAGAGGGATAAATAAGGGGAGAGGAGAGGAGAGTCGAAGAGACGATGCCTAAACTCTCTCTATACCTCAAAAATATACACATCAATACACAAAAATCAAGTTGAATAAGCAGAAACACAGAATGAGTAATAATGACTAGTGACAGAAATAGGAACCAATGAATTCCACACACCTATTTGAATTCTGCAGTTAGAATTGATACTGTCAAATGAAGGGTTGCAAATTCTCATGACAAAGCAATTTTTCTGATTCTTTTAGGATCCCACAATCACCACAAGCACAGTGTTTCAGGCCATGTATCAATCAAGTAGGATAGATCAACCACCTGCAACTCAATACCCCCTGGAAACTGAGTTATTTTCACTTTTAATTCTGATTGTTCGTAATATCACCGCTTTTATCACTTGGTATCTATTAATCAATCTATTATAATTAGGATATTCTGTTGTTAATTTTGCTTAGAATTGTCTGAAGAATTGACTGAAGGAAGACTCCATTTTCCATCATATAAACCTTAAGATCAAGGAACTGGTTATGTATATTGGACAGCTTATGAGAGAAGAATCTTATTCATGTATTTGTGATGGCTGCCTTTGTAGGTTAAACCAGGGGAAACTAGAAAGACAGAGCAATGAGTTTGAGTATTTCAGCTGCTAGCAAAGACCAGATTCTCTCATTTGGAGAACTGCAACTGATTCAAGCATTGAGGGAGCCTTTTACTTACACTGACCAATTGGCTATGTCTGTTTTTTACAATGGTTGCCACAAACAAGAAAAATACATCTTTCTTTTTTTCTTTTTAATCTTATGAATCTTTCACTCCTGTGTAGCATTTTTTCTTTTGTTTCTTTTAAAAACTGGCAAAAGTAAGCATTACTATAAAAGCTAAAAAATGTTTTTGAAAGTGGAAATCATTGTATTCTGGAAACAAAGAGATGACATTCTGTCCCACCCTGCTCCCTGGCTTGTTTCACTCAGAAGAAAATAGTGATTATAGCAAATTTCACTGACACAGATCAGGTGCACCAAAACAATTTATTAAATATATTCTGAGCAAGCTGTTGCACATATGATCTATAATCACATGTATTCTAAGCAAACAAACAATGTATTAGCCTGTGACTAATCAGTATTCTGGGGGGGAGGTAAATTAGGGTAGGTAGGTTGGATAAGGTTATACAAATTCCAGGGAAGGTAAATTAGGGTAGGAAAGGTTATACAATCTGTCTCATCAATGTGTCTGTCATGATCTGGGGTCCGAAGGGGAGAGGGTGGATTACACATGCTGTGGATCTCAGGCCAGCTGAAGGTAGCTCAGAAAGCTGTCCTCCAGCATCCTAATTTTACAGCCTTTTTACACGTAGTATGCTAAGTGATGGGGGTGGGGAGGGGGAGCAAACTCATACAAGGTATGCAAACTAAGATATAAACAGGGGTGTGAAAAATACATGACTGTGCAGAAAAGCAAAAAAACTTCTGCTGGTTCCTTAAGACCCTAAGACTGTTTTCAGTTAGTAAAAATGTGAGAGATTATTTATATGTTAATCATCATACAGTTTATGGTCTCTTGCCAAAGAGACCAGCACATTCTCTATTCTCAGATAACTTCCATCCATAGCTCAGCCCTGGACATCTGGCCCATAGGCCACACATAGTAAGGCACAGATATAGATACGGACTCATCTGGCCAAGGGCAGTTCTTATTATCAACTAGAGGACAGCTACTGGATCTATGATCTGTCCCCTTCTTCAGTCTTGCACAACTTCTTCCCTTGGAGAATATGGCCCAGGCTGTGCTTGGGCCATACTCCATACCTTCCATTTCAAGAAATCTCTTAAGCTCATAACATGATTTTCCTCTGATTTCACAGCTAATACAAAGAAAAGGATAAACCTGTTTGTGATCAATTTCTGTTTTTACAAGAAGATTCCTAGCAACTGAGCAGGTTTTAGAAGGTCAGAATTTCAAATGGACTTTAATTTTTATTTCCTCAGTTTAGGAGAGCCTGAATGCAATTTAAAATTCTTGTATTATTCTGCATGTAGGCACTTCACTGGAAAGGTCATCAAGGGGAGACAGATTTCTTTCCATCTCTCTGAACACTTTTATCATACTAATGAAATTAGATCTTAAATTTGGGATGATTCTTCCCATTTACCATAGTGGAAGTTGACAATTTTCTCTGGCCTGAAGTACTCAATCTTGTGCTCAGCTTGACTATGACAGATTATTCTACAGGGCACTGCTCCAGACATTTTAAGAGAAACAAATTATTTCTATAAAAGGATATGAACCAACGTCAATGATGTTCTTTGGAACAGCCTACTGGGTAAAATTCTTCCTGTACAGAAATGAAAACAAAGCCTAAGGTAAATAGACATATCAACTTCTTTGAAACGGTAAAAACTGAAATGTTTTTAGGGCTCATACAGAAGCAGAACCTGAAACATATGAGAAAACTGCAGTCTTTGCAAGGTTCAGGGCCCTCTAGCCGAAGGGAGAGCTCAAAAATATAGCTTTACAAATAAGGACAAATCAGGATCTTCATGCATTCACATCTTCTGGTTGATCTTGGTCTGCTTTTATAGCTGACAGTTGCGTCTCCAAGGTACACTCATCTCCCTCAGAACATTTCTTAATAATTGTCAGAATTACGCTAAGATCTAAAGCAATCCTGAAGCCAAACTTATTGCCAAATTTTCTTATCACCTACAAGGGTTGCTCCAAAAGTAATGCCTCCTAATTTATTACTCTGGCCCACAAGATAGCAGTAGAGGTTGAACCTTTCCAGCAACATTCCATTATATTTTGTTGCTGTGTGACAGATGGCAGCAGAGGGGCACTCTGGCAAAATGGCATCTGAGATGGAAGTGCTTATGAAGCTAAGGTGTGTGACTGAATTCCTCCATGAGAAAAACATGGCTCCCATTGACCTTCATCAATGCTTGCTGAATGTTTATAGAAACCACACAGTGGACATGAGCATAGTGAGGTGGTAATGGTGTGTTTCAGCAGTGACAACTGTGGGTCACCTCTGCTGATGCAGATGGTGAGCATGGTGTTCTTGTTCATCACTGATGAGAATGTATAGATAATGGTGATGACTTGAAAAATAGAGTTTTGTAGGTGAGAATTTCCTCTATCATATAGTGTTATTTTGTTATTTGTTTCTGTTGTAGATTCCATGATAATAAATAGGAGACATTACTTAGATCTCTACCTACATACATTATTTGCCTAGAGAATCACAGTGCAGATGTTCCTGATGAACAAAAACTTCAGTTTCTCAAAACATTTCTTTATGGATGCAGGAGAATGTTTCTCTCACAGTTAAACCTGCCTCAGCAAGCTCTGTTATGAGGTATATTCTCGTGGTGATCTCATACACACCATTAACACAGACTGGACAAGATGACCCTAGTTAAGAAAGGCCATACTGTTATCAGCCACAGAGCGGATGACAGCTGTAGGCAAACTGAGTTCAGAGAATTTTCAGGCTGTCAACAAAGACAATGTAGATGATGAGTACTTATGCTGAGACAGCTAGTAGGATTAATAATAACTGTTTCATTATTGTGTTGAATTTAAAATTGTTCTCTCGTTTTTCTTAATTAATGTTAGGGTTGCACATGTGGAAAACTCTATAAAAAGAAGTTGTCCATTATTATTTATTTTAGCCTATATTTGTTACAATGAATGCAGAATCTGTTCAGAGATGCTACATAGTGATATGGATACATTATCCACAAACCCTTACATTGTTGTATTTTACAACCTGCAATTGCATAGAATCACTTATTGCTAAGTGGTCATTTTCTCACATTTATTATGACAACAGGATAAATGCCAGCGTTTGTCAACATCTTGTAAATGATGAGTCTTAATGAGGCAATCTACTGTTTCACCCCTCTGAGGAATCTCTTAATAGGATGAGCAAAATATCAGGTTAAAGGAAGTGGGAGGTAATCCCAGGGGACAAACCTTTTCTTGTACAATATATTCCTCAAGGTTTTGCTTGGAGTGGGTTCTAGGATGCAGGCCAATTTGGCGTACCCCCCTGTACAACATTTTAATTGTATTTTTATCAAATCCAGCAGAAATGCAGTCTGCATATTGAATCTGCCAGTAAGCAGTACCCTGTGAGAAAATAAAAGTCTGAGCTTTGAGAACTTTCACCTAATACTTTAAGTTATTCATACTAAGCTGGAGAATATACCTGATGTGTCCAGTCTTGAGCTGTCTTGTATACTTTTACTTTAAATTTTGTAGAATATATTTTATCTTTTTGTTCACTAATGTATTTCATGAGCTTTTTTTGTTCACCATTTTTCTGACTGAACTCTGTTGCTAGAACCATTTAATGATTAAGCAAAGGGGAAGATAAATTTCTTGCATTATCTCCGAATATTTTAATGTTTTGCTTGCTTTTTGTACATATGTATACTGTCAAACCTCAAAAAATTTGAATAACTGAAGTGCATCAGAGAGCCCTACAAATGTAATGCTTAGTAAGAACAAGACCATTTTTTCAGAATCAAGTACTACTACTTCATCACTGTATCAATGATACTATAGATAGTGAAAAGAGATTGTGTTTTAATAACAAGTAACATATATGATCTAGGATTCAACCAGTTGTAAGGCAGGATTATAGTTTGTCTGAAATTTGTCTCTGGGTCATTCAGCTTTTTTTATTTATTTGGGTCAAATACAGAACTCAGTGAAGTCAAAAGAAATAATATCAGAAAATACATGATTTTGAGCTACTGAAAAAATAAGCACACACTATATTATGGCAATCTTTTTCATTTTATTTCCAATAAAAAATCCACTGGAAAATTAAGACACAGTTGAGTCAGTATGTTCTAGTAGAATGTATTCGTTTCACTGAAATTTTGTATGCAAAGTTATGAAAATATTTGATTTCAGTAGAGTGTTTTAATTCAATACCTAAAACATTACTTAACAAAACAATAGGGATGATGATAATAAAGTTCTCCTGCAATTATTTTTATTTATTTTATTTTATTTTATTCTATTTGGAGGGGAGTAGAAGCAGGGGGAAGACTTAATTTCTGGAAAAACTCATAGATTTCAATTATTTATTCATGTACTTACTGAAAAAAAAAAAAAAAAGGAAATTTCAGGTGTTCCTCTACACACAAACTGTGACAGCCATGTTAATTCCCCAATATATTTTAGCTTAGTTCTCTCCTCACACTATGTGCTTCTTTCCCAGCACATCTCATTTCTTCCTCACACTGCCCTTACCACCTCTTGGGATCAGGCTCTCAGTGTCTTGGGGAATGCAATGTAATGACATGTTCTGATTTGCACTTTTGCTGCTCATCTGCATACAGGAGACATGGCTTAATTGGATTGGATTGGCCATGGCTGTGCCTTCTCCTGCCAACAGAACTGATGTTGTAGTCTTTTCCTACTAATTGTTTATATAACAACTGTAAAATATAATGTTAATCAGAACAACTGCAACTGGCTATGGTTTGTATCTGTTTTGTTTTAATCAGTACATAAGTGTTAACTTAAAGTCCATGAGTGGCAGGGAGACCTGTGCTACATCTGTGCATTGCTAACAAGCACCTAGAGCAGCATACTACTTTGAACCTTATTAACCACTGAATTTTAAGCAGACTAAATCTCCAATATTTATATTTGTAGGTTACTTCACTGACATTGTTTATATAAACGAGAGAGAAAGACAGAAAATGCATTGTGCAAGGACAGTGAAAGACACGGAGAGGTCAGTCCAACCATGAACCTAAGTGGAATAGGCTAATTTAGACAAATCTTACGAGAGGACCCAGACTATAGGACTCCCCTTGTCACAGAAAAGATTTGCTGACCTGTAAAATTTATCCAGTGACAAATTTTAGGCCACTTAGATAGATAGGTCTAATATTTTTACAGAAGAATGGTGAAGAGTAGAAACAGTACTACTGCTGATGTTTTAGTTTTTGCTATAAAAAACATTCATGAAGTATACTGAGATCTAAAGTGGCCTTCATAGGAAATAAAATAAAACGTTGGTTCCTTCCTCAACTCTGTACTGTTCAGTGATCATTATAGAGAGAAAGGTTTGTGTCTCGAGACAGAAAACTAAATTTTCAATGACTGGATACAGTTCTGGTATGTAAGAAATCATGATGCTCCAGGATGTGCTATCCAAAGTCAGTCTATCTTTTGTTCCTGCTGTAACTTCTTTTTTTCCACTGAAAAGAAGTGGCAACAATTGAGGCTTAATTTAGACAGGAAAATAATAGAAAGACTCAGCATTCTGTCTGTCCTTCTCAACATGCTCCAAGAGGAAAAAGATAAAATATATTTTTGGAAGAAGATCAGCATTATCTTCTAGTCACAGACCACCCAGCCTTCTTAGCACCCACTATTTTTCTTGCTTAGAAATCCCTAAACCTTCTTTAATTCAATAATTACAATGTATATTCACCAATAAAATAAGCATTCTTTGCAACAAAAACTTTGAGAGAGGGAGTAATAGTAGCTGGGATTTCAGTTGATCCTATTATAAATATTACTGTTACTTTAATAAAAGAAAATAAAAAATAAATATCCAGACATTCTTGCAGAGTATCATATGATATTATCTTTATTTAAATTAAGGTAGGATGGAGAGATTACAGCAGGCTAAAACCTCTTTTCTTTATTCTTATATCAATTAATTATTTCCTAATATTTCTGAGACTTCTTTATTCTCCTTCCTCCTTCCTCACT
Organism: Perdix hodgsoniae; assembly: GCA_035772895.1. Lineage (NCBI taxonomy): Eukaryota > Metazoa > Chordata > Aves > Galliformes > Phasianidae > Perdix > Perdix hodgsoniae. The sequence continues at coordinate 6,605,357 of JAPSGF010000027.1, read as the reverse complement.
CCCAGTTCTGTTTCTTCTGATGCATTAGTACAGGTTGCAAATGAAATAATTCGTAAACATACATTAAAGGAAACTCTCCAGTTTAGATAGTGAATATTTTCCTGAACTATAGTAGTATGTAAATTATTGACTGACTAGGTTACAATTACTTGCAAATAACACTAAATTGTGCTGAATTATAGTCAGCTGTAAAGCCACATGACAGCTACGCTTCTGACCAATGTATCACATTTTGAATCTCCTATACAGAAGCAGATTAGACAAAGAACATATGGTGAGATACACATGCACACATCCTTTAGGTGAGGATACTTGGCCTCTCCAAATGAAGCTTCAGCATTTCACAGCAGTTGAGACCCTCACAGATTTCCTGCCTCAATTATCACCTTCATTAGGACACAGGAACATTTCTGAACGAAGTCAATCTTATTTTAAGTGCATGAAGAGCACGTAAGACTAAATAAATAATAAAAAACTATATAGAATCATTTTTTACTATTTTATAGTCACTGAGATGTTATGAGCTGAAATACAGGAACAAATGAGTGACAAATGTCTCTCTCACTCAGAAATGTATATGTATGTACTAACTATATGGCAACACAGCTGTAGTTAAGTAACAAGGGTTTCTTGCTGAATGACCGTGTTTGCACCTCTAAACATAAACTAGCATCATTAAAATTCTACCATAGCAAACTTCTTCACACTTCCTGCCCCATGTTCATGCTCCAGTTTCTCACTTGTAACTGTTGGATGCTCCAGCAGAGCCCACAAGCAACCCCTCAGAGCAGCAGCATCATTAAATCATTCCTCAAGAGCACTTTACAGTAACATCACCATCAACCATTGCACCACATGGCCTCCTATGGTTGCTTCTTCTCAATGCCAAGAGTGCTCATGTTCTGCGGGTGAGATGCTGCTCATTTCTCCACTTCTTGATTGCAAGATTGGTCTCTGTAAGTGACAGAGTGGAAAGGGAACACTGTTGAACATGTTAGCTAGAGCAGTTCTGTCTTCACTTTTAAACAAAAGGGGAAAGAAAGGCAGAGAGAGACTTAGGCCCAAACCCTCACAGATCCACTTTACATTAGAGCTGAAGCAGTTGGCAAAACTTTGTCCTAACAAATCACTTGATCTGTCTCTGTCACCTCCTAGAGAGTCTCAAGTGACAGTAAAAGGTGACAGTGCTGAGTGATTCCACTTTCATCTATTCCACATGATTAAGGGTTTTAGTCTAATAAATTGCACTATATAAAAATAAGGATAAGTGATGACAGGGAAGATGCAGTGAAGTCACTGCATAAAGAGATTTGTTTGGGTTTTTTTCCCCTTTGTATAAATGGAGGTCTTCCTAGGAAGGTGAGTTTGTATATACTTATCTTCAATTAAGCTTGTGAAGCTTGCAGGGAGGCTGTAAAGCTCTGTAAGCTCACTGAGCTCTTAAGACTGGACCGCGCTACCCCCATGAGCACAGCATTCAAAATCAGCAGAGACAGAGTACCCCTAAACATAACTCCCTCTAAATAGTCAGACCTTGTTAATCCAAGCTTAGCATAACCAAATGCCTGGGTGTCTGAAATACTTAAGTGGCAACCTGTCTCCAAGTCTGAATGCACCTTTGATTTGTTAATCTGATTGTAAGGATGGGGGCATCCTGTACGAAATGAAGTTTGCAAACAGCTTTGGATTAATCAGCCTTACATATTACAAAACAAAGTAGTTTCCTGCCACTGTATTTATCATCAGGAAGGGCTGGCACCCTCTCTCCCAGGCTGATTTATAGAACTGCACATTTGGCATAGCAATGTCACGTTCAAAAGGCAGAATTTCCTAATAAAGCTGTGCAATGAATGGAAATAAAGGAATGTACCTGAAATTATGCACCTAAATTTAGAATACATGATGTCCTAGACACTTAGAAAAATAAAGAAATAAATAGTGGAATACAGTAACTTTCTCGACAAGTGTTAACAAACCTGATTTATACATAGTGTATTTGTCACTATTAAAAGATTCATTTGTGCTTATTTGGCCTCTCAGCCACGTGCTTATCCTACTGCAGTTCCAAGCAAATGTTACCCATTAAATCTATCAGATTCTAATTTGAGGCTGCCTGTCATTTTGGTTCTATTCAAAAGATTTCTTGTATTTGATATCTCCATGCCACTAATGCTGGGGCATCTGTCTATTTCCAAAAATGAGCTATCACACATCTGGCTGCTAGTACTAATTGCTCTATCAATGGTTCCTACTCTGAGTCAATAACCTCGTTTGGACTGTAGCAGGATAGGTTTGGTGTGAAGCCTAAGTTACCTAATTCTGTAGCTCTAAGTTACCTAATTCTGTAGCTCTGAGTTTCTGTCGTATACATGAGACTGTGAAAATGGCACTGTTATGTCATCTAAGTACTTATGAGAATAAAATACATTTCTGAAGATGCATTTTCTCACTTCTTTCCTAAAATAGCAAAATATTTTTTTCTGTACATTCAGTACTTTGATATAATGAAAAGAATGGGATTAGCAATGGATGGTTTGTTTGTTTGTTTGTTTCTTTGTGTCCACTTTCCTTTTTTCTTCTTGTGCCTTGAATGTACTCTACTTGTATATCTGCATTCACATATAAATAATCTGCCTCTTCTTGGTGATGTAATGGATGTCACCTGGTTTAAATGCTATAATATTGCAAAAAGGCCTTATTATACTTACAGAGTATCAACTAAACAAATAAACTATTCATTAAAGGTGTGGTTTTTTTTTTTTTTCCCCCCAAACAGAACATCTTTGCTTCTTTTTGTCCTACCACATTTTTGAAACTTGTATTTGGTCCAATGTCTTGGGCACTATAGAGTCATTTGCTGTAGTTAAATGATACTATATAATTTAGAACAATGGAGAACTAGACAGAAGTTTTGTCTGGTGGGTAGTTCCAAGCTGTCCTGATGAATGTATCTGGGTTTTCAGGAGAGTGCCAATAACAGGGGGATTTTTACCTACACACATTTAAGCCAAATGGAGCAATACCACATGTGAAACTACTTCTGTTGAAACCAAAGCATGCAACCACAGAAAATCAAACCTCATATGAGTGTAAACTAGGGTTTCCTGCTCCACTTTATATTCTGATCATAAAATACAAGGATTTCACCTGCCATTATAGCACTATTTCTTTCAGATCAAATCTGCTACGCTATAAGTATACTTTTAGCTAATATTTAATAGCTGAAAATGCTAATTTCAACTCAATCAGAAGCCTGAGAGTAGTTATATGCTACAAAAAGCATCGCAGTGCAAAGATTCTCAGGCTGGAAAACTCTTCCACCATATCACTGTATGGCTCAACAGTCAGACTCAACATAGACATACATACATCGTCATACAAACATAGACATAAATCTATGGACTGAACTGACTCAAATGGCATCACACTGAGTGTTTAAGGGTTGGCTTGTTTAAGGCCAGCGGTGGTATCTGTGAATCACTGAGAATTAGCATGTATCTACTCCTTCCTGGTTGGTATTCAGGAAATTATTCTAACTTACTTAAGTCTTTGTCCCTCACTATGTCCGTATTTGAGTCTGAGAAGGAATATTAGGGAAATTAACATTTGTTCTGATAGCATTGCTGTGACAAAAGTAGTAAAGATGTGAAACGAATGGCTACTGAGATAAGACTGATCTTGTCTTCCTTGAAAACTTAATCCTCTCTCATCTGTTTTATTCATTTTCTTTCCATAGCCCATGTTTGCAGTTGTTCATTCCTCTGAGAGCTGCATAGTGAGGCAGACACTTGAGATGGAAGGTAGCCCCCAGTGCAGACATTTACATAGGCTGTGTTTTTTGTTTTGTTTTGTTTTGTTTGTTTGTTTGTTATTTTCCCCAAGGAAGTGACATTGAAAATATGCAGTTATGGCAAATCAAGGCAATGGAGAATAAGTGTCCCTCTTCTTTTCTCTATATATCCTTTGGGTAAGCATCTAATAAGACTGTTTTGCCTTCTGCTTAACGTGGAAAGTAAGGATTCTCCCCACTCTCCTGTTTGCAGTATGTACAACACACCATACCTTCCTACCATTTCTCTGGCACTTCCCATCTGTGGTATCGATGCATGGGAACAAATTCCATTAACACCCTTGCAGACTACTGAAACTCTTACAATGAAAATACTCAGCTCTGCATTTCTGTTTTTTCTCTCTCTCGATTGCAAAAGAAAACATCAAAGACTGATCTTCAGGGCTTACCCTGCAATATCATTGATATTAGCATCTTGATGTCACATCCTACCTCTCTGATATTAGCAGCTTAATCTCACACCCTACACATCTGTCAGTATCATTCTCTATCAATGTCAAGCAATATAGATAACTCATCAGTCTCAGCTGGACAGGAATTCATAGTGTCACAAAATACAGCATGTTGCTTTATCATCCAACTGGTAAAATGGTTTGGAATAACTTGTCCAGTCATTCTTGGACATGAAAAAAAAAAGTGCTTGACTCATGGAATCCTTTGCCTGGTACTTATCAGGTGCAGCAATGGTTGGCTACTACTTGCCTAAAGTATTAAGCTACTATGACAACTTCTGAAGCACAGAAATGCAGCTATTTTTAAGGACATTTTTCTTTGGTCAATTTTGCTTCTTCATGACTGTCTCAAACACCAGTGGGGAAATCAGAAACAAGTCTAAGGTCACAGAATACACAAATAAATAAATAAATAAATAAATACAGCAAAAACAACAAGCAGCATCTTTCCAGCAGTACTGGCACCACAGCATTAGCTACTAGACAAGAACAAAGGAGATGCAATCTAAGTGTGAGATCTGAAAAACATCCAATCATATCCAATCTTCTTGAGCCAAAAATACAGGTTCACTTTAGGAGCAGATTTCAAAGAAAATGCAGTACCAAGTACAGAAACAAAAGATTAAAACAAAAGCACATCCATAAATACTTCAGAGGGCTCTGAATGGAGCTGCAACTTATATATCTGAGAAAGTCGAAGTATTGTTTATTGTTATTTCTTATCCAAAAATGTTTTACAGTTAGCCTACCACAGATAAAGTGGTCATGGAGTTTTGCAAGGAAATTAATTCTTTGATATCACCCTAGGCTGTCAAAATTGAAAGTACTGCTGAAGTGGTGATGAGGTTACACCAAATGGGCTTTCCGAGCTGAGCAAGTTTATTGAGAGGACATTATTCCATCCGTTAGTGTGCAGTCAAAGTGGAAGATGGGAACTTATTCTGGATGCACAGTACACATATTGAAAATGCGCCACATTACCAAAACTTTTCATCTACAGCATCCATACTACCACACAGCTAAATTTATTTTGGATTTTGCTGTTGGGTATGCAGAGCTAGAGAGGGCACACTTTGAATTGGACTGATTTCTTCCATTTCATCTTTACTGGAGTTCAGCAATTTTTTAAGAGAAAGCAAGTTCCTGCGATGCATTCATGCCACTGAAAATCATGCAAGCACTACTTGAAAACATTTAATCTCCCCAGCTTATAACACTGTTAACAAATTTCTAATCTCTCCAGCACTGCAGGTGAGGTGACTGCTGATAATCTGGAATTCTTTGGTATCTTCCCATGCAAAGGGACAGCTCAGAGTAAATGAGAACAGGCTATTTACAGATGAAACATACACTTTTTTGTCTAGAATAGTCTCTCAAAGCTCCACCATATTCTGCTCTCTCCTTTCTCAGTACCATGAAATTCTTTTGAAAGTAACCCAGTCACCTTCCATTCACTTTATAATAACGACACAGTTGTTCTGCCTCCATTTATCCTTATTGTCTCCCTTCCTTGTTTCCTTCTCCTTTTCCTGCTCTTCTCCTCGCTACTGAAGTACCCCATCATATTCAGAAGTCTGCTGTTCCTTTGTATCATCTTCTGTAAATCAGATTTCCCTTTAATTTGACATATACATTTGTAGGTGTTCCTGAAAAAGAAATGAAAACAAGAAGTGGTAAAAAAAAGAAATGGTTTAACTTCTATTTATTTCTCAGCCATACTGCTGTACACGATGAAGTTTTATCTCTGAAGACTATTTTATACGGCCAGCAGATCCCACCATGTGAGGCCTTCATCAAAGAGCTATTCCATGAAAAGAAGAGATGATCCAATTTTACCTTTCAAATTTATAAAAAATTGCATCAGGAAGAAGAGAACAAGAAATTTAAAGGAATAACCATTGCAACATATGGAAGCAATAGAGGATATCTTGAAAATCTTCCATGCCAATATTACTTCAAAAGTTTTTAGCAATTTCAGGTATCAAGAAGGAATGGAAAGCAAATGAGCAACCCTGCTGTTATTCTAGCTATACCTTCTATGGTGAGGAAAACGTATACATGACAGATCAGCTAGCAGGGGGACCATGAGCCAAAAAATACTAGCAAACAAAAATTCTCAGAATTTTCCCTGAATCTTTTTGACAAGAAAATTTCTTTCATTAGGACTTGGCAGAAAAAATACTTGTTATTTCTACACTGTGAATGAATATCAGGAAATCTTTAACAGTCAGGATATTTAGAGATGTAGAATGTTCCTTTATAAAAAAGTCATGGCTCCTATCGTTCTAAATGTTACATTTACAAACTCTCATGTTAAAGCTTTTTTTTTTTTTTTTAATATCATAGTGGAAGGCAGGAAAGTGTTGCTTGAAGTTACTTTTTATTTATTTATTTCAATCTCTCCATTTGGGCATTGTTTTGAAGTAACTGTAAACAAAATAAAAGGGGCATGGTGATTGATGATAACAGTTTCACATGAATGTCCAGCTAAATCAATCACAAGAAGCAGATTTTAAGAAACCAGTTCAATATTTTACAATAGCCATTGTAGTAAGATCAAAGACGACAGGGTACTTGTGACTTTTGTCCTTAAAAACTGTTCTGAAGTCTCTGAGTGCCCAGGAACTGTAGATCAATGTCTCCTTGGAGCATCATCATGTCCCTGGAAAAGCTCTGCTGTACATTCATAACTCTGCCTTTTACTCTGATTAGATACTCATATTCTCAGTTTTTCTTGACACGTTTTAGGTAGAATTTCATACAACATAAGTTATTTCTTGCCCTTTTACAGACATATATCAGGTGTTGACCCAAAGCTGCAGGTTTGGATGTCCTGTATCTATTCCACATTAAAAGTGTTTGCAAACAGTGAAGAAAAGCAGGCTAACAAATTTATTTTCCCTCTCTCCAAATGCTACTTTTGAACTCAAAAAAGAAATAACATTTGGAAGCAGGAATTGCAGGAAAGAAGGATCACATGCTCCTTGGCAGACTAACCACTTGAATTTTCCACATAGCACCCATTTTGCAGTTGTCCTTTGAAAACATTCACATTGGTCGGTGGGGCTGTGAAAGGCTCAAAATAACGTGACAAGGAATGCTTCAGTGTGAATCAGGAGCTGGTCATTTCCTATTTTTGGTCTATCTGCCTGCTCCTGGAGTGTGAGAGAGTGAGGGAAGGGGAAAGAATCTTAACAGTGGAAGTGCCAGGCTGCTGAAGTTCAGAATAAACCCGTCTCTTGGCAACTCTGCACATTTCGTTTCCTTTTCCTCTACCAAGTGTTGTGGTACAGCGGAACACAAAGTCAGCAACAACTTTAAATCCTCATGCTGAAAAAAAATATAACTGAATGTAAAGCAAACACACAAATGAATCAGAAAATGGATTTTTTTTCCTACCCAGACACGTTCCATCCTACCATGTAAAGAGATGCTGAAAATACTACCCCTGCATAATCATCTGTTTTTCAAAAAACAGAGATTTAAGGAAGAAAAGCAGCTCCAGTGCTGATGCCTGCACAACACTGCTGCTGGATTGCTGGAGTGCTCGTAACAAATGCTAACTGCTGAGTGCTACAACTAGACTCCTGCTCTGTCTGCCTCTCTCTAACTCTTTCTTGTGCTGGCCAATTTAAAGTTTAAGCCAGATATCCTAAACTGTGACATGAATTCTTCAGTATTAACATTCCAAACTAAACTTCAGATCAGCCTCCTTTTTCTGAGCGAGTCTGGTTTTGGCCATGGATGTAGTATGTTTCCCTTTGTCATCTCTTTACTTCTTCTGTCTCATAATGAAGTGAAGCAACCAGGAAAGTGGTTTTAACTAACACATGACTGTTACTGAGGCTCAGATTAAGGAGGTAATACCCAGCTCAGTGGCGGTAGCCCCTGAAGATGAACTAACTCTCTCTCTTGCAATTGTGGTATTGAGTTCAAATCTGCATATATGATGGACAGACAAACCCTGCTTTTCATATGCACTGGCCTCATCTTGCAGATGGACAAGGCCTCAAATGACACAAAAAAGCTCCTACCGCACTCCATTCGTCTAAATCACTTTCTGTCCCTGATGATAAAAGGAGCAAATCCATTTTGAGAACGAACCTGTTCATAATATCCATATTTTCCCACTAAGGATTTTTCAGGCAGGAAGTCGTTCGAAGGAAAAGATTTAAAATATTCTTAAATTTCTTTTATGAGCCAGTCTATCAGCTCCTAATTTCACAGACCTTTTGACACAATCAAAGGCAGCTTTCCCTCTTGTCTTACAGGTACTTTCTTCCAAGCTGAAGCCAGAAATAAGCCTGTAATGTGACTCAGGTGACCGATCACACAGAAGGAGGGAAAACCCAGAGGTAGAAAATTCACAAAGAGCCAATGGCCTGGTATGTTTTTTGCATGAATCATTTGTTGACCAGTGAATATACGTGTAAAATGATGGCTTAGAGACAGGGAAAAAAGAGTGATCAGCAAAAAGTACCATCTATTTCTACCAGAACTGCCTATCTTTAGTAGCAGAAAGGAGAGAAGGGTAGTGCCTAATGCTCTAGAAGTTAAGACAAATGCAGAATTTCCTTTTTGAAATAGCTTTCTCGATAACTTGGCTGTATACTTGTTATCCCTCAAACTTACTTTCTGCTCTGAAATCCTGTGCTACCCTCCTGTGACATTTTCTTGCATGCACTCCACTGAAGTTTGGATCTATTGTTTCCCAACAAGGGAGCTGATCCTTCAGCAGTTGCTTATTTATTGGGGTCACTTGAGGTCAGTGATGTGGCTCTTATGGGGTGCTTTTTTTCAGAACTTGGTCAATGCGGTCTGCTGGAATCCCTTTAATTTTGCAGAGGAGGAGGCAGATGCTGGAGGAGTTTCGTTCTAAATTTACTTACATATCAAACACATAGGTCTAAACCTGCACGGTACATATAATTGGCTATTTTCAATGATTGGCACCATACTGTGCCAATTTTGGTTCAATATTAATGGCCTCACACAGTTTTTCAGGAGCAAGATTTTAGTTCTTTATTTCTCACTGAGGTTTTTTTGAATTATGCAGCAAGGAAGGGCTACTCTGCCTTCCTTCTCACATTTCCTTCTTGCCTGGGTGACAGGGGATTTGTTGACATTTGCTGCATGCCCTGTTGCTATTATAAATCGGAAGCTACATTTCAAGCTTCAGCACACTCAGAGTTAAGCTGCACTGGAAAGAGGACAATGGAAAATATAAATGGAAGACATTTAAAGATGTGGAAAGGGAATTATTGGGACAAGCTTGTTCTTTTATTTTAAAAGCATATAAGATGAGAGTGAGAAAAATCCTTTAAAAGTGTTATTTCTTTGGCTTTGTTTTCTGATCTGGATGTCTAAAGTTAAGATGCTAAATCGGTGTTTAGTCATCGGTTTGCCTTCACTAAAACCACTCTGATTTTTCCCTGAAACAACCTTCAGAACAAGAAGTACGGACCCTGGGATGTGAAATATTTTCCAGAATACTGACAGTTCCTTTCTAAATAGCATTTATTGTCAGTACTTTAATGACCTGAGAAATATGGGTTTGCAAATATGTTGTTTAAAAAGCACTGCAAGAAGAATTTCAGTTTTCTTTTTAAAAACTTTTCATTTGTGCTTGTTGTAATGTACAATTAATAAGTGCCGCAAAGTGCCTACTGAAAATAAGAAGCAAAAATCAGAGCAAAATAAATCTGCAAATTAGAATAAATCAGAATAAATCAAATACTTCAGCTGAGCAGAAGTCAAAAAAATATTTCCTTTTGAATTTTACTCTGTTGGAAATTTCTAGAAAAGTTTGTGCTGTTTCCTGTTCTGAAAGGGAAAGTATGCTTCGCATGAGGAAATCACCCCCAAATTAAAAGCTGGGTTCTCTCACAACTTCAACAGCCAGGTTTTCCACTTATTCGGGTGCAAAAAGGGCTGTAGGAGTATGAGTGGAAATCAATTTATTTTCCTGGAGTACTTGTTTATGAGATCTATCCAGTGAAAAGAAGTGTAGTGTAGGGGATTAATTTCCTAAACGCAGAGAAATTCACTACCACATTCCTTAAAAAATGAGAACAAATAAAAAACATGAAATAGCAGTGAGGAAGAACACGATTTTAAAGTATTGTCCACGACCCATTTTAACTTATTTCACACAGTTTCTTTTCTTTTTTTTTTTTTTTTTTTTTCTTTCTTTTCCTCCGGGATAATTTACTGCATAATTCAAACCTGCAGATAATTTCGACCTCTTCTTCTTTATTATTAGCTATTAAGTTATAGTTAAGCCTGGTCGTTTTTAAAGGGGTGGGTGGGATAAAGAGAAGCTTCTTATTTTGCATCCCACTCTAATCTCTTCTGTGCGAGTGCTGCGGGCTGGGGTTTTACATAGTAATACGCGGGCAGCAGATAGATTTGATACGCGCCCACACCTACGTATGTAACCCCGAGAGTGGCCTGTATGCTACAGGGCCCCTTTTGGGCTACACATCAACGAATCTCCCTATGGAGGAAGCTCTATATTTTATGGCCGGGCTGGGCTGGGGTTTTTGGGGGAGGGTGAGGCTGGTTTTTGTTCTCCCCGAAGAGCCGTGGCGCTGCCCTTAAGTTGAAGGCTATTCTCAGACTTCGCCAAACGCCTGATTTTTGTAATTATCGGCAGGATTCCCCCCCCTCGCCCCCGCCCCAGCCTCGCTCTGCGCGGAAACTAAAATTGTGATTTAGATATTTGGTCCCAGCGGCCCTGCCTGCGCTCGGCAAATGGTTCCATGTCACTCGCTGCATCACAATATCGGAGCGGCGGCGCTCGGTGGCAGCTAATCCTCTGAGCCCGTTAATAAGCTTAGGAGCACGTTCATTGAAGACTGACGCGTTAGTCACAAACAGGGAGAAAATATCTACTGGGGGAAGCTGAATTGGTTTTAATCATCTGCTAATCACCAGTAATGAGACCTACTCTGGGGAAGAAAAGAAAAACAGATAGTCAGAGGGAGGTTTTGTTCTTCACAGCGGAGTAACAGGGAATGAGAGGGCAGCTGTTATTAGGAGAGAAAAGATGGAAAGAAAGGAGGGATTTGGCCAGACCAGATGAAACTTCTTCTGTGGCGCACTGTTTTGTTAGCCGAGTGTTTCTTTCATTCAGCCTCCAAAACTTCAGATCTGTCAGCCCCTCTGAAAGCCCCGGCCCACCTCTCCAAGCCGCCGGGGAGAAAAGGCGCCGGTTTCTCCCTGCGGCCGGCGGCGGGCGCGGCTTCTCCCTTAGGCTGCTCGGGGCCGGGGTGCTGCGGGACAGCGGCCGGAGGCCCCCAGAGAGTGGAGGGCTTCCCTAGGGGGAGATGCTTCTCCATCTTCTGCCGCGGAGGAGTCCCGGCTTGGAGGTGCCCTGCTGCTAGCTCAGCCGCCGCCCTCCAAAAGTTTGGCTTTAAGATGGTCACATCCAGCTCAGAGGTGGCCGGCCTGTGTGTCACGTTCTACTGGTGAAACTCAACCAACTGCGCAGAAACGAACACTGTGATTTAGATATTTGGTCCCAACGGCCCCTGCCTGGCACTCTGCAAGTGGTTCCGTGTCTCTCGCTGCATCACTCAGCTTTCTGTATGTCACAGAGTCACATAGTCATTTAGACTATATGGAAAAGACCCTGAATGTCCTGAAGTCCGACCATGTATGGTTAACAAAAAGCATGACGTGGGTGTGCTTTATGCCCTATATGGATCAGCATCTTTCATTCCAAGGTGTTGGCACGAGGACCGCTGCCATGCGCTGAACAGAACGGGTCAGTCAATTCCTTAATGTAGGCCCTGGGTGCCTCCTTCAGCTAGAATGCGTGTTCACATTTTTATTTTAATTGGCCTTAATTTCTGGCTTGTAATTGTGCATCTGGCTCAGAGAGAGAAAGAAAGCCTTTAGCTACATTTTTAAAAATTGAAGCTTGGATGAGCTCTTTAAGTGATTATGAAGTTGACTAAATGTAAAAGCTTTGCAAAGGCACACTTCTGGCTGCTAAGACACGTCTATGTTTCATTTGCTGAATATTTTTAGGGAGCTTAAGTAGGGTGGGTAGCTCAGTCATTGGAAAAGGGGAGTTTTAAATGTCAGGCTTCATTTGACTATATGGAAAAACTAAGTATCAGATGTCCTGTCAGGAAATAAGATACACTGATATACAATGTGCAAACGTATTATTTAGAAGAACTCCTTCACAGTCTCACTTCATGAAAGTGAGTTACCAAACTTAGTCATGCAGCAAAGAGAAGTCTACATCCTGATTTACGTTTAATTTCTTGGTTTACAGCTACTGCAGTAGGATATCTGAAGAAGATTTGCTTCAGTTAATATCTGCTTTTTCAGTAATCCAAGTCTCTTCCATGGGGAGGAATGAGGTCCCTATATACTAAAATATGATCAAATCAGGCCAGAGAAAATTTTAACTTCTTTATAGCCTGTCTATTGAGTAATAGAGGGAATGGCTAGTCTTTTACTTAGGATCGTGACAGCATCATGTCTCTGATTTTGCAGAAGGGCTCTCTGGCATTCTAGAGATAGGTGGTAGTGATGGAAAACAAATCTTCATAATCAGGCAGCTTTCTAAGTCCTCTTGAACAGAAGAGGTTGAGAAGCATTACACGTGAGGGCAGGCAACACATTTCAGCATGCCTGTTGTTATGAAACAATCTTATTCTATCGTCACCACAAGTCTTTTTGGTTTAAGTGAGAATACAGAAAAAGTTAGTTAAGAGAGAAAAAAAAAAAAAAAAGAAAAATTAAACTTATTCTCCTGTGTGCTAAAGGAACTGTCTCATGTACTTCTATTTACCCCCAAGAGTTTAGCAACTCATATGTCATGTAGACTGCTCCTTAAAAGTGGCCATTGACTCTGAAGACCATCTTTCTCATAAGATTTATACAGATAGCTTGAAAGATCTCACAGGAAAAAAAGAAAAAAAGAAAAAAAAGAAGAAAAAAAAGGAAAAGAGAAAAGAAAAAAAAGAAACAAAACCCAATAAAATAAAATAAAATAGAGCATCCCAGTGGAAACTGGGGAAAGCCTCTTCACAGGTCTTCAAGTTAGAAAGAAATCTCTTGCCTATTTGTTCGCCAACAGCAGGATTCTCAAGCTATGAGCAGTCATGGCTTGTTGAAATCCTCAGTAGTACTACAACATATGGAAAACAGTGTTTCAGTACATTAGATTGAAATTTAAGAGGAAAGATTAACTTAAAAAGATGCCCCTCTATTCAGAGTAAAATCATCAGAGATGCCAGACACAACGATAGTGACCTCAAGTATACACTTCTTCCAAATTTGGAAGCAACTTTGCCATGATAGTGAGCATGTCATCAAAGCCTGGAGGTAATGTTTAATTGCACTCTTTTCTTTTCTTTTCTTTTCTTTTCTTTTCTTTTCTTTTCTTTTCTTTTCTTTTCTTTTCTTTTCTTTTCTTTTCTTTTCTTTTCTTTT
>JAPSGF010000027.1:6569900-6586422 GCA_035772895.1 Perdix hodgsoniae | reverse complement strand
GGGGTGGTTAGGATGAGGATCTGAACCAGATTAGTGCAAACCCAAGTTTTAGTTCAGATGGAGCTAAAGTGTTATCCCAGATGCAGACTGGCTGTCACCTCTATGTTTTCCTGCTTTGCCAAAAGTGTAGAGCTTCCCCCCCTGAAAACAATGTTTAGCAAATAGCAGCTTTAACCCCACCCGTTCTATCTCACTCAGAGATTTTTGTTTCCATCTTTCTGTCTTGCTGCATGTGAGAACTTCGGCCTATATAGTTGCTTGATGCATGCATTTCTAAAAAGATAGGCATTTTTATAATACTAATAAATCACACAGTCATCTGAGTCTAAAACTGAACTCTGCCTCCCAGCCATGTTTCCTTTTGCTTTTCTGCTTTCCACTGTTTTACCTGGCTCTTGCTAGCTTTTAGGCTTTGTTGTAATCCTCAAATACATATATGTTATTTTCATTGTATGTAACCTGAAGTACTTTGCCCTGAAGAACCATAACTATTTTAGTCTTTATATAAATAACCAGGGTTCCCGTTTCATAATTAACTTCCCAATAAATGGGAAGTGCTGCTGCAGGGAAGAATATATGGAAATATTATTATTAGGATGTGGGGGTGCACCTTCTGCAAAATTAGAATAGTGCTTGTTAAGAAAGGTGCCTTACCTTGAGTTTCTTACTATAACTGTCCCCCTTCCAGGAGTTCAGCTTTCAGAAGAACTTCATTGTTTATTTCTCTGCCCTTCCCCTTGAATATGATGAATGTGGCTGCAGGACCCTGCATCACCAGTTCTGGGAGTTTGCGTGATGGTAAGATCTTTACAGTTTTCTAGCAGAAAGAGAAATGCCTCCTTTCTTTTGACTTTATTTGTTCTAATATTTTTGTTGTTACTCCCTTTTCTCATGTACTCCCTGCCCTAAACATTGCAAGCACTGATACAAATAATCACATCACTGGACATTTGGATCTAAAATCCTTCAATTCTCAGCTTTTACTTCTGAAATTGTATTCCCCAGTTTTTGTCCCAAAATAAGAAGGCTTTGCCAGAAACAAAAAAGAACTAAGCTAGAATCAATGTATGATCATACACATTAGACTTAATACACTATTAGCAGAATTTCAGAACTTTCAGTAAATAGTATTAAATCTGATACACTTAGCTAAAAGCAGGTCCATATTCAAGGTTATAGGAAAGGAGAAGTCATTTGTATGATGATACTGATCTTCTCCAGAACAGTATCTGACACATATATATTTTTCTAAGTTTTCAAAAGGAGGTCGATTTGTTCCCAAATCCTCTCTAACGAAGCTTTGAAAGTTACATTTAAAAAAAAAATAGAAATAGAAAAAGGGTACAGAGCCTTTAGATGGATTTGAAGGCACAACAGACTACACTAGTTAACTTATTTTTGGTTCTGAGGGGTGAAGTCAAAGACTTGTTTTTCTACCCACCGGAAGAATACCAGGAGCTGCAGGAGATTTTCATTATGGGGAGAAATATGGAAGGGTGAATTCTGAATGACTCTTCCCTGCTGGAAAATGTCCAGATTCTTGGTGTCTGCTGTGGGAATGCACACACATAACAAGTGGAGATAGAGCAGGTTTATGCAAAAGCAAAGTGGAAGCAGTACACGTAAACAACTGTTTTGTTTGATTTCTGATTTTCTCTTTATATGATGAGGCACGCATAGCAGAAGGACAGAAAGGAATGAGTCTTATTTTAAAGAAAGCAACTCAGAATAGCGTGCTTTGCTTTTAACGTCTTACACTGGATATCAGGATGTTGAAAAAGTCCTGGAATTAAAAGCAATTCCCTCAACTTGAGCAAAACAGTCCAGAAATCTGCCAGTGGCTGGCACATTTCCACTGGTTTGAAAGTTTGAAAGCTGGCTAAAAAATTTAGGGGTAGTTTCTGTTTGTTTGTTCCTGACCACTGATAGCATGAGCTAGCAGCTGGTAGGAGAATAAAGGAAAATGTGTGTGTATTGGCAGCAGACAATTTATAACATGAAGCGATTATTCTCTCAGAGTCTTAAACATCAGAACTTGTGTCTTAAAAAATAATAATTTGCTTGGACAATTTTACAACGGAGCATTTAGGTTTTTTTCCCATTTTTTCCTCCTTCAAAGATGTGTTGGAATTTGTAACCAACAAGATACATAATTTATCAATCTTGTACTTTTTTTTTTTTTTTTTTTTTTTTTTTTTAAGAGGCATTTTTCAATCTTGTCCCTTTTAAAGCCTCGTTGGAATCCTAGCATGGTAAACCTACATCTCCACCTAGTGGTTTAACAACAAGATTCAGCAATTATTTTTCAAGCAGCATGTGCATCCAAATAGTTTGCATTGTGACACCAATGTGAAGAAACTACATTCCTTATGAAGGAAAGATGTTGAGACTTGTGGCTAAATATATATACATATGCACATGCTGACTGAATGTTGAAATTCAACTGTCACCTATAATTATGATAACAGGTCCTTTATTTTTTAGTGTTCTTTAATAATTTCAGCTTCTAACTGAACAAGTAAGTTTTAGTACAGCATCATATCACTTAGCATTTTCTGCATCCCCATCCTACACCATGCTGCCTCAGTGCTGGGAGCTACAGCTCCCATTTTGAGAATCCCAAGTCTCTGATGCAAAGAGGAGTGACCAAAGCCCCTCAGTTAGGCAGAAGACCACCAGCAAGAACTTGATCATGCTCTGAGATGCACTGCAATGTTTTTTATAAGCTTTTGGTTTAGGACATTTTGTATCTGATGTGAGGAATTTTCAGGAAATCCATGAAGGGAACAGATGTGCAATGCATGCAGTTTTGGTAGTAGGGAAAGAAACATTTTTTTGAAGTTCAACCTTGTCTTTTCTTGAGGCTCCAAAAGATTCTTCAATTTATTTATTTATTTGTTTTAATGACTAAAGATACCTCTAAAATGTTCTACTTCAAAGTACAGGAAATTGGATTGCTGAAAAAAGCTCCATTGCCAACACAGTTGTGTGCTATCCCCTGCAGTCACTGTAAACTGCTCCTGCAAGAGCTACTTGAAGCATATTAAAAAAGTCAGGTACACAAAGAAATTAGTATCTACAAGCAAATATGTTCTATTTAAAAAATTAAATGTGGGCAAAAATGGAATTAGTCTCCTGATCCTCTCCAAAATATTTTATTTTCCTTAGCCATGGTTCTGTTCCTCTCTCAGATCTCTGCACTGCCAGTTGTGTCACACAATAGTGCCTGAGAATACCGATCTTTAATAAAACAACCACAGAGCTGTTCATAGTGCACGAAATTAAGTGTGTGCCTAAACCTGTGTGAGACTGGATCCCTCACTTGGACAGTAGATGTACTGTTAATTAAATGGTACTTGTTATAAAATATATTAAAGTGATTGAAGATTCTGTAGCTGCAGTGGGCCTAGAAAGTACAATAATCCTTCACTGTAATGTAGAATCCTCATGTCAGAGACATGTACAGTACTTAGAGTATAATTAATGCACATTAACATATATACTCAGAGAGAGAATATATGAAGAGGGCGCTCTGGGACATGGTTAAAATTTTTGTGACTTCAAAGTAGAGAAATTTGGAAAATCTCCAGTTCGGCAATTTAAAATGATTAAATGATATCATAAAGTTGGCCTAAAACTGAGCAAATGTGAAGAAATACGGAAATGGGGTTTTATTTCATTCATGAGGTATTCCAGCCTTAAATATTGTTTTCTGCAAATACAATAAATATTGATTTCCTTAGCTAATTAAGAATGGATGGTCACCCACAAATAATTAAACTAAATATTTAGTCTTGTATAGAGGAATGAAAAATTAGATGCTTACTTCAGAGACGGGTAGCATGCAGAGGTTATATCGAGTCCAAGGTCAGTAATGGATTAAAACTGAGACATACTCCTGTAGAGAGAGGAGGGTGTTTGGAGAAAGAGAAGGAAGTTTTGTGTAGCTGAAAATGAGAACTGGTGCTCTCTGAGATGGCCACTGTCGAAAGGTGGAGGTGAAAGTTGAAGGTGAAACCAAAAGCTGTAGATATGGTTCACCCTCCTCCTCAGTCTGGTCCTGCAGGGTACTGTCAGTCAGCATTGCGAATTCACCATCAAGAGATCCTGGCTGCATTAGCCCCGAGCTCTGGGAGGATGCTGGGCTCCTACTGAACAGTAAGAAATTGTGTCCTTTCATACACACTGTATCTGACACGTACATGTCACAGATGTGGATACCCAGTACTCTTGACAGCACCCAACTGAAAACCGTTTTGGCAGACAACTCAAGTGCTGCAAAACTCTGCAGTAGCTTGCATGTAGAAAAAATGGAGCTGGTTGGAAAATGAGGAAAAAAAAACACACCATTTCTTTGTTACTTTGGCTGACCTTTGGCTTTTTCACATTTCAGAATTATTAAAAAAAAAATAGACGTTTGCTGTATAAACAGAAGAAAAAAAAAAAAACAAAAAAAAAACTAACACATAAGCAAAGTTGTTGAAAGTGCTTTTCTGTTTTAAGTGAAGCCCAAAGAGCAGAAATGCAGAAAGAAGATAAGGTCCAAAATCTATCTGTGTTCTCCAGTCCTGCTTGCCAATTTTTTGTTTGTAATGCTCTGTCCAACTGTTCAGATCTATGCCAACTATCTGGGTCCTTGAAGTAATACAAGCAGACGACTAAAGTGCTCAGTATGGCTGATCACTCTTCATTGGCTCTCAGCAATAAAAAGGCCATAACTGTTGGCTTAATGGTATACGTAAGAAGACAAAGTATTCAGTGCTGCTACTCAGAAAATATTTTTGCTTTTCCTGACTGGGAAATTCATAGTCTCACAATATGAATAGTTTTAACAAGAACTTTCTCAGGAAAAAATGACATAATTTGTGGCATTGGATTAAAACCCCCATGTACATTCAAGACAATTGCTGCCCCTACAAATATTCAAGGAAAATTAAGATTCAAAAGAGCAAACTTCAATCCAGAGAGCTGCAAATATCTCTATCACCACAGATTTCTCATCAATTAAGATTTTTCAACAACTACATCTTCAAGAGAAAAAAAATGAAACGAACAGTAGACACACTTTACCACTGAATGGCAGTCTTTATATTAGATTTTCTTTGACCTAAGAGGAAGAATAATTGTGAACTTGCTTTAATAATTCTTCTAAATTCTGGATCAATATGTGTGCTATACTCAAATGTAACTACTAGGACTTTCAAGGAATTATTGCAAATAATGTTGGTCTTGTGAAGCATTTATCAAATGCATGTGTACAGCAAAGTTGACGTGATGAAACTTGGTTAGTTTCACTTTAGCACAACTGCTGGATCTGCAAAAATACAAATCAGAAAACCTAGATGATTCCCCGTGCCTCTGCATGTAAAGGAACCATGCAAAACCCCACAGTTATTCTGTAATATGGAGAGTAGGAGGGTTTGGTGGTAGGAAAGTGTTATACTTGCAAATACAGGCTAAGAATACATATATCCATGTAAATTTTAATAGATATTTACTTAACAGTTCCTGGAAGTCCACAGGTACTGTGAAGAATTTCTTTCATGAACAAAAATCCAAAGCTCATTCAATCACAAGGAAAGTGACCTGCAAAGTATCTTTGTACCGGCAGGATGCCTTGGTCAAGTCACTAGTGGGAAAACGTGGCTTTTCTCCTGTCCTCTTCTATTCTTTCTTTTCTTTTTTTTTTTTTTTTCTCCTCTTTCTCCCTCCATCCACCCCTTCATTACTAAAAAAAAAAAAACAAAAAAACAAAAAAACAGATCAAGATGAATTAAGATTTGTTTTTTAAATACAAACAAAAACCATACTGAAATAAAACATGTTATCTTTCATCTTCTTGCAAACGTTTCCTTGCATCTAATATCACTGCATTAATATGACTATACATACCAAGGTGCAAACTGTAAAAAAATTAACAGTACATGGGGGCTATTTAAAATCTTAGTTGAAGTCCAAGATAGCATTTATCTGCCTATTTCAGTAGAGCCAAGATTTCGTTGTAACTGATGATTAAGCTTTCTGATTGACTTCACTGATAGACAGATATGTGGAACCATGAAAATATTTTTAGTAAACCTGTATATATTTATGTGTAAACATATTATGTGTAAATACCCATATTAAAGTAACTTAGAGGAGAGAATATAAAGAAAATAATCTAGAGAAATATTTAGTGACACTAACAAATAATAATAATTTATGTGTCTTCCCAGTGTAGAATCAAATTTGGAGTAGAGAAAAAGAAAAAGATGTCAGGAATGTGTAAGGTTTTCTCCATAGAGAACATAGAATAAATGTACAGAGATAAGACAAAAAATAGAACAGAATGATAAAAGTTAGAAAAACATAATCATCCAGCAGATACAACATCTAATAGCTAAGCTCATATGCAAAATAACCTTCACAGTTTAACAAGGCAAGGTGATATTAACATGCACTGTACAGTTTCTGCCCTGCATATACACAAAATAAAAACACTCATAATGCATATATTCAATGTGATGAAAGGGTTCAGATTCAAACTTGCTAATAATAACTGCATCTTTATCACAAATAAGTGTGGAGTTTGGAAGCATATCCCAGCCCACAGTTATGCAGGAGCTGAAAGAATACGCTTCAGATATGAAGGTATTGCGAGGAGCTGATGGCCCTGCACTTGCAGACATAGATATATCATCTCCTTTATACGTTTCCTTTATATGTGCTTTTAATACATAATTGTGTGATGATTTTGTGTAATGTTTCTGTGTTACTCTACTTGTCTGCTGTAGTCCTGCATTTGTAATGCTCTACTCAGTATCTACTGCAGAAGATTTTGAGACTCCGCACAGGCTTTTAAAACTTTTTTTTCCTGTGTGTAAAGTTCACAGTTTGGGTTATGAATTCAACTCCTCAGCCTTTCCAAAGACATCTACTCACAGAGCTGTGCAGGGATGTTCCCACCAGGTCTGTCAGTTGGTGGTCCCCAGATGGATCAGTCACAAAACCTTGGGAAAGCCAGGGCTGAGCTGGAAAGCCTTAAGCATCTTCAATAGTACACTGGTAGGGATTTTGAAAGACTTGAGCTCCACAGGATTTTCTGCCAAAGAGTTTCTGCAAGTCTAACACAGTCTGAAGTGTATGCTTCCAGCAGTCACAACCTCCCCAAACTTTGTCAGCCAGGCTTCTGGTAGGCTTCTCTCCTGACTCTACAACATGTGTGCTTTGTAGGAGGCCTGTCCCCAGAAGTGATACAGAAGGGATGCACTTCCAACTGCTACCCGGCTCTAGAAAGCTCCTGCTTACCAGCCAGCTTTTCTGACCATGACACCTAATAGATTTGCTAAAGAACAAGTTGCTCAGCTTTTCCATTCATAAAAGGAACTCTCTCTTATTATTATTATTTTTTGTAATCCCCTCCAGCTTCAACATTTCAAGCAAAATCACCACTAGGACAATGCTATAGGTTTTGATAACACATAATTATTGTCTAAGAAAACAATCAGATTGTTGGAAGCACCTGTTAATGTTCTCATACCAGTGACCCATATTTTTATGCAAATATACAATTCCCCCATCTTTATGAAAATGTAACAATGGATTGTAATTTGTAGCATCGGCAACATCAGAAACACCCCAGTAATGTTCTTGGTAGCTAATTGACCGTTTGCTGCAGTTACTTTCCTTGCAGACAGAAGCTAGAAGTGCCTTTGGAAGATAGAGGTCTAGTAAAGATCCTGCTTGAACAAAAGAGCCCAGATGGCTGCCTGGTACACAGCAGCTACCAATACTCTTTTTTTTGTTTTGTTTTGTTTTTGTTTACGGAGACCATCTTTGGAATACAGGACAAACTGTGAATGAAGCATGCAGAGGGATCATAAACTGCAGATCCAAGCTGTAGCAGACACATGCAACATCAAATTCACTGCAAAAATTGTAACATCTTTCCAGAGAAGCTTCTCTGCAGAGCAAGGTGAAGGATTGAGGTAAAGCATGGTTTTATTATAACAAGCTCCTCTTGGAAGGTTTCCTCTATAAGTATACCTGGCTGCCTGAAAGTATCTGATTTACCATCTCAGGCTATACTTATTTCATCCACACATACAATCTGCAATAGAATAGGGAAATGCAAACTTGGCAAGGTAATAATTGCCTAGGTCTCAATATTTCTTCAATATCTCTTCTCAGTCTTAGTAGACACTGGCAGAGCAGGTAAATCTCAGTTGAGGTCCTCCAGATTAGTGTGGTAACAAGCACGCAGATGGTCACACCAACTTTGCTTCAAAGCCCTTGTGCAGTAGCTGTGAAGCCCCTCCAAGCTGTGTGGTTGAGATCTGTGCTCTGAGGGTCCTAAACCTCACTTTCTGCAGTCCAGAAATATAGCCCAACAATGTCTGGTTGGCTCTTCAGGCCCTCCTCTGAATGAGCCTTTGAAGAGAGGAAGTACAAAACAGATTCTGGAATTATACTCTGAGGAAAAGCTTAGCAATAAGGGCTATTAACAAAAAAGTCTTCACTTTGCCCAGAAGTATGAAAGAATAAACATAAAAATACTAAAATTATAGAAGAAAGTGGAAGGGAGTGATGACATTCTGAGAAGAAATGATGATGAGAGTGCAGTTAATATCTCATTTGGCTTCTTACAAAGATGTGTATTATGCAAGGAGTAATGACGAGCATTTTCATTCTTCTTTACCTTAAGTCTCCATGTTGCTCAGAGGTACTATGTACATTGTTTGGGTGGGAGGCACTCAGGAGCTGCATTGTGTCTGTCACAATATGTCTAGTCAAACATGCGAGCTGAAGGAGTGTCTTGATTTTGCTCAATTAGTAGTGTTTGATTTGTGGCCTTCACATTAGCAAGTATAAATTTGTACAGTGGTCACCATTTAAAAGCCAATATTTACTAAGGGTTATCACATCATCAGTCTGAAGACACTAAGTAGATCCTTAAACTTTGAGTGGAAAATCATACTGAGATCTGGTAAATATTTAACACACATATCATTTCATGGTAACCACCACTTTTGATACAGGTGTTCATCACCTCTTCCTGGATAAGCCTTACATTATGTTACACTGCACTGAATTCAGGCTTTGTATCAGCCAGATTTGTGCTAAAGAGACCACAGAGAAGAATATAGTGAAAGTGACTTTGTAATGAATATAGTGAAAATAACTATAATGAATAGCATCTTTTATTTTATTTTATTTTATTTTTTTATTTTTATTTTTATTTATTTATTTATTTTTGCTGTCCTCTCTTCCTGAACCATTTGATGCAGCATGGGTACTCTGTGGAAACACTGAATGTATGGTTAGAATACATGTGGAGAAAATTAATTTGAAGTTCCATTTTCCCTTGTGTGTGGTAGGAAATTTTCGTGTTGGTAGTAGCAATCTACACTGGACAGATACTTTTAGTCTAACTGCCCTTACTTTGATGTGTAAGTAACAGATGTTTAAGAGAGAAGAAATTAGATAGACTGTGATTACCGAGAAACAACTTAATTTCGATTCATTACTCGATGTTCTCATTCACTTGTTCCGAAAATGACAGTAGTTAGTAGGGTTGTTGGGTTTTTTAATTGACAATTTTTATGTTTTAACAATCAACTTAAACTTAACCTATGCACACCTCTAATTTTGAAACACATCATTTACTAGCTAATATATCACTTTTTCAGGGTAAGATGGAATTATTTCCAAAATGACTTTGCTTTAATTACATGTATGTACCACTTAGCCAGCTTGTTTTCTGGTAGGCAATGGAAAGAGGTAAGAAGAAAGCAGGAATCCGCAGCTTTGCTTCTATCCCTTTCCCAAAACAAAATCCTTTTCTGCCTACTTTTCTAAAAAAGGGATATTTCAAATGAGCTGGAAGAAGGGCTTGGCAGGGGAGAGATTAGGTTTGGGTATTTCTGGTGGAAAGGAAAAGGGATGATTAAGAAACTATCTTGGATAGCTCATTAGCTTTCAAATATTGCATGTGCTTGGTTGATAAAGGTAATAATGTTCGCACAAGTACTATAAGGCATTTGACTTCGTACCTCACAAAATTTTGATTAAGAAAATAAAACGATAATAAACTCAACATGGCGCATGTTGAATGGCTTAAAAAGTACAATTTCTTTCTTGTAATTGCAAACAGGGAATTCTCACAGAAATTATGTTTTCCTAGTCAGCTCCTCAGGGATCAGTTTTTAATGCCATGCTATGAAATATTTGTCTCGGTGGAAAGGAAAAGATTTAGAATAGGTGTTTGGAAATACAGTCCAAAGGGAATACCTAGAAAAGCTGCTGTTTCTTGGTAAAAGTTTTTGAGAACTGATTAAGCCATATGTCAGAACAGTCAAAGTTTATGTGCATCTGTGTCTTAGTAGGGATATGGCCTAGACAATCCTTTGAGATTCCTCCAAAATGCATTTGCATTAATCAAATATAAAATGATCACTGACAAAAAATTAAGTGATCATGAAGCTGGGGAGATTATATGGATAAATAACACAGAGAGTAGACTGCCACCCAGGGCCAGCTGGATCTCTTGCTAACTGAAATGTAAGCAAGTACTGTAACATAGCATAGCAGTGGGAAGCTGCCTGCATGGAGCAGTAGCAGAGAGAAGGTAAGAAAGAGCACACCTATAACCCATGTTGGAACAGACAAGAGTCCCAGGATGGAATTGCTCTTTAAAGGACATTGTACTTGAAATGAAAAACTATGGAGCAATGCTGAGTCTGAAAAATGCAACCTCTTAGTACATTAACACTATGCATCACACAACCTCAGTGTCTGAGTAAAACAGAAACCTGTCCCCCATTCTGATCTATTCACCATGGAGAAAAGCCATCAGAACAGTGGTGCTGCTTCATTCTTAAAATTCATTCTTGTTATTAGCAAGCCATTGCAGCCTTCTAGTATCTAAAAGGAGCCTACAAACAGGAGGGGAGTCAACTCTTTACAAGTGTAGATAATGGCAGGACAAGGGAAATGGTTTTAAGTTTAGGGAGGGAAGATTTAGGTTGGATGTTATGGGGAAGCTCTTTACAATGAGAGTGGTGAGGTACTGGCACAGGCTGCCCAGAGAGGTTGTGGATGCCCCGTCCCTGGAGGTGTTCAAGGCCAGATTGGATGGGGCCCTGGGCTGCCTGATCTAGCATTAAATGGGGAGGTTGGTGGCCCTGCCTGTGGCAGGGGGGTTGGAGATTCATGATCCTTGATGTCCCTTCCAACCCAAGTCATTCTATGATTCTATGTACTTTTAGTTTATAGACCAGGCAAAGTTCTCAGTGAGAATTTTTATTTTTATGTCTAACTCATACCACTGGAAAGAACAGATGAATGAACTTTTACATACACAAGACCTGAAATCCCTTTCTTTCCTGACGGTATCAGTTTGTCTTATAAACAAACATTAGTACTGGTCCTTACAAAGTCTGCTTTATTTCTATCCCCTAGCCATCAACTACAGCCATACTGTAGTCAGATATTTAAGTAAAAGGTAGCTGTAAAAGGTCAAGTGTAAGAGGAGAAATTTGGGGGAGAAATAAATAGCACTTGCATTCTGGTAAAAAAAAACTGCAACACACTCCTATGGGTGGAAGCTCAATTTAGATAAATTCAGAGTTGGAGCTAGGTTTACTTTCTGTCAGTGAGAGCAGTTAGCTCCTTATCAATGCATGAACTTGTGTTGTTGGATTCCCCATAAGAAAAAAAAAAAGAAAATGTGTCTGAATATTTTTGGTAAGTGATACAGCAGCAAGAGGATCTAAGAGATGTGGAGCTAAACCAAGAAGTGTAACAGACTTTTTGCCTTTGTTATATGGGAAGTAAAAAGTAGGCAAACTCAGTTGTCCATTTTTATTTCATAATCTATGAATCTGCAACACTGCAATTTAATTCAAAGAGCTGAATTTAAAAACAGAGGATAGAGCAGCTCTAAAACCACTCTTGTTTCTGGTTTATTGTTAAAAGTTTGAATCTGTTATATCTCACAATTGTTGTTCTGTGTTCTTCTTGTAAAAGGAAACAGACAAAGACTCCACAGGATGAGAGTCAGGCTAGGCCAACAGAGACAGGCTTTAAGCAATCACCGCAAGCACCACAAATCTGTGTCCAAGCCTCACAGTTTATCATGTGTTAAGCCAATCCAGATGGCAGGTGATATTCTGGTATTAACAATCCACATCCATTTCCACTTCCATCTCTGTAGAAAATTGCCAGCAAGTCTCCCTGGTGGTCTTTTAAAAGTATGGGAGCCTGAATATACATGAATGTACACCACACAGATTAAAATATCTTGTACTGATGAAAAAAAAAAAAAAAACCCACAAGCTGTTAGTAACTTAGAATCTGAAATATGTAAGGGAACATTGCTTGAAATACTATGAAACCGTGCTATTTGCAAATATTTCACTTACTGCATGTGATAGTCCCAGGTTCTTGAGGAAAGGAATTGGAAAGAGGGAGAAAGAACTCTTCTTTGTAAGCCGGTGAGAGCTAGAGTAATGCTGGAGTAATGGGTCTCTGTGGCAACAGAGGAGGAACTCCAAACTGAAACTTCTCTCTGCACAGTATTTTGGGGAATGTTTGCAGCATATACCCAATTCTGCTTTCCTGTTTCTTTGTTTCTGTGCAAGCAACTTCCTGTCCCTGCTGATCCCCTATGAACACCTGCCTGCCTGTGAAGATAAGGCTTCAGATCAGAGCCTGTGTTCTAGAAGATGAAGACCATGCACAATACAACAGGCACTCAGGATGCACTATCCAGCCTTGCAGTTTGGATGGAGGGTCTCAGAGCAGTAGCTAGCACAGCTGAGTGAAACTGATGGATCTCAACAAAAGGAAAGTCCCCAGGCTTTTGCTTCATCCTCATTTTGTATTCTGTTGCAAATGTTGTGTATCAGCGACAACAGGGTGAGAACTGAAACCCAATCTCCTTGTTTAACACCTGGGCATAATACCAAAGTCTTACCAATCCATTTCATTCCAGAAAAAAAAAGAAAAAAAAAGAAAAAAAAAAGAAAGGGAGAGGAAGAAGGAGAAAAGGAAGAGCAAGAGTGAGAGTAAGACCTTTCATTTCCTTTCATTTCTGTTCTAACATCCTATTTCTACTCAGCGATAAAGAGATAAAGCCTATTCCTCATGTCTATCTCCTCCTCCACAGCACAAGTTGTCCACCCTTGCTGGCATCATTCAGAGCTCCCAGCAGGAGGGAACATCCAGGATGGGCTGACAGGTAACTTGGGGCATCTCAGGTAGATGTGAGATGTGTTGAGAATGATAGCATATTTTTGTGTCTGAATTAGGAGCACTCCTATCCTCTGTATTTAATTAGAGAAAACGAGTTCTGCACAGAGCCCTCACAGGGTTAACCCAGACATGGACTGCTGCAGTGTCTTGACACAACTCAGAATTTTGCCAAATAGCATTAATTAAATTTCATGCTTTTCATCAGACTTGTTAAATGTACTCATCCCTACCAGCTACCATGCTGACGTAACTATTATTATTACTTTTATTATTGTTGTCACTTTACAATTACTGGGTTGTTCCCAAACCAGCGTTAAATAAGACTTGAGAGTGTTTGTACATTAATACTTTAAGACCACTCTAAACCATACAAAGCACTGAGAAATACAGAAATTTATTTTAGGTGGAAAAGCACTGTTCCTTAATTTTTGTAGGGTAAACATTTGTACCCAGTACTGTCTTAATCTTTTCTGGACTAAAGGAATGTCTTGATCTAAGAAGTGTCTGTATTTTGCAAAGGCGAGGTGTACTTTATGAGGGGGCAGAAAAGGGAATATGTGGTAAAATAATTCTGAAGTGGAAAAAAATATTTGAAAATAGGCAAACTTAACCAATACTTACCTTAAGTTTATATTTTTACCTTAAGTTTATATTTTTGTTGCTGTTGCTTTTGTTAATTCAAACCCTATGGCATTAATTCAGTGCACAATGTGAACAACGCAGGGTCTGCCGTGATGGATTGTTCAGGCCAATTGTGGATCTCAGAATGTGGAGCATATATTTGCTCAGCACTTGCAGTGCAACCTGCTAAGAGAGTTCACACAGTGGCCAAAGCATTATTCTGTGATCAAGTCCACTTTATTCAAACTCCAATTTCCCATCACATAAGTTTATTGGAACAAATGTACTGAACGGTTGGGTGTTTGTAGACTTCAGTCATATAGGGTATTCACTGAAGACTGTGGCTGTAGGAATTTTACCTTGTGCTGTTTGAGCTCAGTCTGAAGAACTGGCCTACTTTTCTTTTGTTGGGCTCTGCAAAACCAGCTTGCATTTTTGCCTTGGGAAAGAGGCTCAATTTGTATTTGCTTAGCCCTAAGACTTGTGAAGGAAAAGCAAGTTTGTCATGGATCTGTCATGACATTATCTAGATAATTCCTTTTGATAAGCAGTATCATTTTTCTGGAGCAGTATTGAAGAGGACTTTACCCTGGAGTGAACTGAATGGAGCTGATATGGTTGGGTAAATACTTCAGTTCTGTCCAGTATCAGGTATTCCACATGAGAGACAGTCTATGTTATTCCATAGTAAAAAAAAAAAAAAAAAAAAAAAAAAGAAGTCTACTGTTACCTAAGACATGACATGATTCTCTATTTTTAAGTTGGCCTTTTTCCAAATCCAGCCATTAATACATGGGGGGGGGGGGAAGAAAAAAAGAAAATATAGTCTTGTAAAGACACAACTCTGTGCAGAGGGAGCTGGAAAACAATTTTCTTTCTTTCCAGGCAGTTATGCTGCTCCTTCTGAGCTATGTGGTAGGAGTGATGTATGAACTTTACTGGTTGCAAACAAGGGAATGTTAGTGGATGCAAAAATCAGGCAGCGCCCCATGCACCCCAATACTCACTGCTTGGGACTCACAGATAGGGACCCACAGGTGGAGAACAGATGCTTGGGACTCACAGAGCCCTTTCCTGATGAAATGTACTACAATTGTCAAACAATAAGACCTATGAAAGGGATATTTTTCTGAATCACAGAATCATAGAATGGCTTGGGTTTAAAGGGACCTCAAAGTTCATCTAGTTTCAACCCCAAATGAATGCTTTTGTCATAATAAAATTTATACTGTAGTAAAGCTCATCAGTGACTGCAGATGTGTAAAACAGAACATCTAACCCTGCAACTCTTCAGTGACAGTGTTTGTGTTACCAGTGCTACCTGCCTGAGTGCTGTTGGCGATGATTAACTTCCAAAATCACCAATAGGGACAAAGCCTTGGAATGTGCTTGTTGTGAGATCTGGCCATATAGAATCATAGAATCGTTAAGGTTTGGAAGAACAACTAAGAACATCCAGTTCAACTGCCAGCCTGTCCTCACCATACCCACTAACCTGGTCCCTCCATACCACATCCACACCTTCAAGAACAGTGACTCTACCATCTCCCTGGGCAGCCTGTACCACTGCCCCACCGCTCTTTCTGAGAAGAAATGTTTCCTCATATCCAGCTTGAACCTCCCTTGGCACAATTTCATATAATTTCCCCTTGTCCTATTGCTGTCAAGTGGCCGAAGAGGCTGACTCCCACCTTGCTACAACCTCCTTTCAGGTTCCTATGTAGAGCAATAAGGTCTCCCCTGAGCCTCCTCCTCTCCAGACTGAACAATACCAGTTCCCTCAGTCGCTCCCCTAAGAGTTGTGCTCCAGACCTCTCACAGCTTCATTGCCCCTCTCTGGACATGCCTCAGCATATCCCAACAAGGTCTGAGCCTCTCAGTTCCCCTTTCTGATCCTAAATTATTGCCTCCTGCTTGGCTTTTGCAGTTTCCCACCTGCAGACTCACAACCAACACATCTGGGTGGTGCAGGAAGGCTGGAGGGCTGCACTGTGAGCATGGAGTGAGCAGGGATTTGGGACTCTCCAAGGTGAGAGAGCAACAGCAGCCTGCACACTTAGTCATCACCTCCCTGACCTATGCACAAAGACTGCAGCTTTGAGATCATTTGAAGAAAGAAAGTGAGCAGCTGGGAAGTCAGCTTTACAGCTCCTTCAATTTTTTTCTTTTTTCTTGGTCTGGTATTTTTCATAAAGCTGCAGCACCGGTGGCTGGCTGCAAAACCTGAAGATTGCACATCGTTAAAAATACAGGCCAGCACGCTCATGCACGCACACACTCTCAGGTGTTACGTTAACAGAGCAAAGCTTGAAATTGAGGTCCCCAAAAATCCTGTAGACAAAGGAAAAGAACAGTGGTTTTTTAATTATTTAAACATTGTGAGCCAGCTTCATAATTTCTAAGCATTTGGAGCTGGCAATAATTTATATTGCTAGGAACGTGCCTTAACACAGGTGGGACCTGTCTGCTGGAGAATCTGAAGTCAATATCTTTTATGATTACAAAGCACCCAACCAAGCTGTGCTCTCATTCCCACTCCCACCACCTCGCAGCTTTCTGCTCCTTTTTTCCCTTTTCCCTTTTCTTCTCCCGGCTTTCTCCCCCCTTCCCCATCCCACAAAGAGAAGGGTGGGTAACGAATCGCCTGTACTTGGTCCCGGAGCAGAGG
>JAPSGF010000027.1:6489589-6564900 GCA_035772895.1 Perdix hodgsoniae | reverse complement strand
TTTTTTTTTACCATTTTAGCCCTTAACGAGGCTGTATTTACCACTCTCTTTTGCACCGTGAAGAACGGGTGTGGATCTGTTTCCCACAGATGCATGTCCATTTTTCACGGCTTGCTCCAGGTCTGTTTTTACACGTGGGGATTATCACAGCCCTACTGTCACTCCAAAGAGTTTTGTCAAACATTTCTCAAAATACATATTGCACGATAGACAAGTTTATCATCTGTCACGCTGTTTCTTGAAAACTGATTTCCATGCTGTGTTTGTCAGGGACCTGAATCCCTGAAACAAACTCAGTGCGGGGCTGCGGCGGGTGCGGAAGCTGCATTGCTGCTCCTCCGAACGCTCCTCCATCCCTGGGATCCCACCCTGCACTTCCCGGCGTGGCAGTAACTCTGCTGCAAGGAGCAGAAACCAGATCCCCACGCAGGCTACTTTTTGTCCATCCAGCCAAGAAAAGCAAATAAATCCAGGGTTAAGGCTGCAGCTTTCAATTGCTCATTTTAAATGTGCTCTATTATAATATCGGAATGATCTCAGCACGCTGATGTTACAGAATCAAATGTGCGCCGCAGACCTTGGCAGAAGTGAGCACTGAGTTAATGAAAAGAGTTTCAGCTTGACATTCTCTCTATTTGGTAACCTTAATTCTGCTTTAATTTATTCTTTGGAAATTTTAGAGCTCAATCCCATGCAGATGGAGTGAGAGAAAATGTTGTGTTGCTTATTAATCATTAGCAAATCTCCAAGATGTGGCAATAGGGTAATGACACAGGTATTGGAAAGCACACTTTGAACGAACTGTAGTTAAAAATGTAAGGACTGATGGTACCCTCATTATATAAGCAATGCTTTTTGAACATCACCCGATACTACTGCAGCCCAGTAGGTACGAACATTCCTTGATCTCCTTAGGATAGCTTAAAATGCAAGGAAAAGTGGGAAGGATTAATTAAAAGCAGGCTGTTTAAGTAAGTAAAAAATTGTTTTCCACAAAAAAAATACATGGCAAGGTGTCAGGTTAGATGAGAGATACAGACAGCTAGACAATAATCCCCTTGACTGTGTGTTTAACCGTTCTTCTATCAATAGGTTTGCCTGAGCAGTATTAAAACATTTCACGAATGTGTTTATAACACTACTTCACTGTGGCGAAATGAAAATGAATGCTCAGTAGTGTCGTATGCTTTTAACAAACAGATTTCATTTACTCCTCCGAGCCAAGCAAAATTAGAAGGACCTGAGGGTCTCTGATCATTTGCCCAAAATTAATGATCAGTTATTGAATAATTAACTGTCATTGATATCTCATTTCTAAACAAATCAATGGACCCATTTAACTGTTTGTGTAATGATAGTAATATAATCCTTCCTCTTATGAACTGCAAGTGAACAGACCAAAGAGAAAAAGCACATTCTTCACCTGAAGTAATTATGAGACCTACTTAAAAATCATTTGCCTCAGATGAAATATAAAGTATTTTTCTGCATAATTTACCTCCAAAACGTATGCGCTTGGCTTCTGCTTTAAAAAAAAAGGGAAACCTGTGTGAGCGGAGGTAGCACTCCAGCATCCCTGAAACGTGACAGCAGGGATGTCGGCTGTGTCTGTAGGAGCCCGGCAGTCCCAGAGCCATGGGGGAGGCTACCAGGACCCCCACACCACATGGATCTGTCGGCTGTAAAGGAAGGTTGCTGTCAACTTCTTCCTCCTGACCAGGCATTGTTCTTCTTCCCTCCTCCCAGCTACTGTTAACCAAGACTGTGGTCTGAAAATCCAGGATTTAAGTTGAGAGGAATATCTTTCTTATAATATCATAATACATTTATAGAGTGGTTAAAATTGCTGCCACCAATGAGAATATCTTGATAGATAAGTTGCTCTAGATTTGAAAATACTCTGGAGCATCAAATGCAACACTCACATTTATTGTGTTGTTAAAGAGCAGGGATGCTTGGGTGTGCAGGGGAGAGGTACAGCTTATTTCAAGGCACAAGTCCCAAAAACTATAAAACTGTTCAGAGCAGGAGTTAATTTTAAAATATAATGTCATTTGCTCAGAGCATTTTGGATGTACATTTTGGATTGCTCACCTTTCAGCTGGTAGGACATTGAACACTCTAAGCAGAATTATTGTTAGAAAGAGATGGTGTTCTGAGCATAAAGTAAGTGGTCTGTGAACATAGCAAGTGCCGAGATTGGGAATAAAAATGTTTGCCTTATTATTTCAATTAATGCTTAAATAAAAGTGACAGCAATACTAAAAAGCATCAAAAATCCAAAATATGGGACTGAAAATCGTAGTGGTTATTTATGTTTATAAATAATAATAGTTACATGGGTAAACTAATCCCAACAGTAGTAATTTTTTCTGCTGTCCTTTGGCAACAAACAAATTGCATTTGACTTCCATGAACTATTACTTGAAGATCTCCGCTCCCATTCTTCTGGAAGAGCAATGTCCAAATGTTCCTCAGGAATGCTGAAATGCATTGCCTGACTCAGTTCTCCAGTTTCAATAAGCCACTAAACGTCATCTCCCTTTGGTATCTGAGGGGTTTTTAAGAGTATATGGGGAGTCAGTAAGAGATTAGAGAGGACACAGATTTCCTTTCCTTTCCAACGCTTGCATTCATTATTAAGATGTACGCATTGGAACATGGCTGTCCCCTCCTGTTCCAATGAGTTTTACTATCTAGCATAAAACAAGGGTGTATTTTAAAATGTTTGTGAGCTCACTCTACAATGAAAAACGGGTACCTATGGGTCTTTCCCAGCCTTTCCAAATGTGAATGTGTTTGCATATTGAGATTTTTCTCTGTGGCAGAACTTAGACCAGAAGCAATGCACAATTATACCCGGTTCAGCTTCTGAGAGTGGGGTAAGCAGGAATGATTTCTCGGCAGAGGAAATACAAAATTAGGTGTGTTTATATGTAGAAGGAGCTCATAGGATAAACATACACTGACCCGGAGAAAGAGAGGACTTAACAGCTTAGCTTTAGCCAATCATCGTTACAGTGGCTGCACAGACATCACAGCGTATTGCAGCAAGCTCCCATCCCAGCCTTACAAATGCTCTCACGAATGGAGCCACTGTATGTATTCCTATTGTACCTGAAATGTTAGCAGCTGAAAATGAGATGTGTGTTCAGTTGACATATTCACAATGTACAGAGCATTGAAAGAAATTAAAGATGTAAAAGAAATGTTAAAACAACCCATTTTTCACCCTTTCAGCTGTTTGAACAGCAAGCTTCTTATTTTTTTCCTGTGAGTATACACCGATAATAAAAGGGAATTTTTAAGGAGAAGTGGTGAAGTTTCCTAGCTGAAAATGTTTATAAAATACCTACTTATCTCAAAATGATAATGACGAGAACAGCTAAGAAGCAATTACTATTTGCTTGAATATGCTGCCAGTGATCTTGTTCCATGCATTTATTTATTATTTTAGTTTCACCGCGTTTGACAGAAATGGAATCGTCTTTATTCGTATTATCTGTGCATCCAGCTTTTGTGGCTGGCAGTCACAGCTCCTCCAAGTTCTGCTGGTACTTTTAGCACCTACTGCAAGAAGAAGTATTATTTAGGGCAAGTTTATTTGTAGAAGTGCTGTGTTTATAGCCAAGTTTATCAGTCACCTAATAAATGCATTTATTTGTCTGCCTGGTGTTTTAACTAAATAAGGGTGGCATGCTCTTTTTTCAATTTTATGATATGCTGTACATCTGTGACAACTACCAGCCTGAATAAAGCATGCGAAGAACATTCGTTTTCAAAGCCATGATCTAATTCTTTAATCAGAATATAAAAATGTCTGGTTTAGAATTGAATGGCTGTTCTGCATTCAGATTTTCCCCCTTGCTTTGTTTTGAAATCAATTTTATTTTATTCTTTCCTATTCTTCTGTTTCTATCTTGAGTTCTTTGTTTTTATAGCAATGAAGGTCAGCAAAACTGCTTCTCTGCCTCAGAATCTTTAACTACATCCATTATATATATGTTACAAACTAAGTTACTCAACAGTTATAACTGAGGCAGCTGTTTTTGAAGTAAATCCCCTTGGAATATTTGCAGTTCAACAGCAGCAGCAGAGAAACCATGAAGTGAAGCTCACCATAAACAAAAGTAAAACAGATATGCTTTCAAGGCTTGGGGAAATAGGAAAATATAAATGAGCAGAAAGGCTAATGAAAAATAAACCTGATTTCCTTCAGTTCTAATTCTAGAAGGCACAATTAGGAACTTACATAAAGGGCAATTATGATTTCCAGTATCACATTTTTAAATTATTTTTCTTTTCCTTCTTATTTATATATGTTACTCTGTTGTTTCCTCTTTATAGTCCATGTTTTCTTTGGTAAATGTGGAATAGATATGTTGTGATCTACCCAAGTTCTGGCTTTGAAAATTGAAGGTAACTTGGTTATTGCTGTTGTCTGACACTGTTCCTGTTGGTGAGGTGGATGAGAGATGATGAATTCAAACAAATTTATTCCAGAATTTGTTGGGCTTAAACTTGGAACATGGGTTTACCTGAAATTAGAATTCAAAATTATTCTGGAAGGACAAGCAACTATTTCCTCTCCAATTCACCAGTGATGGATGCTTTCATCCAGATGACCGAGTTAACAACCAATTTCAAAACTAACTACTAAAGGAAAGTGTGAAGGCTTTCTTTTTCCCCCTCTACCGTTACTACTGCAGTATATTTATAGGAAATGCAATAGAGAATTAAATCAAAACACTGATTAAAAATGCACACAGTCAATGTCACAACAGTGTTTTTATCATCTAATGATAACCTCAGAACACCTCCCTTGGTTTACAAGGCTGATTGCAGCTAAAGGCACTTGCTAGACTTTTACACATTTAGAAAACACTTTATTGTAGTTTGGGAAATCATTAGTTTTTGCAAGCAAACTGTATTTTGTTTACTCAAATCAAATAAATGTTACGGGTATTTTATTCATCATTTCTCTACTTATGTATATTGACATTTTTCACCAGATTCTTCCAGCGCTCCAAGTTGGGATGTCAAAAACTGTGCTTGCAGAAATGAAAGTATCCTCATTATGCAAATTCGGGTTCCACTGATAGGCATGTTCTGTTTTATAAATTACATCCTCTTGTCAGAAGTCAAATTGTATTTGAATAACTTCACGGAAATTGTCACCAAGATTTTAAATTGTGTGCCTTGTATGCCATTGTTGATTTAGTCAGTGAGTAAAAAATGGACATATGTTGATTTTTAAATATGTGCATGATTGTTTTGTCATAAATGTTATTTAAATGAAACCTAGATGCATACATAATTTTTCATGTATATTTTTGTAAAGTTTTGCATTATATAAATAATCTTAATGTTTATATTTAATAAAATATGTTAAACAGTATTAGTTGCTGTATATTTTACTCTTAAGAAGTTTGTTTCCTATAAACATTCTTGAAAAAATTTCCTGTAGGGTAAAATAAATATACATGTTTGAATAAAAATATTAAACAGAAAAGTTAAAATGAAAAGTGAACTTGAATTATGAAAATCGTTTTTATCTGCTATAAAAAGGCTGCCTTTCCTACTTACATTTTTCATGAAATTTACAAAAAAAAAAAAAAAAAAAACAAGAAACAAACACAAATATGGTTTACTCATACTGTTGAGAATACTTAGCAGTGCTCAAATATAAATTGATTTCTTACTGTAAGCTGAGCAATTTAATTAAAAATACATTTAAACTCATTACAAAGAATAAACTGAGTTCAGAAAAGAATATATTTAAATAATTTATAGAACACTGAGATGATCATTTTAATTTAGAAAATAACATATGACTCTTATTAAAAAAATATCACGAGAGATATGTTACCAGTGAAAATATGTCCTCCACAGAAGCTCACAGTTTAGTTGATTTTAGTTTTCAGAATGACCATTATTGCAGCTGGAGTAATCTTTGATGTTAAGAAAAGTGGAAAAATCAAAGTGAAGTGGTAAATCTGTTCATTTTTCAAACATATTAATCTTGTCAAGATAATACATAGAATCAATCTTTGCTTTTTTTTTTTTTCTTTCTTTCTTTCTTTCTTTCTTTCTTTCTTTTTTTTTTTTTTCCAGAGGCTTTTATTCTCTTTTATCCAAAATATGAAAGCACTTAGGAGGATAAAGAAATGCGGATGACTTTGGAAAAATGATCTGAAAATATGTTTTGTCTGTTGGTATTAAATAGTGACACAAGTAATGTGAACTGTGCATGGTCAAAGCATGAATTTCTTGTTCAACTATTGGTATTCATCATATTTGTTCTGCTTATAATACGGATATACAGCAAATTTCTGGTACAGCTTTCTTAACAGTTCAACTGAATTTCAAACCCTGACAGTAACAAATACAAATTGCACCAGCCCAAAAAAATTGTTGGGGCTAATTTTAATATTAATGAATTCTTTACAACCTCAGTTCAGCAGTTTCGATTAAGCTTTAATTAGTAGCCAGAGGGGAATCCAAAACAAAAATAAGGAGTTGAATTGCTAATTAAGTTAGTTTGATGAGGTAGACTTTTAGTAAAAGACTGGTTGTTGTTGGCTCTGTAGGTTCTGACAGGCTAAAATACTAAAGATTATCATTATTGTAACTAACATCCTACAATACCACCAGATTTCTGCAAGGAGCAGACAGTTCATTAGAGTGCAACACTTTTGTGTGTCAGGACGAGAATTAAAGTCTTGTTAATAAGATAGCAGTGCATGGGAACCATAGACCAAGACAAGCAAACATGGTTTTACATTTGACTGGTGGTAAATTATCTAGTTATTTGATACTCCGATATACATCTGATTCTAATGTGTGTTTATTGTTAGCAACTGCTTGTCAGTCAATTTGTTTTCCAAACGGAATTTTGCTTCTTAAGCTACTAGGCTTAGAGATTTTTCCTTTGGTACACCCATCACCATTACATTTGTCTCAATTTACATGTTTTAGGTGATACAATATTCAACAAAAATTGTATTTAATAGTGCATGTCTGGATACAAAGAGGTGTGGAGTTAGATGCTCCACTGCCAAAACCTGCATCTCAGAGAAGGTAAATTAAGAACATCTATAAGCAGATTTAGCTGAAGGAGCAGTTTATGCTAAAATTATATAGCTGTGTTTTCTCCTAATGGTACCTTTGGTAGCAGGTTAAAAATGCAGGCAGGTTAAATTATTATCAAATGATTTTTTGCATTGAAAAATTAACTATTGCATTCAATTAAGTGCTTTTGACATTCTAAGTGTGCCACTGCGGCTCCCAAAAGATTGCTAATTACTCGTACGAGCACTAAAGCTCTGCAGTGATAGCAATTTGACCAAACTGCACATAAGAAATGGGCTAGGTATCTCTGCAAGCATCTCATGGAATGTCATTTGATTTCTGTATGCTTTGATGTTTTCTATAATTTGTATTTTGTCCTTTTGCTTAAGGTTTCAAAGCGTACAAACCCAATAACGAAGGGATAAGGGAAGGCAGAAAAATAAATGATATTGTTTCTGTGGTATTAAATATAAGCCTGCTATCAGTGCTACATAGCAGTAGCGAATTGTAATCAGGTACTTTGACTTAACACTGTTTTGTTTTATAATAAAAGTGGTTGCCATATGTTGGAAGCCCTATCTGTCTGTGTCTTAGGGGTTTCATACCTCTGTAACAAATCCAAAAACTCATTTTATAATACCTTAAATCTACCCATTGTAATGTAGCTCCACTAGTGCAAATCCACATCAAACTTTCCTCATGAATGTTGCTAGCAGATTACTTATATTATCACTGAAAGCAAGGGAGAGCACTGAATTTGGATGCAGAAGATAGAGGAGAAATAACTTTCACTAAATCTTCTTTTAATGCATAGTTTACAATTTTCTTTCACTCAGCATGAAACTGATTAAAAGCACATGGATGCCCCTCATGAAGAATGCTTCGCACAAATAGATGCATTGTTTGATATATTTACATCCCTGAATGCTTGGAATTTGAACTGTATTACAGCAATGCAGAGTTTCTTGGGAAGGAACATGCAATAACCTTCATGCATCCATTTGAATATATCCCTCTGCTGTCTCAGTCTCGTGCAGTTGTACCCAGGGAATCCCATTGGAAGACTAAAGCCTGTTACACTGATCAGATTACATTTCTGATATAAGCTGTCGGAGGCACCTGCACAGTGTCATTCCAGCAAGCAAATACGGTAACATGGCCATTCCTGAGAGTGGATGTGCAGCCGTACACAAACTCACAGCTCCCTATTTGGTTTAATCTAAAAAATATAACATGATTCAAATCTTTTAAAGGAGCCAATCTGTATTTTTTCCTGCTTGGTTGAGACAGGTCAAGGTCATTTTTTTAATGTCTTATTTAATTCTTTTTCATGTACTTGACTGATGTTTTGTCATATAGTTCATTCATTGTGTCAAAATTAAAATAGAGAAATGACAGAAGAATCAGATTTTACATGTGAAGAGTGAAATCTAGGAAAGTTTATCACTGAAGGACATTAAATTACTGCTTGTTTATTGCTATTTTTCCCATTTCATATTTTATTTTGATACGTTTCAGAATCAAATAGACACTTATTTGAATACACAACATTCACATTATAAACATATTTTCAAACACTGAAAAATCAAAATCTTTTCATTCATAGTATGTTAACAAGATGTTCATTTTTATTAATGGAATTAATGTAAGGCTAGTCATCATTTCAGATATTAAGTACAATAAAATAGAAATACTATTCAGAGAATAGATTGTTTGGTTGATATAAAATGTTAAAATAAGATTCATGGAATAAGTTAAGTGAAAATGATTGAGTTTGTGCTTTTAGGCTTCTATATGCATGTATGTATGCATATATGCGTGTACATGCATATGTATTTGTATATGTGTGCGTATAGATCTATAAATATGAATGTATACATTTTTATAATACCTCTTTTTCCCCTACTCTCCAAAAGTGTAATTTTTTCAACAGACTCCTAGTTCTAGCTAGATACATGTTTGCATGCGTCTGTGTGTGTGTCTTGTCTGTCTGTCCATGTGAGGGAACAGAGATGGGGGAGTGGACTGCCTCTCTACTATTTTGTTTCAAAGCGTATTTTTAAATTAGTTTGTATGTACATTTTTATATTGTTAACTTTTGTTATCAATAGTTGACTAGCACAGCATGGAAAAAAAACTGAGGCTGAATATGAAGGAAAAGAATGAGAGAACTTGCAATACTCTTTTTCACTAGCGTATTTTTTTCTACAAGAATGAAGAGAAAATTAAAAATAAGGCGATGTGACAACCTTCAGGAGTACACGAGAATCTTAAACTGGACAATACTATGATTTTTCCTTAGTACAAGGTTTGATCCTTTGTTCCATGTAAATCCTATACAAATATATCACTCATGAAACTGTTTGAAATACATCTGAAGCAATACTTTTGGAGGATGATATACACCCAAAACACTGTGATGTTACTCAAAAAAAAAGATAATTGTTTAAGAGAACTGGCAGTGTAGGTGAGAATATCAAGCTGCAGTCCTAATGAAATAATAAAACAATATTGGAAATAAATAGTACTTTCTTTTTCTTTTTTTTTTTTTTAATATTTTGTAGGAAAACAAATTATTGACTCTGAAACAGAGTTTCAGTAGAACAGTTTTGAACATTCCATTGATTTTGACTCCGTTTTTGTGTATATGGATGTATTTTACAATCAGCTCGGCCCTGTGCCTGAAAGAGACTGAAATATTAGAGTAAAATACACAGATTGGAAGGCAATAAGTTTTTAAGAGCTGCATTACTTAGTGGAAAATTTCTTGGGCAAACTGGATGCTGAAGACAGTACAAAAATGCCTACCCGACTCAGCTGAGCAGAATCCTACGGTTCTTTTGTGAATTGACAAACATTTATTATTTGTATTTCTTTTAACTCAAAGTACGAATGTAAGGATTTCTAACTGTTGGAAATCTATTTCTGCAGCATAAATCAAATGCTGACCAGCTTTCCTTTAACCTCGTTCAGTCGGTGTTTTCACATCTCCACCACACGATGCCCAAATCATTGCTAAACTTGCCATGAGATCTTGCCAAACATGTACAAAAGATTGAGATTTGCACTCAGATTCTTCTTCTGAATGATTCGGTAGGAGTTTGGGAATGTGTTGTAACAGTGTCCACTACAAAATCAACGTCTCTTCCTATATCGTTAGGCAGATGGACAGGCTACCAGATAGGGCCAGCCGAGTCTGGGGGCAGGGACAAAAATAACACGATCATATTTCAACTCATTGTTCAAGTTTAATGAGTTCTGCCATAGCTCGGGCACTAGAAGGTTATTGTGAAGGAAAAACAAAGGGACCATTCTTTTGTCTTTCTTCACAAACTATCAGGCCCCATTACTGAAAATTAAGGTTCAATAAAATTCTTATTCAGAGATAATTAGCGGACAGCTTTGTGGTGCGGCGGATAATATGGCCAAAGTGCTGGTTCACAGCAGTGTGTGCTGAAGTGTGAAAGAGCCAGTCCTCCGTTCCTGCTTCTGAGGTCATACCCCCTCATCCTGCATACAATGTGGCAGTCAAAATGCAGCATTCTTACCTGCTGTGATAAAAAATACACCAAAGCAAATAAATTATTTCAACCCCCTCCCCCTTGCAGCTTTTTATTTTTTTAAACAAAGCTAGATCATTAGTAATAAACTATGACTTCATTAGAATGTTCCACATAACAGGATTACAGAGGAATGTGTCAATAATTGGCAAAGGTTTGTCTTTCATTAATTAACACCTTTGTATGAATACAAACTTGTTATCCTCACTTTTTATAGGTGAAATATTACCATCAAAATTAGACCTTCTTGATTTAAAAAAAAAAAGAAATCTTGATGGTGTTAATTTGTACAACTGAACTTTTTCCAAATATTGCTCAGATTAGGAAAGAAACTTGTTTTGAAAACAGGAAGCATTACAGGAAGACTGCTTTTCTCTGCACTAAGGTAAAAGAAAGTTTCAGAGCTTTTACTCTTTTATACACACGGACATAAAAGTGTACATATACAACCTCCCTGTACAGAAGAATATTTAAAGCATTTTCTGATTAAAATACGTGTTGTGATTTTGTTGTTCAGTAAAAATGCATATTAACTACTTTAGCTTTGATTTTCCCATCTATCATCAAGGAAACAGCTCAAACTTTGGAACAGTTCATAATATCGGTTTGTTTATCATGACATATACTTGTCTGCATAGAAAAAGAACAAAATGAAAACTGTATCTAAACAAAGGTATTTGTCTGTGTCAATAAATCAGTCATTTATATATTTAACAGTATCAACTGATGTAAGTTCTAACTAAGCTTTTAGGTATGTGACCTTGTTTTCATCCCTGAAGGGTTTACAAAATAGATCCTAATATCTGGAGACTGACCCAGGATACTCATGTGTCTGAAATCTCACTAGTCCTGTTGAACTTGCTGGGGTGATGAAAACTTCCAAAAGCAAAATCTGTTTTTTGAGGTTCATAATATAACACTGGTTTGAAAATTTTTAACCAGGATCTTATGGATGCTGACATGGGCTCTGGCAAAATCAGTTTGAAGTATTGTTTACTTCTGTTAAAGAAGAGCTCAGAGTACTGACGCTTTCTCATCCCTTGCCAGGGCTTTACTACAAAAGTGAATAGGATGATATTTAATGTGCACTATGCTCCAAAGTACTGTTAGTTCCCATATGCTGATGAGAGTTTTGTTTTTCTAAAACCACTTTTGTTTTACAGCACAAGAAGCATGCCCTCAAAAAACAATAACACACAGGAAAAGGAAGCATGTTTGCTTTCTGTCTAGTTTGGTCTTAGGCAATACGTGGTGTTGCTCTGAGAGTCTCTATGGAAATATCCAAAAACAATATTGGATTTGTCATTTATATAAGAGAGCCTTTCCATGAGCTTAAATTTGAAGTTTAAATGGATTCAAATATTTGTGAATTCAACTCATAAAAATAGGCCAATTCCCCTCCCCTTCTAGCCCTCCAAAATTTGTCTGTTCTTTGGTTTGGTGGGGAAAAGTAGGTTTCCACTCCATCATTGTTTTTGAGACAGTTGCTCATCAAAATTTCCAGGATTTCAGAATTTTTCAGATACTTGAGATATTTTAAAAAGAACAGCTTCCTGCAGGAAAATATTGGCACCCTGAAAGACAAGGCTGAACTCTACTGATTACAGTGGAAGTATGTTTATTAATATTATTTAAGGAAATACTTTCATCTGCATTTCAGTGTGTGGTGAACTTAATATGTGATTAGAAAAGGAGGATTAAGGCTGTGTCTACATTAGCAAATAATTCAGTATGATAAGAGAAAATCAGTACATCAAAGCAGTTGATGTTGATGATGTTACATCTTACTATAAAGTTGAAACTTCACTTTAGATCAGGTTTAGAATAATCCTCTGGATTGAATGTCCCCATTGTACGCGTGGCTCTAAGCCATCCTTAGTGTTCAGACACTTATGGGTACATTAGGGGAACGTGCCATGCTTGGGGCACATCTGAAGCAGAGATCCCATTCAGTTTTCACTGAAATCCACCTTGCATATATCTAGTTTGCAGGCACCAGACAGTTCTGTGCAACAAACAAAGCAAAGTGAGAAAGACTGAGGGACTCACTTAAAATTGCACTGCTGATCTACATCACAATGTTAGCTGATGGAACCTAAAAAAAAGCCATCTATTTGGTGAAAATAATGTACCATGATTTTTGTAATTTAAGTGACTCTCTCACCCCTTTGGTCCTCCTTCAGAGAACGAACAGTCAGACCAAAATGAGTGCACCGCAGCCACTTGAGAAATTCCAACTTTAAATCAGTACTTGCAGTTCATCTCCTTCAGAAATCTCCAAGGGAAAATATTCCATAATGTAAAGAATGCACAGAGCTTAGACTAACCTGGGATTGTGCCTTGGATCTATGGTGTTAAATTAGAGAGGCTGGCAATACTTTGCCACAATGCAGCTCATTTCAGGAAAAAATTCTGACCTCATGAGAATCCCTCATCCATCCATGTGACTTAAAGCCACTGTGCAGTGCTGTTCTGGAGACAGTCTAGCTGTGTTAATGCAGTGCTGTTCTGGAGACAGTCTAGCTGTGTTACTGCAGTGCTCTGAGAAGCTGATAAACCATTTCAAGGACTCTATAAATCAGTGATTATTAGCTCAGGCCTGGCACCCCTCAAACTTAGATGTGCTGTTTCCAGACCCAAGCTCATTCACCAGGAGCCATCTTGGTTGATTTTGCCTTCATGGTAAAGTTATATCCT
Source organism: Perdix hodgsoniae (assembly GCA_035772895.1). NCBI lineage: Eukaryota > Metazoa > Chordata > Aves > Galliformes > Phasianidae > Perdix > Perdix hodgsoniae. The sequence continues at coordinate 6,551,572 of JAPSGF010000027.1, read as the reverse complement.
CACTCAACTTCCAGTCAGAAGTTATATCCTCACTCAGCTTGAACAGCACCTTCTCCAAGTCATTAGGCCAATAGTATCACCTGGTTTTCTGCTCCTTAGGTGGAGGTTTCTGTCAAGCAATTCAAGCCAACTCAAGAAGTTGCTCCTTGTGATAGAGTGAAGTGGGTCATAACTACATGAGATTGGCATTAGCTACATTTGACTTCCAGTTCACCTCTTACAGGATTTTTTTTTCTGTTGTTAATTCCCTTCCAACCACACAATCCCATATAATGCTTAATAATGTCAATGTGATGTTTTTAAAAATTTCCTTGACCTGGTAGGATCTTTCAATGTTTCCTAAATCCCAAGGTCTCATATCTGTCACTCCATATTGACAACTAGTTTGTGTGATGAAAGCAACTGCAATAAAGCATATGTATATCAGAGCTGCACTTCTCCTTGCAGTCTTTTTCTTCTGCTTGCTTTAACAGATTTAAAAGTTGAGTTGCACTGTGATAGAAGTATCATATAAATAAAGCTATATCATTCTGGATATCTTTTAAGGATAAAGTGGGATTGACAGGTATTTTATCCAACTGCTGTGCAAAGAATAACATGCTAGTCCACAGCTTCTCAGTTGCTCATTCTTTTGCTCTGTTAGTAGTTCTCACTCCATTTTCATAAAAAGAAGACAGAACAAAGAGTACAGTTTTGGGATTCCATCCAAACTCCAAATCAAATTGACAACTATGTTTTCACTGATTTTGCATCATGCATCAGAGATACTGCTTTCAAAATGAGTGCTGAAAAAGACCTCAATCTTTTTAAATTCATTTTTGAAGGATCAAGAGGATTTTTTTTTTAATTACTTTTTTGCTAATATATACCTGAAATCTATATGCAGGTCTGGCAGTGGAGGAGGGCTGATTAAATTCTATACAGAAATCCGAACATCTCTTGCAGCTGTGCCACTGAAAGCTGCTGAATTCATCAGCTGTTGTTCTCATCTCTCCCACTGTTGTACTTTGGTTGTGGAACCAGGGGCCCCTTACTAAGGGCTGTCCCAAAGTTGTACTTTGCAAGAGCACATGTACTGTATTGCTCCATTCTTCTGACCTTGCCTATTGAAGTGTACAGACTGAAGTGGAGATAAAGGAAAGTTAAGACTATTACTGATATTCAGAACAAGTTATCATCATAATCCACAACACAACCTATTATATCAGTCAGAATTCCCCTCAAAAAGTGACAGGGGTACTCAAAAGAAATGAAAATGAAACTTCCTTTATACTTAATGTACACCTATATGTGATCCTGTACCAGACTGGAAAGTGGCAAAGGTTAAAGAACGTATCCCTACATTTCCCATCAGACAGAGAAGGATTCATTTGGCACTCTATGATGTCCTGATGGCTTCACAGCTCCCTGCAGCGCAGGGCACTGGTACAGAGGCTGTACTATCAGACATTCAGTGGTCTCCTCTACATTACCTGGACTACCTTGTCCTTGTACTTTATGGAACACATTTCCACCAGAAGAACTCCTGACATATGAAGAATACCTTCAACATGCCAACATTACTTAAATGTCAGCATGAATCCTAACTGTCTCTGTCAAGTTGCCAAGTGCCCACACACATCCCAAACCTTTGGAAAGGTTCTGCCACTACCAATGGTCAGTTTTTTTTATCCTGTTATGTAAAAGTACATTTTCAAGTGAGAAAGAGCTTTTTTACTTCCCTGCCATCCATGAGTCAAGGCATTCCTGTTGGAGAAGGGTATGTGTACTTTCCCTCATCTAAAAGCAGTCCCCGACACAACAGGAATTAAACTGCAGTACCACTGGACGATACAGCTAAACTCTGTTGTGCTAAACATTTTATTTTAAAGTACTGCACAAAACCAATTCCTATTGATTAATATTAATTCAATAATCAAGTCATCATATGCTGTTAAAAAGACAAGAAATCTAATGCCCCGTTTCTGAGTAAAATATATGCTGTAAACAGACTTTGAGAGATGCAAATATTGGCTTACTTCATTTTCACAGAAGATTTCAATGCTAAGGGTGTCACCTCTGTGCTACTAAAAGTACTAATGAATAAAGTAGGAACTGAAATAATAAATTCTATCTCCTGTGATTATAGTCCCAGTGCACATGGCTCTCACTCTGGGATGTCTGAGGCATCTCACTGCACAGATGATAGAAGTTACAGCAGTCTTTGTAAAACAGATCTCTTCTGTAGCAGCTTGGGGAATTTGGTTACATGAAATTACAATAAAAATTACCCTGTGAAGTCCTGAAAAAAAGTTAAGAGACTATAGCTAGGCAAATGCCTCGAGTTACTAAAATTCTTAATTTAGTATGCAGTAATTATTAGTTCATTAAGTTCTGTGTCGTTTCACTGGCATTCAGGTCTTTTTCAGATGGTTTTGATAACTTTCATTCACTGACAGGATTAGGGTTTTTTGGAAGATAAAGGGCACTGCCAGACTCTTTGTACAATAGATTTCTCTGTAGGTATAAAAAAAAAAAAAAAAAAAAAAAGATTTGCGTTGTAATTTTGGTTCAGTTAATGCAAACTTAAAGTTTGCAAGTGAATTGTTCTGTGATTAGTAATCATTTTTTAAATATTTCATAAACTAACAATTGACTTTCATTTGCAATTGTTCATTCTTATAGTCATATTTAGTGAACACATAACATCCCAAGGCCATAATCTCGTCCATCTAATGCTAGAAAAAATATTGACTTTTTGATTGCCTGATCAAATCCTATGGCCAGAAATGTAGAAATGTATATAGAAGGTAGTGTTTATCATCAAGAAGTAAAATCAGTTAGAGAAAAGGAATAACAGTTCACAGAATATGATGGTATACATCATACAGTTCCTGGAGGTCTAATCATCATCCTAAGGCTCCAACATAATAATTATTGAACATGAGCTCTGGTTTGGAAGAACACAGGACAACTTTATGTGCTTGCGACAGGTACTTTTCTGCAAGGGTCCAGAGATCTCCGGGCATGGCTTATCAGTCAGGAAGATGGGATGCATCTAGACACAGTTTTTTTGTCAGTGCTTGCTAAGTCTCAGGGTGCACCTCAGAGCATTTCTCCCTACATCATCACCCCAAAAGCTCTGTGTATGTAGCAGTGAGGAACAGCTGGGGAATTTGGCTTCACGCTTGGGTTTCAGAGCATTCATGCATTGAAATATTGGCTTAGCTTCTATGTCTGAACTTCTGTAGAAAGAAGACATACACATGGGGAAGGGAAATGTGGATCTTTCTTTGCTAAGTGAATGCTGTTTTGTATTCACATTTGACCTTGAGAAAGAGATGCCGTTCTCAAAACAGCCACTGCAATCATGCAGTTAATTCATAGCGAAGGTCTAGAGCTCATAGTTTAAATTTTTAATTTATGTATAAAGTTGAAAAGAACATGCAAACAAATAGTAAGGAATTAACTGGAAAATAATAACTGGAGAGGACTTCCTGGAATGCTCCAATTTGTACTTTTGCTCTTGCTTTTTTTCTTTCAATCTCCAAAAGCTGTCTCATTATTCTAGTTAAGTAATACTTTGGAGAATACATAAAGAGTAAATAGAAGATCGATTTTTCCATTTTATTAGGTCTTTTAAGGATATATATAGAAATATTCACTATAGTACAGGCATTATAAGAGTATTTTTAATTGAAAACAAGTTTAACACTCTGTACTAAGAAACTAGATGTAATTATTAGGATTTTTTTTAGTGTTGCTTAGTAGGTTATTGACTAACCTAAAGTTACCTATCAGGTGTCTACATTAGGTCCCATTAGTCCTAATAAAATTAGTCAAATGAGATTTGGCATCAATTAAAAACAAACAAAAAAACAAAACAAAACAAAAAAACCACCAAACCTCTGCTGTGTTCAGACTTCTTTCCTCTAGATATAAAAGAAAAAATTCAAGCCCTCATTCTTGCAAGTTTTTACCTACCTTCATTATATTCCACAGTCACAGGTATGGCAAGGTAAGCCTAAGAACGGGGACAGTTCCCCTGAGCATTTACATGACTCTTCTGCCAGACAGAAATAGTGCCTAATAAATATTCTTTTTTTATCAAATGCTAGAAAAAGAAAGGAAAATAGTTGCTTAGATGAGCTAAGTACCCCTGATGATCTTCACCCATCAGTAGATAAAGTTTAAAAGTACACAGTAGATGAAAAGACACTGGTATAGGGTTCGCTTATTACATCCATATATCAGTAGAGGTGTCTAAGTAAGAAAAAAAAGAGCAAAATCTTAATGAAACTGAGAAATAAGTTAGCATGTGGTGCAGTGTAGAGCATCATCCCTTTTCAGGATATGTTACTTCTTGTGTAGCAGCCATTTAAAATAAAAACAATGTTGCTGAGTTTCAGCATACTGACCTCTACACTGCGGTGTTTTCTACTCCATAATGCCCGGGAAGTGTGCACTGAACAGTGGAACAGAACTCCTTCATTGAAGCCTTCATCTTGCTTACCTCCATTTTAGTTTTACCACTAGTCAGTAGCTGGTCCAAGTAACAACTTTGGTATCAGCCTACAGAATAGATCTGCAAAGCTGAATTATTTGGTATGCTGTTATTGCATGTGTCTGTAACATTTTTAAGCCTGTGTTTATGTTATCAGCCTATGCGTTTATACAAAAAGTAGTAGTCTACCCAAACCTGAGTAAAATGGTTGTTCTGAGTTTGAAACCATGAATTGCTGTAACATAACAAGAGGTTACCTCTGGTCTTTCCAAACTTACAAAAAAACAAAGGCAACTGGTCTATAAGAAAGTTGGAACAAGAAAGCATCTACAAAAGGTAGCCTCTGATACCCAAACTCACGAGTTTCCTTCAAGGTACAAATATGAAGTCCCGTAGCTAGTTGCAAAAACTCAGTTCTGTCTTCATCCCTACTGAAGACAAACTTACCTTATTCAAATAGTTAACTGTCTGTGAAGCTTCTCAGTGAGGTGTCTGCATGATATAGTATTAACATGGTGGGGTGTTTTTTTTTTTGGTCTTCTCTTCACCGGACAAAACAGAGAATTTGCTGTTTTCACATAAAGGTCATTAGTAGCCTGAAGGTCTATGTAAATCCTTCACACCAAACACTAATATCATTAGAATGGAGTGAGTAATAAAAGAATTAAATGAAGTTTAGAAACTACCATAAGCAAAAAGAAATAGGGGTTAACAACTTCTCAGTACAGTATTTTCTCTGAGCATGATCGTAACTTATTTGCCTTTGTAGCCAGGTTCACAGTTGTCAGTAAGACCTGCAAGATTCTTCAAGGTGATAATCAAAGAAGTTGAGCTTGGATTTTACAATGTTCCTTTCCTGGTATGCTCCTGTGTCATTCTTTTTTGAAGACACTGACCATATGATGATATTCAAATGGCCAAGCGTTTACAATTTCCAGATCTGCCAAATAGCGAATCAACCTTTATAATTAAAGGTGACAAGCTGACAAGGAAAATGAATGTAAAATTGTATACGTATATGAATTTTTATGTCAGATTGCCGTCTGTGCACTTGTTTTCTCTTTGTCAATAGCCGAAGGCTCATTTCTCTGTACTAGAAGCACATTTTATATCGAGGCCTTCAGACAGCTCCCCTTCGCCCTAGTGAATTTGCTGATTAATTTTGGATGCTCCTCTTAATTAACACCCCAAAGGAAGTCTAGATTTTCTAGCCTATATTCCATGTAAAACAAGTGAATCTGAAGAACAATGACCTAAGGAGACAGGCGCGCTCTGTCCGAATGACATTACAAGAACACTGAATATCTCACAAGTCAGGACCTGGTCAGGCAATGCCTAAGGAAAATGTAGGCCTTTAATCAGGGCAGAAATGAGATTCATATTAGTCCAATTTCATTTTCTTTATTGCTGACAAAGAGAGGCTGGGATGGATGCCACCTGACAGTTGAAACATGGTGCCCCTGTGCAGAAGCAGGTGCCTGTGGCCTTGATTAATAATTGGTACCATTTTGACTTGCAGGCAGATAAGTTGATGATGGATGAGAGAAAAAGAGTGAAGTGATTTATTATAAAATTAGGATAAAATAACGAACTGGCTAATTGCACACAAGCTTCATAATATGTAGCTGTGGAGTCAGAAGTGCAATGCCAGGCAACAATAATTTCCACTTCAGTTTTCACAACAAGATCTTAAAGCAAGGAAAGATAGAGACAACTCTTACTTATGCAGTTCCCTAACACAGAAAAAGATCTGCTTATTCCTCTACTTCAAGCAAATAAAACATTGAGACTCATATTCCTTTTTATTTTTATTGTTGCAAAAAAAAACCAAAACTGTAGAGCCAAACAGGCCAAATTAAACCAACTGTTGCTTCTCTATTAAAGCTAATAAAACCTTGTAATTCTTGCTTTTCATTGCAAACTGTTAATTGGAGGATAAAAGATCTTCACATGTGAAACTGAAATGCATACATACTTAAATCAGAATTCAAAAAAAGATTGATCTATTGGATTGATTGGTTACCTCTACTGGAACTGTGAAAGTGTACAGATCTCTTGGTATGTATCACCGTTCAAATTCACTTTTTGATGTTTTGAACTTTCAAATCCATACTTAGATAGCTATTTTAAAAGCTGAGTCATCTACTTCTTGTGATTTTATGCTACATGTGTTGAACAGAGTACAATTACAGATGAAAACATACATGTTGTAATATCCATGTACTGTCTGTAAAAACATTTGCTGTTCTGGTAAAAACATTTGTTGTTCTAAATCCATGATATTACTTTTTTTTTTTTTTCATTGCAAGACAAATGCTCGATCCCTTTCCCTTGGAAATTCAAGGAGTCTAACTTATTATGGTAGCTTGAAATATTTTGCTAGAAACAGGGCCAATAAACTTCTAATTTTTTTTCAGTTAGTTCAGTTGTTAAACCAGATAAATTTACTGAATCAAATACTGTTGACAAAAATGTTATTCAGGTTGGATATTTTCAAGATTAAAAGTGAAAGTAGAATGAGAAGCTATGATTTAATTTTCATGCGATCCATTTCCATTCTACTGGCAAGATAAAAAGGTGGCCTTCTTGGCCACCTGGGCACACTACTGGTTCATATTCAGCCTACTGTCCATCAGTACTACAAGATCCGGTGTTCAGATTTGGGCACCTCAATACAAAAAGGACACTGAGGTGCTGGAGCAGGTCCAAAGAAGGGCAACAAGGCTTGTGAAGGGCTTAGAGAATATGGCCTATGAGGAGTGACTGAAGGAATTGGGGCTGTTTAGTCTGATTGAAGCGGAGGCTGAGGGGAGACCTTATTGCTCTCTTCCAGTATCTGAAAGGGGCTTTCAGCGAGAGCAAGGTTGGTCTCTACTCACTGGTGACAGGTGACAGGACAAGGGGAAATGTCCTCAAGTTGCACCAGGGGAGATTTAGGTTGGATATCAGGAAAACCTTCTTTACAGAAAGGGTGGTTAAGCATTGAAATAGGATCCCCCTGGAGGTGTTCAGGCCATGATAATCCTCATATCCTCATATACCTTTATGCAAGGTTGGTGCCAGGCATGAGATGGCTCCATATCATTGCCAGCTTTCCCATCTACTATGGGGAACAGTATGCCCAGCATTGGAAATTTTGGCCACTTTTCAGTACTGCAAACATGACTGTATGCCATGGCATCTGGGAATCTTGTGTTTAAAATGATAGCATCAAAGTTTATGGCACCTGAACGCTTATTTTCTGATTTTTCAAAATTTTACAGGAAGGGAAATTGAAGTCTTGAAACTTTGTTGACTTCTGGTTTTAGGACTCACAAACCAAGGAGTGTCTTTCATGAATTAATGACTACCAACTAAGTAAGTTTGACAGAGGGAGCTAGAAAAACAGAATACCAAATCTGTATGAACTTAGAAGAAGGTACAAATGATCATAGAAATTAGGTTTATCTGTACTATTAGTTTTGAGATGTGGCTGTATGCAATATAAATGGTGGCCCTCAATGTGTTCAGGAGTTTGGGTAGCCTGGATGAAGAAATATCAATAAAATTTCAGGTTGCATTGGTTTTATTCAAGCAGCTTTTGCACTTGTATTAGCTCTGTATCTTTGTCCCTCCTCAGGTACCACTGTCCTTTTCACATTAGTTTGTAGAGATTGTTCCCAGCCCTTGTTATCCTTTCTGAATGCAAAATGCCCAAGAAGCTTCTCCATTCCTTTGGAGTAAGATACCCCTTCTTTGAGATGTTGAGAAAGAGAATGGAAGGAGAATAAGATTTGGTTGAAGTTTGTTCTGTCACATTTGAAATAGGCCGGGCAGCATATCACAAGGAAAGAAATGAAGCATGATCACTTCTACCTCATAAAAACACACATTGTATAGGCTTGAACAGGTTTGAACCACTACTGCTACTTTGTTCAAAACCATAGCTAATAACAAACTAGAGTTTCTTACTGATATGAATGCATCTTTTAAATCTATTTTGTGATCCATGGAAGTTTTGGAACACAATCTAATTCCTTCTTGGTTCTAGCATGATTCTATGTAGTTTATTACCCGCATTTCTGTTTTGCAATCACTGATTTAAAAACATATTCCAATTGCAATGTTCTGGTATCATCCCTGTATGCTGTTAGCCAGCAGAAAGGTGTGTCATAGAGTACTATGAATAAAGTTGAGGAAGGGGTTAGCTTTCTTTGCTGACAGTTCTTTCTCAAAGGGATTAATGATAATAGCTGGAGGGAATGTCTGTAGAGGCAGATTTTTGACGATGGGAATAAAGGTATCATCTCATTTCCCAAATTGTAATGACTAAGTAGTGATTTAGTTATGTTCAGTAAATGGATGAATTACTACTAGGGAATTATTGCTGGATAATTATTGTGGATGCTGTTTATTGCGTTTCCTCCACCTAATTGTTTCCATGCCACCTCACATTTTCCTCCTTAAAAAAAAAAAAAAAAAAATTAAAAAAAATCCTTCTATACACGTTTTATTCTTGTTTTTCATAATTTTTCTTTTCTTGTTTGGAAAATTTTCTCTGCATTTCTTCTCAAGAATCCCCTTCTGTTCAGTTATATTATTTTCTTTCTTCTAATTTCTCTTTTCTTTCTATGAACTATGACTCAGCTTTCTTTTCACTAGTTTCTTTTCTGTTTTCCATTCTAAGTGTCTGGGTGAGTATATAAATCACTTGCTCCATATACTTTCCTGATTCACATTACTCTCCTTACATAGCTTTTACTTTATCAGATCCTTCATCTCACACTGCAGTTTTCATTATTTCTTCTTCATGAGTGTCATCTTTTCACCTCATGTTTCCAATCCAAATTGAGGAATCGCATTTTTCCTCACTGTTGCTGTTTATTTTCATAGGTTCTTGTTTTCTGCTGTTTTTCTGCCCTGCATTTTCCATCTTTCTCTTCTCCTACATCCTTCTTCTCCCCCATCAGTCTTGTCCTCTTCTTCAGCATTACTTGAAATGCCTCAAGACCCCAGGATGCTTAATTGCTCTTGTATATTCTTTGTCAATCCCCCATTTTTTCCTTCATGACACTTACTGTTATCAATAAATACTAATTTGGTTGCTGAGAGACCTCCTTCCACAGTTCCCTAAGATCCCGAGGTAGCGTTCGAATTAATATTACTGTTCAGAAAGTAGTCTTGTGTCATCCACATTGCCTTCCTGAAGAACCATAGGTCTCAATTTTGGAATGTGCTTAGTGAAGCAGGAATTTTAGTCTCCAAAAAGCTGGCAAATTACATATGAGCAAAATAGTCTTTTCAAATTCTTCTGTTTCTGCCAGGGAGTGGGAACTAATTATGTGTAGCCAGAGAAGTAGTCAAAATGAGAACAATAGAAGAAGGAAATATCTCAGAATTTTGCTTTTGTAGTTATTTTGAATAACAAAATATGGAAAAGGATTTTGTAGTCTGCTTCTTCCACACTGATTTCTCTTTGGGATCCATTTGTATTTAAGGTGCATGCACAAAAGTATATAGAAAACATGACTAAAAATGTGTACTATTCATGTAGTATGGAGGTTTTTATTTTGTATGCTCCTCAGTCTTTACATGGTGCTACATCACCTGAATAATTCTGAGAGGAGTAAACCCCATTAATGTTGCTTCTTCTAAAGAAATGGATTTATCCTGTTTGGAAGGGTCCCAGATGTATACCTTTATGATGATCAGTGACGTTTCAGCAGCTCTGGGGTGTGAGTGTCATGCTGCTTACATACTAGGCTTTTATATCAACAGAAGTTTAATTTTGATGCATAATAGCAAAAAATCTTCGGCTATTTCAGGCCTGACTCTGTGTCTGGCTTTTTCTTTCTCAGTAGACTATAACTTACTCTCTTAGCAGTAGCATTTGAACTGTGTTTTGTGTCAATGTGGGATAAAGAAACAAGAGGCCGCATGTAATTTGGATTTTTCTAAGTATCTCATTTCAATCTAATGTACTGTTGTGTAATTAAGCCAGTAAACCTATATGATCAGCCCATTTGAGGACTTGGTCTGCTATCTTCAGCCAGTGACAAATTCTGGTTTCCATTGCTTGTTCAGAGATGATAACAGTGTGATTTACAGGTATAAGTAACAAATTAGATCAATTAAAAAGACTAAGAGTGGCACCTGTCTAAGTGTAGGGTTGCACTAAATGATTCCCACATCTTTGTTTCCTGTACAACCTTGCATTTGCAGCCTCTCCTCCTGAAGGTTAACAATGGGAGAGTTGTTTCTTAATAGTCATGAACCAAGAAAGCAGGCCTTATCCTACAGCCCAGGTATATGATTATTATCTCTGAGTGAAAACAACAGCCGTATTTTTCAGCTCCATGTGTACAAATGATCCCTGTGTTTCATATAGTTCTTGAGTACAGCATCTTGGATTGCCCAATTTGTTGTAAGTCTGTTCTGCGAGCTGCCTTTGTATGGGTGAGCTGAACTCACAGTCAGCTACGTGTTCCTCTTTGTGTATAATTCTCAGCATTTTGTATTCTTAAAGATATTTCTAATTTAAAATTATTACACTCCTAAGAAATTTATATATATATATATATATATTGCAGTGGCAGGGAAAGTATACAATTTTAAAATTAACAGAACTGGTTTTGTGATATTTTCATTCCTTCCATCTCTATTATTGTCTAATGAAACCTAACGATCGTTTTATGACAGGTCATATTAATATAGAAACTCCTTAAAGACTGTGCTTAACATGAATGATGAAATCTTTATTTTTATTATTCTGGTGAAATGCTTAAAGGTACATCTGTGTTTTATTAGGGTATGTACTTCTCTGGACACTGAAACTTTAATCCATTGAATAAATAAGCATTTTTAATGCAGCTTTAAAAAAGACCACCCTCATGATATTGCGGCTAAGGAAAAGTTAGCGATAGAAGTAAAAAAAAATTGTTTTGTTTTGTTTTGTTTTGTTTTTTGTTTTAATGACAGCTCCAAAAAGAGGTGTGAGGACATCTTTGACAACTCTTCAAGATGTGAAAGAGCTATGGTCTACTCTCGCTTCTCGCTCCCGAGCAGTATTTTAGTAACTACATCTGTGGTGTTGCATAGTGACAGAAATCCTATTTTTTGGCCTCCGAGTTCATAGAAAAAAATTACACTGTTCCCCCTCTCAATATCTATACCCAATGGCTCTGAGATTAGTTCTTCTTTGTATAGTCTTTCCAAATCTGAAGGACTCAATGTAGCCTGTTTCTCCTCTCCCTTCCAAATATGTCTGTTTACTCTGAGGCTTGATCAGAAGCTTATACTTCTGTCATTGTCACCAGAGCAGAGCTAAGCACTGCCCCTCTGCTCCCTGTGAGGAGCTGTAGGCTGCCACGAGGCCTCTCCTCAGCTCCTCCGCTCTGGGCTGAGCACACTGAGGGGCCTAAGCTGTCTCTCAAATACCCTGCTCTACAGAACCTTCATCATCATTGTAGTCCTTCTTTGGATGCTCACTAATAGTTTCATGTCCTTTTTGTACTGTGGTACCCAAAGCAGTACACAGTACTCAAAGTGAGGTCACACCATTGCAGTGTAGAGTGGGACAATCACTTTCCTTGACTGAGTAGCAATGCTATGCTTGATACATCCCTGAGTACATTTGGTCTTCCTGGCTGCCACAGCACACTACTTATTCATGTTCAACTTGCTGTCACCAAGAAAGACACCCCAAATCTCTTTCAGCAGGGCTGCTATCAGTGAGTTACTTCTGTGCCCGCTAGAGCACTTCAGTGTAGGCCACCTGTTAAATTTATGCTGGATTGGTGAACACTGAAAATTATGTAAGTTTACACTCTTTACCATCTTTATCAATGATATCAACAGTGGGATCAAGTGCACCCTCAGCAAGTTTGCAGGTGACACCAAGCTCTGTGATGCAGTCAGTATGCCCATGGATGGAATGCCATTCAGAAGGACCTAGACAGGCTCAATCAATCAGTGAGCTCAGGTGAACTTCAGAATGTTCAGTAAAGCTAAGTGCAAGGTCTTGCTCCTGGATCATAGCTGCCATCGCAATGAATACAACCTGGGAAATCTATGGTTGGAATACAGCCCTGTCAAAAAGGTCTTGGGGATACTGGTGGGTGGCAAGCTGGATATGAACCAGCAACGTGCCCTCTCACAGCCCAGAAAGCCAACTGTATCCTGAGCTGCATCAAAAAACGTGGCCAGCAGGGCGAAGGAGGTGATCCTGCCCTTTTGCTCTGTGCTGGTGAGATCTCACCTGGAGTACTGCATCAACATGCAGAGTCCTCAGTACAGGAGAGACACTGACCTGCTGGAGTACATCCAGAGGGAACCAAAAATAAGAGAATACTTCTACGAGGACTGGCAGAGAGCTGGGGCTGTTCAGCTTGGAGAAGGCTCCTGGGAGACCCAATAGCAGTCATTCAGTATCTAAAGGGGGGCTATAAGAAAGAAGGGGACAGACTCTGTAGCAGAATCTGTTGTGGCAGAACAAAGGTTTCAAATTAAGGGAGGGGAGATTTAGATCTAGATATAATGAAGAAGTTTAATAAGGGTGCTCTGAGATTCAGGTGGTGAATGTCCCATCCCTGGAGACATTCAAGGTCAGGCTGGACGAGGCTCTGAGCAATCTGATCCAGCTGTTCATTGCAGGGGAGCTGGACTAGATGACATTTAAGGGTCCCTTCCAATTCAAACGATTCTATGATTATATGACTATTTGAAAGGAAATGTAATGTCAGTTAATACTGGAGAATTAACATTCATATCATATCCCTCCTGAGAACCATTCTCCAGAAAACAAAGCTTGTAACCTAGGAAGAGGTTGAAGTAAATCCAAGAACTAAGTGATGTGAATTATCTTTATATTCCTAGAACTATTCCCTATGAGTAATGATGATCACATACCTTGGCAAAGCACCCCAGGGGAAATGGCTCCATTGTGCCTATAGTGTGCCTGTACAGGGAACAGAGAAGCATTTTAGTAAAGGAGTGTCATTCATGCTCATGAGTTTTCATAGCCACTTACTGCATTTTATGCTAACCTATATATGTCCACTGCAGTGCACTTCAGTGCTCTTATAAACACATACTTGTACTCAGTAGAAAAAAAAAACAAAAAAACAAAAAAAACTTGTGAATATGTTTTTCCCATATATATTACCATGAAACAGGACAGATTCATAAACAACATTACAACTCTGTGATCAGAAGCAAAATGGGAAGAAAGCAATTGGGTATAACATGGTAAATATTCATGCTTTCTGTTCTCCGTCAAATGGTTCAATGTATAGTTACCATATCTCTGAGAGCGCTGGAAATAACTGTTCTAGAGAATCAAGTTCTGGAGAGGACATCAAAGCCTTATTCATTACCATCTAGTCTCCCAGTTTACCAGAAAGGGATCTAATATAACCCCATGTTTCTAGCAGTCCCCACAGGAACTCCTAGAAACTAGATCTGAAGAATAACAGCTCATTTACCATCCTGTGCCACAGAAGCATTTTATATTGCTTGGTTGGACTGGATTTTAACTAGAAACCTTGATGAAAGGCTGTAGACTCCATCAGCATTACTTTCTGGTATCCCAGCACCTATGTTTTAAACTTTTTTTGAGCGTCTCTGTTTCAAAATTCTTCTTCTATGTTCCATAGAGTTCCAGTGTTTACATGCTCTTTTTTATTTAACGAACTGAGTTAGCATATATTATTTCTTTTAAGGAATTGCAGATGTTTTAATTAAAATCTTCACTTAAATTTTTTTCAAATAAGTTGGATTTTTGTGTATGGACATTTTCAGTGATTGCTTGTATCTGGTCTCTCATAGTAATTTATTTTATGAAGTATTCTTTAGATATCATTCATTGAATATTATTATTATCACTTGCTGAATTATTTAATGCTATCTTCAGGCAGATGTAAATTACTATATTTATATTTTAAATAGATGCTATTTATCACACTTCTCTCTGAAGCTTACCTGCTTTCCCATGTTTCATCAACATCTTTCCAAATGATGCTTATTCTCCTCATTACAGCAGCTTTTCTAAAGCAAATCTCCAATCATAGGGGAGATTTCTTGGCAGTAAATGCTATAAATGCATGAATCTTTTAAACAGGTTGAGCAGTGTAATAAACTGAATTGTGACAATTTTCAAAGAGGGCTGGTATTATAAAATGTGATGGTGAGTGGAAAAGCAATGCCTGCTCTTAAAATAACGGTGACCATTTGGGTGGGGATTTTTTGGAAATGCTGATTTATAGTGGGAAAATGATCTCTGGAGAGAGAAGGTTGGTCTCTGCTTGGATTAGTTCTACATGGTGGTCCTGCACACCAACCCCCATCCTACAGCTTCACCCAGCCCACGGGCTGAGCAAACACATTAAATAGGGGCCGGTCCTGTCCCAGGGAGGTTACTGCCTAAATGAAGCAAAATTGCTATACCTTGAAACATGAAAACGTAGCCCCTTTTGAGAGGAAACTCAAGTGTTCTTTTTTTTTTTTTTTTTTTTTTCAGTTTTCCACTGGGTTCACAATTAAGGTTTCACACAAGTTAACACTGATTACAAAGGGATGGAAAACACCACTGTGGCAAGATAGGAGTGAACTTCGGCCACTTACTGCGTGTGCTAAAGTAACAGGGACTGGCACACCACTTCCCTTTGTGGCTATGTTTGAATTCAGTTGATTAATGTTGTATGTGCACGTCTACCAAGCACTGCATTTAAAAGGATTGTTTACCATAGCCTTGTAATCAACCTGCCTTAGCAGCACCCTATTACCCGTGATAACAGGGCTGCTGCAATTTGGGTCTGAAAGAAAACTGCCTCAGATGCGCTCTCGGATGCTTTAGTGCTAGTATGCTGCCCTGTTATCTTCATTTGTAATTTGTTTTCAAGAACAGTGATTTCCATTTCAGTTGGATTACACCTTTTAATGTATCACAAATGTAAAGTGACTGCAGTGAAAACTCAAATCTCCAATAGATTTCAAACGATGCATTTGAGGCTTCAGTATAGAGGATTACAATTACAATTAAAATCAAAAGCTTGCTCATTCTTTTAATGACACATGCTAACCCTTTGTATACTAAGAAGTCTATCATAATGCCATGCAATCATGATTTTTTTAGGGATATGAAATAGCTGCATGGGTTCTGCCTTATCATCTATGACACGCAAATACTGATTTTCTGAAAAGAAAGACTTCCTCATGGTTAGTTCAGTGGATGATTTACCTTGATAAAGAATAAAGAACGTCTACAAGAAAAAAAAAGGATTTTTTTTCTTTTTTTTTTTTTTTTGTGTGTGTGTAACATATTTTAAGAACAGACTTCATTTTCCTTAAGTAGTTGTTGCCAAGGTGTGCTGTTATGAAGACCTCTATTGAAAGCATAATGGCACTAGAGGATGAAGTGCAAACTATCAATCTGTGGTATTTTTCTTTCAATGAAGATTGAATCAGTACAAAGGGGTTTGCTGTTTTTTTCTGCTTTGTATTTTGCTGTGGTTTTTTTTTTCCTTTTTTTTTTTTTTATCTTGTAGATTTTTTCACAGCAGTAAATTTTCATATATCTACATTTATTTGTTCCTTTCAGCAATTCAGAATAATTTCATCTAAGACTTCTTCTGGCACTTTAGAAGGATTTGCCAAACAACAGATATTTATGTTCTTACTTGGATCTTACTGTGTTTTTCTTGATTTAGAAAATGAAATGAAAAATCTTACAGGCAGACATGGTGAGAATGAAACTCACTCAGATCATGCATGACAGTAATATCCATCACGGAGCGTTCGTGGCAGCATTCAAAAGCTTCTGCTCATAACCAAAACCTAGCAAAACAGGCAGCCTAATGTTGTACCTGTGCCCTAACCATATCTGTTCCTCACTGCCAGGCTGGGAGCATCTTGTCATCCTAAGGAAATGCCAACCGTCAGGCAGTGGCACAGTGAAAGCCCAAATTACTCCATTGATGTGAGGATGGAGGGAAAACAGATAAGCGTCTGACTTAAACAGCAAGATTTTTGATCAGGAAGGTGAAAATATTTTATTTATTTATTTATTTATTTTACAGGATAAGCACAAGCTTTTGAAGACACCATTTAGCAGCTATGTAAGAATGCCTCTCTTAGGCTCTGATACATGAATTGATTCCCCTATGAATAGAATGTCAATGCATAACATTCCCTAGCTGGATTTTTGAATGAAAGATGGAAAGAATCTCTCAATTATGGAAAAAAAAAAAAAAAGAAAAAAGGAAAAGAAAAAGGTACAAAAGAAAAAAGAAATAAATTAAAAAAAAATTAAACTATTCTATCAAATTTTCCTTAGCTTTTATCAAACAATTATCTTTTACCAAAGATGGGTAGTTAATCCATAAATAATATTTAAGATAGATTCAAATGTCTCAGCTAAGTTGAAGTAGTTCTCTTTTTATTTTACAAAGATACATTCAAAGACCCTTATAAAAAGAAATATTCCTTATATCCCAAAAATCAAAATTTGTACTGTAAAATTCACAGCAAAACAGATGGGAATCTCCTTCTGAAAGCAAGTGTCTAATGAAAGTCTTTGAGTCTTTCTCTATGTCCAGAGAGAAAAGTAAGGCAAATTTATGCTGAGCTGAGGATTTCTCATACAAATGACTGATAATCAGTGAAGAAAATGTTCCTACCTAAAGTGTTAACCCAAAGTGGAGTCTGCAAACACAACTCACACACAGCATTCAGGCACATTTTTGACAAAACTTTTCTGTGTTTGATATTATGATCATAACCCTGAGAATGATTTACATATGTCCTTGAGGTATTTCAACCTCCATGTCCTTCAAGTTTCTCATCCTTTTCTATTAGATATTTTTCTAGATATTTTGTATTGAGGCGCCAGAATCAATAATGTATCATGGAAAAGTTGTCTCAGCCTAATCTCATGGCAGCTATTCAGATGACTGGGCAACAAAACTGTAGTACTCTGAACTACAAATTCACCAAATTCACTAAAAATACACCAACACCCCAAACATAAATCTTTTTTTTTTTTTCAGTTTTCATATATTTTTACTTTGATGAGAAATTTATTACTTTTTTTTTTTTTAAATAATGCAGAGATTATAGTCTTCATAATTTCTTCATAAATGGTCTTAAAATTAATCTGACGATCTATGATGTTCTTGATATTCTGTATTAGTTGAACTAGCCTTCCTCAATTTTTTTTTTTTTTTTTTTTTTTTGAATGAAATCATGAAGAAGCAATCCTGGATAATCCAGTGGGAAACAGGACTTGAATGGTATCTTAACATGCAATAATCATGTCCAGTATGCAATATTTTTTCAAGCTAAATTTAAGGAGGTTCTGAAGAAGCAGCACCTGTAATTCCACTGCAGGGGATTTTTTTTTATTATTTTATTTTTTTCCACCATTCATTCTGTTTCTGTTGTGTAAAATTTCTGTCCTGCCACATTGGAAAGATCTTTCCCAGATTTATCTGTACAGTGTCATCATCTGCATACAGGCTCCGTTGTACTGTTTCTTGAGATTCAGGTTGGACATCAGGAGAAATTTCTTCTTAGAAAGAGTGGTGAGGCATTGGAATAGGCTGCCCAGGGAGCTGGTGGATTCACTGCACCTGGAAATATTCAGGAAGCATGTGGATGTGGCACTGAGGGACATGGTTAGTGTGCATAATGGGGATGGGCTGGTGGTTAGGTGATCTAAGTGGTCTTTTCCAGCCTCAATGATTCTGCAATTCTTAGGCACCACCCATGTGGGTGACTTAACTTGAACCATGATTTCTCTGTGAACATTTTTGCCATACAGCCATCAGGACAGGAAAGTCCTTGGGAGAAGTGAGGTGAAGAGAGAAGTTAATGAAGTTAAAGCCTTAAAGTATGCATTTCTAAGATCAATTTCACTCTTGAACCCAAATAAAAGGAAGTACAATTTTGTGAATAATTAATGTTTTGCCTTATTGATGGTTCCGAAAAAAACATTAATAGGTAGAGAGAAAAAATATGGTTTTGAATATCTAAGAGATGTGTGGATTGGGTTGGTTTTGTTTGTTTGTTTGTTGGATGCTTTAAATTTTTAAAACCAAGTAATATTTACATAGAACATCAAGCTCTGAGCTGTAGTAAAGCATTTTTCTTTATTTTCAGTACGTTGAGAGATACTTCAGAAGACAAACACTTTCAACTGAAAAAAAAAGTTTGTGAGATGGATAATAATTTCTTGATATGGAGGATTAATCATTAGTGTTTTAGTCATGATTAAGGTGAAATGAAGAGGTTTAATACATTTCATCCTAGTTGAAGTCATATTGCATCAGAAGACAAAGCTTTCGCACATTTTTCACACAACATTTTAATCCAGTTCAAATAACCAGCGTGCTCTCAACAGAATATTTCTGAAATCATCATCAGTCATTGTCCCTTACAGTTCAGAAGCTACTCTGTTTAGATTGCCCCATTTCAGGCAAAAAATAGTGCCTACGTTTCTCCAAATGAGAAAAGGTCATATTCCTAATGGAACTGAATATAAATCCAATATGATTTTCATGTTACACATTACATCATTAGCTACAGATTTATAGGGAGAAAGCTAATATATTGAAGACTGTGGCATAGTTCTCTTTCGCAAATGCACCTAATTTTTGAAGTTGGGCAGCACTGAATTTCTTTTTCTTATAAGAATATCTAAAGTATATTTCTTTTATTGGCTCCTTCCTTTAAGGAAAGACTGCAGAGCTGATGAATATTTCATGGGTAGAAAAACACCTACAATACAGGTTTTACCTACAAAATCTTTGGGGAAAGAGAGAAAATGGCAGGAAGGCACTGTAAGGACAGTTCTTTCAAGAAGTCTTTGGAAAAGGGTTTCCATTTCATTTTCCACATCAATAACACCTCCTTCACCCCTTAATACTTTCTTCCTTTCATTTAATTCCATAATAGTGTTCAGTCATTTCTGTACTTTTCTTTGTATTAAAGAGTGTCTCCCAAGCTGGCTAAACCATTTTAAAGCTAAAAATTTAAATTGGAAATTCTGAACTGGGAAAAAAGAGACATCCAAATATAGTGGCTGTAAATTCTTACAAATCTGTTTTACAGAAATAAGAATTGGACAAAATAATCAAATGTACATTTTAAATAGATTTCTTCCTTCTTCTACAGTTCAATCCTAATGGAGTCCTCCCCTGGATTTCAAGAACATATTTACACTCGCAAGTGGCAAAGGTGACAAAAAAAGCTTTATTTCACTAAAGACTGTCCCCTTCCAGACTTTAAATAGACTCTCACAACCATGATATGTAGGCCTCTTTTCTGACCGCTAACCATTAAGAGACAACAACAACAAACAAGAAGGAAAAAAAAAACCAAAGAAGTCTTTTTTGGAGCAGGGAAAGGAAGAATGGAAGTCTCTCCATTAAGTGCATTAACAGCTTTTGTTCTTATATAGTTTCTTTTTTGTTCTTATATACAGTTTCTTATGTAGTATGATGGTTAGGATCAGAATAAAACCACAGTAAGGGAAAAAAATATCCTCTATGATCCAGTTTTACTCTGATATAATTCCTTGTAATTTTCAACTCAGGCTTAGATGTCACATGCTTGAAAGTAACTGACTCATGTTTGAGACACAGAAGTCTCACATCCAAATTACAAATGTATATTTTCAACAACAGCAGAAAAACCACTAGTGTGTGGCAATGCAACAAGAGCTTTTACTGAGTAGAATAAACATCTAGAAAAAAGTCTGAGGCTTACATTAGTTCTCCTCACACCAGCCTAAGCCTAAACATGACACGTTTAAACAATTAAACACTGAATGCCTAGGCCAAGCTCTTCTATGCTTGATGCACTGAACAACATAGATTATCCAGATTAACAGATGTATTTACTGCTTTCTTTACCTTTTCACTTCTCCCTTAGATGTGAACTACTTAATAAAACGAGTATTTCAGAAATCTAATTTATATGTATGAAAAATTGCACAAGATTTCTCTCTTTTCATTGCTTGGGACTCTGTAAACCTTGAAAAACATATTCATCGGTTCCCTACATCGCCAATGGTACCTTCCTTCAATTCACTACTTTAGAATGGAATTATTTTTTTTTCCTTTTTCTAAAAAATCTTCATCCTGTAAACTTGACCTCTCTTTTTGTTTTCCTAACTGCGTGACTTTTCATTTAACTGAAAGGAATTAATTCTGCGTAAGTGAGCTCACCTGACTTACAGATCACTTGGTAGAACTCCTCTTTTTTATTTAACATGACACAGCTGCTCAGATTATCTGCAGACTTCACCAGCAACTGCTTTATATTTGTTTCCAGATAGCTAGTAATGATACTGAATAGGCCTGAATCAAGGACTGTCTGCAGCTCTTTTCATGATATAAGTTATTACCTTATTTATTCTCTGTCTGCTGTTGCTTCTCCTAATCTCTCACTTGGTGTTTAATGAATTTACTTTCTATAGTGCACAACAACAACAAATGCTTTAGAGAGGTTTATTTTGAAAGTGCAATAATAATGAAAGTCAAACAATACTGAAATCTCATCAGATAATGGTATAAAATGTTTTTGGTATTGATTATATATATATATATATAGCTGCATTAATGGTCCTTAGTTAGGCTACTACCTTTTACCTCTTTCCTAATTAAATCTCTGTCTATCCTGATCTGGTCTGTCTATGACTTAACTTGTGATCAGTCAGTCTAAACATCATTTGTAGTGACTTAAATCATTTTCAAGGTACTGGCAAAGAGTTCCTGTTATGCTACATCCCCCTGAATCACTTCTACCATTCCAAGTTGTTTACCATATTAGTATTTCAGAAAACATATTTCCTAGTATTTTACTATCTCTTCATATAACTGATAAGACTGCACAAATCTGATTATGCCTTTTTCACCTGACTGGGGTTTTGAAAACTCTTTCTAATAGCTTTCTATAACATAGTTTCAAAGAAGTGTACTTACAAGAAGACATTTTTCATACTATGTCCACACCAGAAATGTTTAAAATTCCTTGGAAATATCTTTGTCTTGTACTTTCTTTTCTTTTTTTTTTTTTTCTTTTTTTTTCTCTCTCTTTCCTTTTTTTTTTTAATTATTAGTTTTTTAATATAAATTAAGCACAACACCTTAAATAAGTCACGCATTACAGTTAGCCTCTTAAGCTTTTAAAAACCATGATATGGAGAAGGTTACTTTTTTAGTGCAGTCTTCTGCATTCCTGCTTTTCTTTGTAAGTATGTGTCTTACCTTTTAATGTGGTAAAATATAAATTATATCATAAAACATACAGTATAGCTGAGATAATGTTACTTCAGTAAATGTTCTTTCCTGACATTCAAGTGCCTGAAATTGTCACCTTCCCAACATACTTTCTTTTTGTATTCATTTACACTCTCATTTCTTCACCTTTCTATCTTTGAGCACCTGTACATTGTCTTAGAGACAGACTCAGCAGTACTTCGTTGTCCACAAACAAGCAAGGGATACCACCAAAAGTTCAGAATGCTGTTTTGACATCTGTGGGTGTCTCAATTTCATATAAGGGTTTATTTTTGAGTTTTAACAACTGAAGAATGTCCTCTTTTAAAATGACTTAGCCTTCTTTTCAGCTGCTATAGAATTATCAAGAATATTATTGCATTTTCGGTTCTAGTAGTCCTTCAGAGTTGCACAGCCTGTTGATCCAATGGGTTAGTTATATTCACATTTCTGTATAGAAGGATATTTAAGGTCAGATTTTAAAGAAATTATTTAGATAAACCAGAGTGAATTCAGTGATCAGCTGCTAAGATGACTGGGGCTGGAGTACTTGGAACATGAGGAGCTGTTACAGGAGTTGGACCTGATCAGCTTGGAAAGGGAATAACTTTGGAGGTACCTCATTACTGTCTTTGACTATCAAAATAGAGAAAAGGAATCCAGAATCTTCTTGAAGTTGCATAACTGAAGGAAGAGAGGCAGAAGATTCATTAGAGGGAGTTTCCCACTGGGAACGAGGAAAAACTTTTACAAAAGATTGTGGTGAAACTGATGCTCCAGGTAGTCACACCTCACATGGATGAAGGTCCTATCAAAGTGCCTGTTCTTAAAATCAGCCTTGTCTCAAGTAGGTTGCTGGACCTGCAAGGGTCCCTTTTGATCTGCGTTATTAGTAGTTCCAAGGCTGTTCCTAAGGCCTTGGAGACTGGAATGGTTTAGAAGCTGTTTGCTCTGCTGAGAGGAACTCACCCTTGGGATAGGGTATGTGTATTCTATAAATTACATTTCAGAATACAGTTCAGAATTGAACTGTAGGTTGAGTAACAAGAAGGCCTGATGCTTTGTCCCGTTCAAAAACATGAGGTTTGCTCTTTCAGAAACAAGCCTTTTATGCCACTAGCCTCATTCTCTTCTTCCTGATCATGATCCCCAACTTGCCTTTTGCTTTATATTATAATTCAGTTCTGCAAATGCTTTTCTCTTAGTTCCCCTTCTGCAGATGAATCATTTTATCAATGTCTCTAGAACTACTCACCTAAGTAAAAGGTTTTTTTTGGACATGATAAAGTTGTGGGGGTTTTTTTTTCAGCATTCCTCTTGGCCAAAATCCAAAATGCTTTTACATCAGCTATTACATTTTCATTTGTATCTGTACGTTGCCAAGTAAATGGAACTCTCATCTGACCGTGATATTTCACTGAATATGCAAAATAAATGATAGGCATTAATACTAATGATCCTTTTGTCTCATACACTTAGACTACACATCCACTACACAGCTACCTCACTTAATTTTCAAGATGCCAACAATGCTAGTACTTGATTTAGTTTTAGCAGAATTTGATAATGCTCAATTAGTCTTCCACTCTAATTAATTTTTGGTGTTCATCAGTATTGCCTTCTAATTTACCATGAGTGCTTAAGAGAAAGTAGCAGGGAGTGGGCATACCCATGTAACTTTTAATTTTTCATCCTGCAGATCAATTGAATCAAAAATAAAAGAAATTTGTAGTTCTTACTTTCTTCCTGCATACCTATTTTTTAGGAGTCCCAAAATCTCCAGATTTATTTAACAGCTAAATTGAAAACCATCTTGGGAGACAGAATTAGTTGGCCTGATAAATAAGCCTAGCCTTTGCTTAAAATTTGTCATTTAGTAAGGTTAGTCCCTTTAAACTATGTGCTCCATGTTGCTCCAAAAGGCAAGTAAGAGATGCAAGTACCCACAAAGGCCTTTAAAGGATTTCCTGACCATCTTATTTGGGGGCCTAGGCCATAAATCAAGTAAGCACTGAGCTGCAATTTTTCTGGTTGTCTCTTAAGCTATTAACTTTCCAACAAATGCAGATATGTCTTCTACAGTAAAACTGTTACTCAGAATGCTAGAACAGCATTCACTTGCTCTGAACATCTTTTCTCTGCATTTTTATGCTACAGTAACAGCTATCAGTTTCCCCCAGAAAAGACATCATAAGGTGCATCTACCTGCTTCTAAACTAAGTTCTGGGTACAGGGTCTTTTTCTGTAGTTCTTTATAAACTGTCAAGGATGTAAGAAAGTGAATGGCTTCATCATACTCAACCTAGCCTTGTAGAAGTTAGAAATAATCTCTCTTGATCAACAAACTTAGTACATTAATTTTGGCATATCTATGATAGTATTAATATACACCCATCTTAAGGTATTTTGGCAATTAAAAACAATACCATATTTCCTAGGGAAAAAACAACACCTAATTCAAATCTGTATTTTCATCTATTTTCTCAAATAAAACAAAGTATCAAGATGCTGCTTTTACTTGCCCATTCCAGTCATTTATTTCCCTTCTTGTATACCATACTTCTGCAATTTGTATGTATTAGAAACACAAACATTTGTATTTTGAACACTAGCTTTTGACATGTTCATTGTTGACCTGCCAGCTAATTCTATTTTTTAATATATTTTTATAATCTGAACATTTTAATTCCTTATAATTAATGTCTTCATTTATTATTAATAATTAAGACCCAATCTTCCTGTTACTTTTCTTCATAACGCAGAAAAAATATTTTCATTCATTGTAATATTTTTTTTCATTTCTTTTACCTAATATTTATTGTATTTTAATAAGAACCTCTGATCAAAAAAGCAACCCAACCAGGCATTGGTTATGTGCACTTCCTTCACATTCTGATCCACATAACTTATGGTTGCTCTAACACCAAAACAGGTAACTTCATATCTACAGAGAAAATTTCTGTATGAGTGGGTAAGAAGGCGTTTCTTTAGTAATGAGATTAATTTATCATTGAAACAAATTACAAAGGATGTGGTGGATTTTTCCGTACTTTACAGCTTTAATTTAAGCCTTACTGTTCCCAAAAATGTATGACATACTTCAAAGAGAAGGTATTGAACTACAGCAAACTTCAGATTGTTTCTGCTTAAACCTGAAAATCTGAGTTCCTCTTAACCATACACTTTCTGCTACTCCATTTTGGTTCACAATACTCAAATTGTGGTAACACTAACAATATTAAAGCTAGATGGCAAAGCTGGAAAGAAAAAAGACATATAAGAGAGGTTTAACTGCTTCTGTAAATATAACCAAATAACTGCTTGTCTAGTCAACAACCATTCCTGCACTGAGGGAAATATCACCTTCCAGTGGCATTGACAATATTCACCACAAGTCCAGAAAATTAATATCTCTATGACATCAGCTCCAGTGTGACTTAAATAGTTAACTTGCTCAATTTGTATCATTACCAGCTTCATACAAAGCCCACGTCTTTTAAGATGGTTGACTAAAAAATATTTTTATAAAAAAATTGCAGTTGAATCACAACAAACTCAAGTGCTGTTGTCCTAGCTTATGTTTTTAATGGAAAACAGTGCAATTTGTTGTTTAAATGAGTTACATCTAGATTGCACTACAGCATTATGCTACTTAAATGACATATATTTTTTTTAATATCCATCAGCATCACTGTACCTCTGTACCTGAAAGCACAATTACAACATATTTCCTTCCCTGTGCATTCATTTCTAGGCTATGGCTCTAGAAACATGAATTTCAACTCTTTCCAACTGGTCTGTCCACAAGTAAACTTTCTTTTGAATTGTAAGGATAATGCTGAAGCAGAACCCCAAGTGCTGAGATGTTTGACTTGCTGAAATATAAACATCTCTGCTGGAAATAAGCTCATAATAAAATAGCATAATCATAAGCTTATTATTATTCAAAATGTTGTCAGAGAATGTTCTTGCTCCTAAAGGAAATGTTCTGTTTGCATGTATATCCCTCATCAAAAACACATCGTCTCTAGAGAGAGAAACTTGTCTCTGAACGAGTAATAATGACTCAAAAATAAACTTTTTCCAACCTTTAAGCATTTAAGTTAATAACTAATAATCATTCCCATGTAAATTAAATTAAAGTAAGTTTAAAAAGAAGCTCCTGATGTTCCTCTGTATATTTAAGTGTTGTTTTTTTGTTGTTGCTGTTGTTTTTAAACAGGAGGGAAAGCATTACCTTCTAATAAATACTGCAGAGGTTAATGTCCTGCCTGACAAAGAAAAAGCACAGTAACGTTTGACACATATATGAGGATACAAGAAGCAGCTAAATAAATGCAAAGAACTGGCAGCTGAAAGGCAACAGTTGCATAATATTACTAGGGTAATGAGAAGTGTGCTACATATTAATAAATATGTGACCTTTTTATCTTGATTATTTAAAAATCATGTTATTTTAAAAAATGAATAAATAAATGGCTTGTTTATCCTTACATAAAACCACAGTTTCACTTGATGGACTATGTAGAATGACTTCTTTATCAGTTAAGTGAAATGATGCCATACAGGTCACTGTAGCATTTATCACAGCAATTGGTTTCATTATTTCAGAAACCCGCACATCACTCCAGTAATCTTTTAAGCTGAAGTCTAAGCTGGAACAAGGGCATGCAAGTACACTCATTTATACATTATGAAATTTTAAATTCCTAAAAGGCAAATATAATTAAAATTAGAAAAGAAATAAGAAAAAGGCCCTACCAGTCAGATTGCATTAAAGATTGTTATATACTTTAATGAGACACAATTTCTTATTTAAAATTGTGAAGATTTGATAAATGTTTTATTATCCCTATCATTAATAACCATAATGCAACTTCAGAGCACAGATTTAAAAAAAATAATAATAAAATAACAGGCACTATTTGAAATTACCAAATAAAAAAAATCTTCCATCTCTTCCACTTCTGTTCTAATATTAATTATTTATCAGATGCTAAAACCTCTGTGACAATTCAATACAAGTAATTTATATTACAAAATAAATGCTGATGATCAGTTAGCCTGATATGATCTAAATGACTCAGCTTTATTAGGAGATAACTCATCAACTTTCTAGCAGGAACTGAGACGTCCCAGGAACTCATCATGACATGGCCCTCTCAACCCAAACCCAGAGTCCTGCTTTGTCTCACAGAGGTTAACACTGAGCCAAACAGAAGGCACTGCTGTTGCAGGCCAGCTGCGTCATATGCAGTGCAGACCACCATCAAAATGCTCAGACCCTGACAATGCTTCATACTTCATAGACTCTGCATGGTCAGGGAGAGGTTGCTACCAAACCCATCTGCCCTGTTATGTACATGGTTTACCTTCCCAGTAAATCTGGCAAGTTCTGCTTATTGAGGGGACTGTTGAAACCCTAGTCCAAGCTATCAATAATATGTACCATAAGTTTCCTTGTCCCTAGAGTATTGTTTGCCAAACCGAGAGACAAAAACATTTCCCCTAGTTGTCCATTTCTCTTGCAATAACTACCCTGTAAAACCTCAGACTTGCTGGTTTTTGTAAAGGATGTAATTTGTGAAGCCACAATGGCAAATACAGCAGGCAGAAGTGCAGTACGTCATTAAGCTTTTCTGGGTCTTAAATAGCTATTACAACCAACATAAACAAGCTGGTTTCTTTTCTCTCACATATGTAAGAGCATGGTTAGTTGAATGGGAGAGGGGAAAGCTAGCCTTCCTTTCCTCATACCCATCATTTGACGAGATGAGTTTTTCCTGCAGACCAGCAAGCAGCAACCTCAACTCAAAGAAAAACCATGATTGAAGATAGGAAGTTTTAGCAAACATCATGCTGTGATAAAGTAAAAGGCATACTGGTTGTGTAACAGTTAGGGATAAACTGCATGTGGATAAATCATGCTGAAAACCCCTTTTTTTTCTCTTTCTAAAGTATTATTTTATTGCTACACCCTCTATTTGCATTCCAGTAAGTTCTATGGACTCCAGCTAAAACTGAGCCCATATTGTAATAGAATCTACAGACCCAGCTACTTTCTTTAAGCTTTTTCAACGATATGATAAGATAAACAAAATAGGGGAGAAGAAGTGTATTATTCTTCTTGGTCCACAAATGAGTATCCAAGGCACTGAAAAATCAAGTGACTTACTCAAGTGCACTAAGGAAGTCTGTGGTAGAGATGGCAAATCACCAGTGCTGTCTCATGTTGCAGTCCTGTGGTCTGAAATCCTGAATCAATTTTTTTCCCCCTTTTTGGGGGGCATTTTTACTTTCCTTTCACAGGTCAAAAAGCTTCCTTACAGGAGAAGCAAGTATGGTGAAGAGAAATGATATGGTATAAAACTTGAATATGATGTAAAAAAATACCCATTTCCTTAAAGAAATCTAGAAAAAAAACATCATCAGATTTTAGAATACAAATATATTCCCAATAGCTTAGTAGGCATTGCAGATTCCTCAGATTTATGGAGAACTGAAAAACAAAATATGAAAAATCTGCAAGAGCTTGAAGTAACAATTCAGAGCAGAATTTAAACAATTCAGAGCAATTTGCAGACTTTTTTCTCTGTTGTTAACGCCAAACATTAAATCTCTTAATTTCACTGCAATGAAACTAGCAAAACTTATGTCCACGATGTGTGTTGCACAAGGAGAAACTTATCCGAGCTATTATCAGAAAGGACACCTTTCCTGACTGAAATAATCTCCTAGCTAATCCACAATCATAAATCATAGCATATTATTATTTCTTGGTCTTCGCAAGATGTAATCTTCAGTAACTGTGGCACTTCATCATATGGTGGACTCTTTGGCTTCATTTTGAACAAATAGACACATGCTAATACTTATCTTTTGTTTATATCTTGAATTTAGTTCCTGCATTTGAGTTCATTCTCTTCAGAATGTATTCAAATGATAGACAATGCATCATTCTTAACACTGATCCATTCACAGGCTATTGTATTAAGAAAGCATTGTGTACTCTGAATAGGTTAATTGGTTGCTTGTTAGATCTAAGTGGGACACTGTTGAATACAATAAGTTGGGTTTATTTAAACCAGTGATATTATACACTGAACTATTACATTCATTTGTGTATGTCCTTCTCTTTCTTCTTTTCATTTCAGGATGCTATTGTATTTTGTTTCTATTTGCACAGAATTCTGTAAGAATGTTGCTATTAACTTATTAGACTGGCAAAGAGTTGGACTGTTTACTTTTCACTGAATGTTCTGTGTGGAATTTAGATTTCTGTTTTTAATAAGATTATCGAGGAAGTAATGAAAACTAATATAACTGTTCTGCTAGTGAGTTTTCTTGGTGATTAATGAACTAAATAATAATGTTACTCTCTGTTGGAAAATTCTGCCTCTAGCTGCACTAGTGAGAAGCCAAAATTAAATCCCTTGATGCCAATTGGACTGTCCTAAGTTCACTATGGTAGATTTCATTATTGTGGTATAAATGATCAGAGAATTTGACTTCACATATGTCAATAGTTTAAGGCTTGTTCATGGCTTATGGGTCTTTCTTTGAACAAATGAAAAACAGCCTTACAAATCATACAGCCAAGAGCTTTCCTAATGGGAGCAGGGAAGTGTCTCTAGAACTAGAAAGCACGAAGAGAGAAGAACAAGCCAAGAGAGACTGAGAAAGGCTTTCAGCATGTGGAGAGAGTTGAGTGATAATGGTTTTAAACCACTATCCATACCAGACCTATGCATGTGCTTTCCAGCATAAAACCTTAACTTTTATACAGGGGTTGGACTGAGCCTTTACTGGTCAGAATAGGAAGTAACTAGAAATTTTACACCATTCCTCCATAAGACTCAGTAAGACAGAGTATTTTTTCCTCACTGGATACACAGGGAATATCTAGAATAGGATCTGGTGGCCTGTGATTGAATATACTACCTCTTCCCAGCAAAAAGTAAGCAATTGGTTTTAAGTAATCAAATTCCATCTTCCTGAAGCTCCATTTTCAGATTATCTATCAAGTAAGCCTGCATAAGCCCTTTCCTGTTTCCCCAGGAAGTCTTTATGAGGAATAAATACTCAGATTTCACTTGTCTCTTCTCTGGTGTTTTCCAACTTGGAGTGTGAACTGGTACTAGGATAGGTAGGTAAGAAAATAGGTACCATCCAATGCCCTGGAAGGAAGAGTGAAATCAAGTAAAGAGACAAAAGTGCTATACAAGACGCGGACCTAAAAGAGCCTGAAAAGCATCCTATACTACTTACTCATCAGCAATTTTACATACCATCATCCGACAATTCAGGGATATTTCCATTTCATTTTCTTTTAGAGGCTGATAGTAGCAAACAAAAGGCACTTGTCAGTCTTCTTAATGTCCTTCATTCTTTCCATAGCAATTCTACTTCAAGTATCCATTTTTTTTTTCCTTTAATTTTCCTAAAACCAGAAAGAGTAGAACCTACCTCTCTTCTTTAATTCCTGCACAGTTTGGGGCCTATGGAAGATCAACTAATAGAAGCCTTTATACGAGGTGATGGAATTTTCTACTGCACCTATCTTTTGTTACCATGTATGGACACAGAGGATTGACAGTTTGCTTCTCCTTTCCTTAAGCATAAGCTCTCAGTCAAGGACTTGATTAGCACAGTTTTTGCCAATAAAACAGACTGTAATTAGTTTTTAATAATCAGTGTGTTTTTGCTATATCAGCATGTGATTTAGACACTTGAGGTATTTTAAAAGCTGCATTCAGGAGCTCAGCACCATCTATTACTTTTGGGGCAAATAAAGTTTTTAGAATAATGTTTGGAAAAGCAGCACCCTGTAAATATAAGGTGGTGTTGCACCATATGGAGATTGGCTCTATGACATATGGTTTGAATTAACAAGTTTAAAACTGTTAGGATCAGTTTCTCTTTCACTGAAGGCAAAAAAAACCCTATAAGATACGTACAGTTAAATAACCTTCAGTAGCGGATACAGACCCAATTTGTGCCAACACGTGTTAATTCAGTTAAAATACTACAAAGTCTATCCCAGCTGTTTTTTTTTTTTCTTTTTTTTTTTTTTTCTCTTGAGCAAACGGTATTTTTCTCTTGAGTAAACAGTTGCAAATATTTCTTATTAGTGTTAGTACAAGGACCATCGTCACCACTACCATTATTATGATGTGGTCCTCATTAAAATAAATGATTGGCCCTGGTTTTGTATTAGAGCAATTTGAAAAGACAAGACTGAATGACAGATGAAAACGAAGGATGGAAGCGGGTCTTCTGATCTCACCTAATTGAATCTTTGTTGGCTGAATTGATCTGAAAAAAAGTTCAAAGATCTGGGATCCATATTACACAAACATTGTTTAATTTAATCAAAACAGTCTTTGAAGTGCCATGTTTGAAGACCACCTGTAGATCTAAAGTCTGAAGCCGTATGAAAGCTTCCCCAGTTGTCCACAGCTATGATATGCCAGCAAGAAATAGAAAAATAAAACCAGAAAAGGGTGATGAAATTTATTTTTGTGTCAATATTTCTTTAAATACCTTTCTATCCATACCTGTATTCTGTACTCTTGGAGCAGCAACCAAAGCACTGGGGAAAAAGGAGTGCATAATATTTCTTTTTTTTTTTTCTTCTTTTTTTTAATCTTGCTTCATAGCTTTAATTGTTGCTGCATTTAAAGACATCTTCAATGACAAAGTAGCCATGAGGTTACCCTTAGTCCCAAGAAAATGTGAGAACTTCCTATCTCTGAACTCATCTTAAAACTGGAAAAATTCAGCAGTGTACTGAAACAAGAAACAACCATGGCATACATTGAAATAGTGTCAAAAGTAAGAAAAAGAAAAGGAATTTAAATTCAGGAGCAGAGTTTCCTCCAGGCAGGCAGGTTATTGACAAAACAGCTATGATTTCTTTCCTAAAAATCATGAAATCCAATGAACGCAGTCATTAACTTCAAAAAGAAAGAATTTCAAAGATGTTCATATTCAGTAGGTCAGACCAGAGGAACATTCTTCAACTCTGTTTTCTGAGGAGTTTTGATGTGAAAAATAAATATAGTATGGTCATGACTGGCATGCTCTATTTCAACATTTGTCAAACATTACATCTCCCCTCTGGATTCATAACCATCCAGTTTAATTTACAGAAGCTCAGAATTTGCTAAGAACTAGTAAGCAACAGTGGAGGATCACTGAATTACACATGGTATATTTATAGCTTCCTACCTGTAGTTCAACCTGTATTGGAAATACTGAGAACATTGGTCAGGGTTTCTTCTCAATGATTCACATCTCAGAGAGGAAAAAATGTAAACACAGTGAAATGATGTTCATAGAATCGTAGAATCACAAGGTTGGAAAGGACCTTCAAGATCATCTAGTCCGATCGTGAAGAAAATGTTACAGCAGATTGGATTTTCTCAGCTTCAGTTTAGACTTAATTTTCTGATCTTGGTACTGTGGTTATGAATTCAGTACATCTACATGGAAATGGATAATCAGTTTCTGTTTTCTGTATAATTCCTAATAATCTCCAAGCTTTTCTTGCCTATATAACTATTTTCTTAGTACCATATCTACTTTTTTCCAAATCTCTTGTTCTAGTTAAAAAAAAAAAAAAAAAAAAAAGCAATATATTAAATCAGGTTAGCTTATTTAACTACACACTACTTTAAAACGTAATCCCCTTCTGGTTTAAAAAAAACTATTTTTGTAGCTAACATTGAACAGCAGCTCTTAACACATGTATGATTTCTCAGAACAGTAAGAGGGAAATATAATCCCAGATTTAAACTCTGCTGTCAAAATAATAATTGCCATCTAAAATAATTTTATATGTAAGAAATATAATGAAAATGACAAATACTCAAAATATTCTGAGTAAAATGAATAAATATTCAGAGTAAAATGAATAAATAATTATTTTATTAATAAAAGAGACTGCAAAAATATTTCTCTTTGTGTGCTACCTTAGTGACAATGCGTGGCACAGCCAGTGTGAATGCAAACTGTTGTAAAACTTCAAAGACCAAGCTGTAGCAATTGCAACCATAATGAATTAGCTTGCAGTCCACTGATTGTCTAGGACAATATAGTTAGTAATTTTCAAATAAGCTACCGAAACTTTATCTCATTCTAGAAAATATAGTACTATAACACAAAAGAGATTAAGGTCTATTAGTTAGAATATATAAATGTGCTGTCATGTAATTACACGTATATTGTTAAAAGGCAATGAAAAATAATAGAACTGTAAAATATTCCAGCATGAGACCTTTGTGATCTTTGTCTTTCATGTTTTTCCTCTGACTGTATTGTAAAGGCCAGTGTTTAAAATACATCAAAAGTAATAGTTCCATATGTAAACACACACTGGAAAAATACAATGTGGTGACTTGTGCAAATTAAGGATTAATTCTACTCATCTTTGTGTAAAAATTGCTGGGTTTCAGAAAAAAATGTGGCCCTTAATCTCTTCTGCAGGAAAGTTCACAAAGTACTTCTGCCATCGGCTTTCAGATGTTTGTTCTCTGCATGTCGCACACACACACTTTGTGCATTTTGGAGCTGAGTAATGCTAAAACCACACATACCACAGATTTATATATGAATAATGGCTACCTCTATACGAGTCGCTCTGTATAAATGTCTAGATATACAGATAGGTGGCTAATTTTGGCAAATTAAATCCTCTTCCCTTGATAACACATCTGCCAGCAAGTGTTCTGTGTGACAGACATTCACCCTTTCTACATCAATACCTAATAGTTAGGCAGAAAAGAGGCAAAATCATATTAGCATATCTATTTCCCTTTCTCTCCTCTACAGGTGTTAAATAATTAGTGATGGTTGAATTATTCATTGCAAATAATATTCATTGTGAATTTAGCCGTTTTTTTTTTTTCCCTAAATTTATTTATTTTATTTTGCTTACAAGTCATTCAAGAGGTAATCCTGAATTGTGCGAATAAATTCTAAATTGTAAGTATTCAACAAATACTTGGACAAAGCTCTTTTGACCTAGAAAAACCCTGGTTCATAAACTGATTTCTTCAGACAATAATGCATGTCTGGCCATCAAAAGCAGATGCTGTGGTTTCTCATTTCTTGTTGATAGCCATTAACTTTTTAAAAAAGCAAATGAAAAGTGCTAACTAGCAAATAATCTGCACCTGTACTAACTCTTATGGCTCGTAATCATTTATGAGACTTGAGATTAGCAAATAGAATTTACAGAGGAGGTAAGAAATTTCTGAATATGCTACTGAGTCTGGTTTTCATTTTGCTTTGCCATTATGCAATAGTTTAGGTCTAACCACGTGTATTTGGACAATATGAGTTGTGGTGCAACTGTCTCTGTATTTGCAGTAATTGAGTCTCAACCTAGAAGGCAGCCATACTGGAAGAAATAACTATAATTGTAATATAATAGAGTAACTTAGATAAAGCTTCTTAGTAGACCTCATTACAACTGAATGGGAAAATTGTGGCTACTGACAAATGCACTTTTTCTTCAGCATTCTGGATTGGAGCTTGCTATCAAATATCCAAATTGAAAATAAGTGGCGTATGTTTTCTACCAGTATATGCATATACAGATATATACATCATCTATCAATTTAAGCCAAACAGGAAATGCAAAAACTTTGAGCTGGGAGAAACTTTAGCAAAATAAAAGAGATGTAAATGTGCTTATAGGTTCACAACCTTTACTTCCAAGCTTACTATTCGACCTAGAATGCTTATTAAAAATAAGTCTTTTTATGATACAGAGTTTACAAACAAATTAGAAGTTAAGGGATGTATGCCAGGCAAGGCCATACACAATTTCTTCTAATCAAAAACATAGAAGTGTATCTTAAAATCTCTGCCCATCACTCAGCATTTATATTCATCCAACACAGGAGGGGAAATTATAACAAAGTGTATTGCACTCCAGCTTCTTCTGTCTTCATGCATTTTTTTAAGGGCTTCACACTTTCTCTTATACATAAAAATAGGAAAAATCTGCTGATTTTTTTTATCGCAATGGATGAGGAGAAATTCTACTCAGTTATGGACATCCTGCAGGTTAACCCCTGCTGAGTCTATTTGCTGAGCCTTGAGAAGGTTACTGGAGCAGAAATATCACCTACCCTTCTCTACTGGGTGACTACGAGGCTTGAAAAGTTAACATTTCAAGATTACACAATATTGAGTTCTACATGCAACCTTCCAACTATGTAAATTCCTCAAATTTTATAAAATAGAATGTAATCAGGTGGTCTAATGTCAGCCAGCATCCAAAGATAATTGCTTTTCTTGAAGAAAAAAAATAACATTACAATATTCAGTGCAGTGCATTTTATCATTTTCATCTAGACCAGTTTTCTTTTGAGTCCCTGTGTATTTTAATTTTAATTAGAAACATTGCTAAATTATTTTTGCTCTGTGAGTCTATACTTAAAATGAGAAAATAATTTAACATTCCTTCTTAGTGAAGGCTCATGTTCTTTTTGATGACAAATAAAAATAAGGCAAGAGAAACTTTGTGCATCTTTGAGACCATGGACATTGTTAATTACCGTGCTAAGGTATATGTTATTATTTTGAAATGTAAATGCACAAGTAGCCTCAAATTTCTTTCCAGATTCAAAAGATACAGATATAAAAATTTCAACAGAGAATTGAATGTCTCCTGATATGCAAAAGTGAACATCAAAGTAATGATGTGACACATCGAGCCAACTGCCTCACAACAAAGACTAACATGGCAAGACTTGATGGTCCGCACCATTTTGCTAAATAAGACAACAGAGGGAACACAACTCATCTGAAGATGGCACTTGAAAATTATCTATATGAGACTTTTTTAGACAAGAGAGGAAGCTTCCCTTACTACACACAGAATATGTATCTACATATTTAAGAGGCAAATTTTCATATCCAGCATTACTTTGCAGACATTTGTTTGGCCTAGACAGCAAAAATTCTTAACTATCTCTTAAGCTGCTTGTTGCTGTTCTTCCAAAGATGGCTTCATTGTTTATACATGAACTTCCATTTATGTTTATTTGCATGGGAAGCACTGGAATAATCTGGCTGCAGTAACTGACTGTGTTTAATTTAATCTAACTTCAGTTATTGCTGAAGAATGGTCTATCCTGCTCCTCTATCCATCTTCAGTTCTGCACAGCTTTTTCCTTCATTTAATCTGCAGTAATAATGAAAATGGGCTGGATCACTCATAATCATTTTGAAGTTAATTTGTTACAGTCAGTGGATGAGAACCTAAAACAAGGGACACTGTGAAGATGGAAGCTTCCAGTTTCAGCAGCATGTGCAGTAGCTAAAAGAGAATGTGAAACTGCACCTTTGGGTTTTGGGTGCACATTGGTATAGAGGTCAAACTTTCTGACATTTATGTCACTCATCATTTGTCCTCGTCAGGCCCAAGAAACTGAACAAGATCCTGCACCTCTGACTCAAGGCATCCCGATGGTGTTTCTTACGTATTAAGGAGCAGTGATATTGTCTCCAGCTGTGCTTAAGCACAGGAGTGTCCAGCTCATAATTGGAGCTCATTCGTATTTATTCATCAAAAATTTTCTTACCAGTTCTTTGATCTCACCAGGTCCCATCAAATGTTCAACTTCATATGACATGTTTTACCAAAAGTCTTAGAACTCTGAAATATCTTTTCTAATTTTTTTTTAAACTTCCATAAATTTCTGCCTTAAAAGATAGTGCTTTACTTTTGTCTAGTTAATTTCTGGAAAACTGGATACAGAACTTATGTTTATTGCACTGAAACAGGTTTTTGAATATGATTTCACTTGACTTGTGGCCAGAATAATTGTTTTATCCTTCTCTTGTGATTGTTCTACACTATGAAGCTGTGTGTAGTCTTGTTCTTCTTTGCACAGGCTCAAAAATATTCTATTCTTTTGACCACACAGCATAGTTTTAATGTCGATGCTGTTCTCTGTAAGGGAACTTGAAAACTGATACTCCTGGAATGGTGTCATTTACACTAGCCAGAGCTCTGGTTTTAACTTATTCCAAGGCATGCTATTTGCCAAGCAGAGATGAAACTCCATTGAACATAACAATTTAGCCTCTAAAAATTGCATGCGTATTTCTAATCTTCTGTATGTATTTTTAAGTGCTTTTCCTTTAGAAAATGGCAATAGTAAAACATCCTCTTCATGTGAGGGTTTTCATATTGTGTATTTCTCTAGGTCCCTAGGCTCTTTATTAAGTTATTTTCTTTTTCCATATTGTCCTAATGAGTAATCTCTTGTTCTTCAGAAGCCAAGAGAGGGAGGAAAAAAAAAAAACAGAGAAAAAAATAGCTTCCACAACTAGCTTTAATATTCACCACTGGAAATAACAATCGTATACAAAGCCTGGTACTTGAAGCTTACTCTAAAATGTGTTTTATTATTATTTTTGATCGTGTCTTTACTATTCTGCTATCCCAGAACAGAGACATTGCAGCAATTCTTAGTCTTGTATTTGCTTTGAACTTACTTTTGCATACACATATATACTTTATAACAAGTAGCAAATTAATTTTAATGGGTTGTAATCTTAATCCATCATAATCTGTAGAGGGTTTGAGTGAGCTCCCTTGCTTTGTCTATGCAAAAGCAAGTGAGAATCATATGGGAATTTCTGCAATCATGACCATACTACTGTAGATGTAATATTAATCTTTTTCTTATTATTTTACATATGATTCCAGTTGCAAATGGAAGTTTCAGAATTTCCTGTCTATGAAGAAAATTTAGGAACAAATTGAAAATTTTCCTATATTCCTCTTCTGACCCAGTAATTATTCTCTACATTGTATTGCTTCTAGTTATTTAAAGTATGAAAGAGAATGTGACTATGATTAGACTTCTGCTCTAATAACTCATTTATATCATTTAGTTAGTTAATAACTTTATGGCTAAACTACTGTTCAGTTGTCCACTGCGCGTTTCTTCAACTTTTTTTGGACTATTTTCTACACTCTTTCCAACTAGATGCAACATTTCATGGAAATATCCATCTAGATATTCTATAGACTGGCCAGATCTGGGTCAATAACATTATACCATTGCCAAATGCCTACTAGAACTAGATCCAACTTTTTATTTTGCAGATTTTTAAAAGTCAGGTTATCATTTGGACTCAGTTCACTGAATTCATGAAATTCAAGTTACACAGTGAGCTTGCCAGCCACTTACACATATGGTAAGTGTGCTTTATTAAATGATGAAAATATAAATGTGAAAGCCAGGTCAGCAATTAGGCATGTTTTGTTTCAAAGTACACATTATCATATATAAAGCTAAATTTAGGGAATGCTGTATGTATAGAAAAACTAACAAGCTATCAAAACCAGACAATAATAATATTCAGAAGGTGAAAATGATTATAACAATTAAGGTAATTCTTTGTAAATATTAAATAAAAAAAAATTAAGACGTAAAATCAACAACAACAACAAAAAGATTATTTTAAACAAATAGGAACTGGAAAATGACTCTTACAATAAGAAGCCAAATTTCTCAGCCTATTCAATTTATCAAAAAGGCAAATGAGAAGGGATAAGGCAAAAAAAGATATCAAGGTTCATGAGGGTCTTTTTATTCTGAAATGTATAGCTAAAAGATGATGTTAGACAAATTCAGTCTTGAAATAATATTCATTATCCCAGTAGAACAGGTAATTAAACACTGGAATGTCTTAACAGAACTGAAGTAGAGTCTATTGCCTGCATTTTTTCTGATTAGATCCTTCAGTGCACTAACACTGAATAACACTTCCACATTAAAAGCTGCCTGAGTTTTTTGATTACATGGTTGTGTTTTTAGTTACTCATCCTTTCTATATGCCAACACATATCTGTAAATCTCGTTCTTCATTCTCTTTCTCCATAGAAGAGCAGAAAGCTTTGTGTTGCTATCAGGACACATTCAGCTTCAAATTAGGACAAAAACTAACATAAAATCTCATGCTGGTAACCACAAATAGTCTTTTCCAAAAACCTAGAAAGATCCATGAATTGAGCAGATATATTCCCATGATTGATAGACTTGGCTTGAGTAAAGAATTTATCCACAATTGCATATTGAGTATTCATAGGGTTTTTATTACTCTCTCTAGCACAGAAGATGGAATTCCCTGGATATTGCCTTCTGATTATAGAATCATAGAAACACTAAGGTTGGAAAAGACCATGATGATTGTCTAGTCCAATCACCTACCCATCACCACTCTTCCCACTAAATCATGCCTCTCAGTGCCACATCCACAACTCCAGAGACAGTGACTCCACCATCTTCCTGGTCAGCCTGTTCCAATGCCTAACCACTCTATATGAGGGAAAAAAAAAAATCATTATAATCAACCTGAACATCCCCTTGTGCGTCTTGAGGAATTGCCTTTCATGAATTCGTGCTGACTAGGCCTGATCTCCCTGTTACTCTACACAAACTATGTGATCACACCCATAGGTATTTGTTCCATAACCTTCCCTGAAACTGAGGTGGCTGACAGGCTTGTAGTTCCCCAGGTCCTCCTTACAACCCTTCTGGGGCATCCCACTGGTAAGACTGCACCCATCTGGGACCTCCCCAGTTGGCCAGTGCTGCTGATTAATGATGGCTTCTGTCAGCTCATCTCAGTACCCTTGGGTGGATCTTATCTGACCCTGTGGACTTGTGACAGTCCAGGTGGTATAGCAGGTCACTGTTTCTTCCTGAATTATTCTGCTCCCCATCCCTGTATTCCAGCTCAGGGGTCTGAGTACCCTGTGGATAACTGCTCTGACTAGTAGAGACAGAAGCAAAGAAGTCATTAAGTACTTCACCTTTTCCTCATCATTAGTTTTCCAGCCACATATAATAAAGGATAGAGATCCTCCTTGGCACTCCTTTCATTGCTAATGTATTTGTAAAAACATTTTTTGTTGTCTTTTATAGAGGTGACCAGATTAAGTTCTAGCTGGGCTTTTGCCTTTCTAATTTTCTCTCTGCATATCCTTGCTACATCCTTGTACTCTTCCTGAGCTGTCTGCCCCTTCTTCCAAAAGTGATAGTTATAGTATTATAGTTAAAATATTACAATTTTAAGTTACTTATATATATATATGCCTATATGTATGCTAGCTGTTTCCACTATAGTCACAGAAGAATCAACCCACAGAGTTCATGAAGGCCAGGAGGTAGCCTAGATGAGAAAATGTAGATAAACACCTCCTTTAGAGTGAAATGAATAGCTCCCTAGACATCTTCATCTGTATGGACTAACTGCATTGCTGTGGGAGCTTGTGTACCTAGCTCACATGGAGACACATTAGCTGTGGAGAGGTTGGAGCTTATCCTCACCTTAGTATGATTGCATAAGCACAACACACAGTCATACAGATGATTATCTGATACTGTGAGTTTCAAGGCACTAGAAGCCATCTGGTATCTCTATTTCTTTGACGCACAAAATGTCTCAAGATTTCAGTAAAACTTAGGTTGCTGGACTCAGTGAAGAGACAGTTACAACCCTGAAATTTAATGCTGTGTAATACATAAGACCAAGAGATCTCTTCCATCTTTAAATGATATTGTAGCTGAATAGCAGGCTGGTAACACACTTCTTTTTGTCAGACAATGTTGTCGTCTTGAAAAGAAAGTAGAATCAAAATTCAAAAAGTATTTCTTCTCACATTTGTTTATTTAGAGATACTGTCAGTATGATCTGTCCCATAATGTGTAAACGTGCTCTTCTCCTCTTCTAGAAACAAAAAGCTCCTCTTTAGAATGAGTTTCACTACAAAAATTACCAATTCTGAAACTCAGAATCAGCTTATTATTTGAACTACCTGTCTGAAGAGATGCTTGTTGGAAACATGCCCAAGAAACTTCCCAAACTACTTACTGATACCTAGCATCTACTAGGTTTTTACTTTTTCAAAGCACAGTCCAAACCTTCACAGCTAACATTAATTACATTTCTACTTGTAAATTTGCACCATTTCAGGGTACAAAAGCTCGTACAGCCTGATTTCCATTAAACTCTGAACTGTGGGATTTGCAAACCTGTAATGAATGTACTTTTTTGGTTCCCCAGATAACACAATCCTGTTATTGAACTTTGGAGTTCAGCTGAAGTGTTTCTGAGAGGCTGTTGGCTTGTTTGGCACCACATAGCCTTCCACAGGTTGAAACTCCAACCAAAAGCTTCTGAACAAGCACAGGCACGCTTGTCTTGCCAGAATTGCTCCCAGACACTTGAAAGTTCCCCATTAAATGCAGTGCTCTTTTCACCTGACCTACCTGCAGACTAGATGTATAAATAGTTCAAAGATATCTATTTTATCAGTGTTGAATAACATTAAAAACATGGAATAATGACAGAATGTCTGTAAAAGGAAGGAAAATAAAATGAAGTAGAAAAGAAAGAGAAAAATGAATAATGAGATAGGAGAAAGTAATGACAAGAATGAGAGAAAACGAAAGGGAGACCACGGCACTGTATCACTAGATGGCTAATCAAATGAAATTTTGTTTGATATAAAATGCGTAAGGTCATCTTCAGGCAGCATGTAACAGAATGTGAGAAGGACTGACGACACTTTCCAAGAGTAAATTCACTCTACATGTAAAATGTGATTTATGCATGGTTAGAAGACTTTTTTTTTTTTTTCCTTAAAGATGTTCATTACACTAAAGATCATTAGTTGCTGGAGAATAAAGGAACCAAATAAATCTCAGAGGACAAATGATTTTTCAATGCCAAAAGTGGGATGAAGTATGAAGAATGAGTGTGATGTTTGCTTTGGCAAGCCCAAAGATTTGGATGTTAGTCCAGGACTCTTGATTCCAATGAACTGAAGGGGGGAACTTAAATTAAAAGGTCACACTGAAGAGTTCTTAAAATAATATCTCTGCTCTGGCTGACACAAAGTTTATAATAATGATGAAATCAAGCGTTCTTTTAAAAAATAAATTGTACAAATTGAGTAAAAGTTTGTGTGAATAACAACTGAGAATCATTTCAGGTAGAAACCTGCCTTCCTAGTGTCGTGCTGTCAATATGTTCCTAAATTGCTGCTGTTTTTTTTATTATTATTATTTTTAATAAGTTTGTTCTTGCTTGGTTGCTGAATGAAAGACATGCGTTAACAGGGAAGACAGTGAAACATGCTATATGGAAAGGGCTTTCAAACACACAATCAATCTTTCGTTGAGCAAACGAAAATTTTCTTTGGCATTTGCAGTTATCAAGGACTACTTTTAACAGAGTGGATAGAGCAATTTCAAACAGAAGTGTAGTTTCAGAGTTACCACTGTACCTTTTATTTCTGTGAGGGGTTCACTCAAAAAGATGCGCTCTGCAGGACCAAGTAGAAAAGGCTTCGATTAGGGATGTACAGTATGTGACTAAAGGATTTGTTAACCTTAGCGCTTCAAAGCACACTTGAAAATAAGATTCAAATGGACTCTTTCTTTTGTGGTTCTGTAGTGATAAACGAGTTCTCCATGCACCAATGCTCATGATTACTGCCTCTCCAATGTAGTGATTTGGACGAACACTAGATCAGACTAAGTAGTGTCCAGCACATTTCATCCATACTAAATAATGTATGACTTGGCAGACCTCTCCATTTTGCTTAGGAAAGAGCTACAAGTCTAGTCATAGTTTTTTCAGGTTATATAATCAATCTTCAGTACTCCAAAGAACTTTCAAGCTTTTATCAGTAAAGAAGGGAAGGGGAAGTCCAAGGGGTAATTGTTTTTGTTTAGTTGTTGTTATTTTGTTGTTTCATTAAAAAGGAGAGAGGGGATATAAAGTAAAAGAATGGTTTACTTTAAGGTTCACTCATAAGATTAGTTTCAAAACCATTACATGTCAGTTTCTTTAAGAAGCTTACATCCTAATTGTCAGTTTATGAATTAGTGGAGTAATTTATAACATGCCCTTAGAATCAATAC
Source organism: Perdix hodgsoniae (assembly GCA_035772895.1). NCBI lineage: Eukaryota > Metazoa > Chordata > Aves > Galliformes > Phasianidae > Perdix > Perdix hodgsoniae. Next base: position 6,508,871 of record JAPSGF010000027.1, on the reverse strand, counting down.
CTTTAAATGTACCTGTGGGTAACATCACTCATATGACTCAGTCCAACATACCAAGTAGAACTATTCAAATACTTAGTTATTCACAGGCATAACTACTTAGCATACCTTTTGCTGTTCATGATTGAAGTGAAATACCCATTTTGCCACTGGAGACCACTAAATGCATTATTTGTAGGGTTCTTCTGATTCTTAAAGCAGTACATCATTAACAGTGATAGTTGTGGATATTCCTCTCTCTGTCTTTCCTTCTTTCTTCTGCAATGATTTACTCTTCCTCAAGAGTGATCACATCCTACAAAAGGTACTGGAAAATCTCTCCCCTTCAAAATTTGTGTAAGCCATCACTTTAAATTCTCGTCTGGCCTGGTGACTTAGCACTTGAATCAGGACTCTCTAACATGACAGCTTATTTTTCATTCTAAAGAGCTGACTGATGAGTCCTTCTGTTTAAGTAAAAAAAAAGAGCCTAAAAATTTAGAGGTTCACTGTTGCTTGTTAATGCTGCTGTTTTATCTGCTCTCCTTGGACAGCATAGTTTAGTCACTCTGTCTATCTGACTGACTCATTATTTTCTATTCTCTTCTACAGAGAAGGCTTTACTTATGGCTGTACCCATGCACTAGCACACCTTTGTCAGTACTCTGCAGGAAAATGAACTTTATAGTAAACAGACTGGCAACATCTGGGAAACATTTGCATTATTTTTTCTTAGTATTACATATATATTGCATGCATATGAATAATATGAATTTACTTCAGTTTATGTAAATGACAACAGGCTCCCTGTATTTGCAGCAATATTCTAACAAGAAGTAATGATGGAATTAAGAAAAAAATATCTGGCAATGAATGAGGATCTATCTAGTCTAGAATAGTTAATCCAGTTTTCTTTCTGTAAGTAAAGGGATGATAATTTCTAGAGAATTAATTTAGGTGAATTAGACTCAAGCACATTAGATTTTTACCTAGGCTTAATAAATATATTTAGAAGAAGACAGTATATACATACAGAAATCAAAGGTAAATGTACTTTTGTTTCTGTTGGGAAAGAGGAGTTGGCATTAGCGTTTGAAAAATCTTTACAAAGACATTATGAAGGTCTATTGAGTCAATAAATCACAGAATGGTTTGGCTTGGAAGACCTTAAAGATCATCTAGTTTAAACTCTCTGCTGTGAAACTAGATCACGTTTCTCAAATCACTATCCAAACTGGTCTTAAACATTCCAGAGACAGGACATCTACAGCTTCTACAGTCAACCTGTTCCTGTGTGCGTCACCACCCTCATAGTAAAGATTTTCTCCCTGCTATCTAACATCTTTTAGTTTTCCCTTTTCCTAGCATAACATGCTCTGGTAAAGTGTTCCTCTCTAGCTTTCTTGTTGGCTCCTTTTCGGTACTGAAAGGTGGCTGTAAGGACTTCTCTTCCCTAGGTTGAATAACTCAGTTAGCTCTCTCAGCCCGTCTTCATAGGAAAAATTTTCCACAGTATCATAGGTTAAGTTGGAAGGGACCTCACAGCCCAACCCCTGCCACAGGCAGGGCTGCCCCCACCAACTCAGGCTGCCCAGGACCCCATCCAACCTGGCCTTGAGTGCCTCCAGGGATGGGTCTCTGGGCAGCTGTACCAGTGCCTGACCACCCACTGAGTAAAGAGTTAATTCCTGTCACCTAACCTAAATCTAAATCTAAAGCCATTTCCCCCATCCTATCACTCTCAGACATAGTACCCCAGGTGGGATCTCAGGAGAGCAAAGTAGAGAGGGACAGTCACCTCCCTCAACCTGCTGGTCAGGCTGTTTTTGATGCAGCCCATTGTACAGTTGGCCCAGTGCAAACAATACTGCTGGTAAACAGAGGAAGCCCAGAAAGTAAAATAAAGATCCAAAGAGGAAAACTGTTTTTCCAGGTTGCTGTATAAGTCATTTCTTCAGATATGGAAGCAGAACCAAAGCCTTTTGGCAGCTGTATCAAACATTAAGCCACTCTGTTTAACAAACTTGAAAATTGTTAGTGTTCCCCATTTCTCTTCAGACCTTCACTTTGCTTCTCTGGAATAGGATTGTATGGCAATACAATATATAAACTTTCTCAGCTACTGAGAAATGGTGCAATAGTTTGTCCCTCAAACTTAACCAATTATTCCTACAGAAGAATAGCAGATATGCTCTCCAGCTTGTAAGTAAGCAGAAGAATCTATGTTTTGATTTAGTTTTGGTTTCAATGATCTTTGCTCCCACCTGGTGTGTCTAATTGACAGCTTCTTTGCAGAAGCAATATGATTCTAGGCTTTAGCTTTAAATTACATTTTTAAAACCTCACAAAGTTACAGAGGAATGATTTACTCCAAAAGGAATCAGGTATTAGCTATTTCCACCAGGTATAATGGTGATGTAAATAGGAGGATCTTACATAGAGGACTGGCATGCAGCCACTGCTGGGACAGAGCACAGCAGGTTTTCTCTATCCATTTCACTCACTACCTGTATTTAAAACATAGGGAAGGAGAACAGTGCTTTCAACTGGAACTGCAGGGAGCATTATGCCATCAGTAGATGCCACACAACCTTGCAGCCTGAATTTTAACATAGGTGTTGGTGACAGCAGGAGAAGGCTTAGGTCTCTGTTACTTCCTCCATTTTGTCCCATGGAAATCCTCACAGGACAACTTTGCTTGTAAAACTCTGGAACTAAGTAATGGCAGTAGGTCTCCCACAGCAGCTTGGTGGTATGCTTCAAGCTAGAACGAATCCTATAAATAGCCCAGCACTGTCTTCACTTTTTTAAGATGGAGAGCTGGCAGAAAGAATTTACAAACTGCTACACCAAACTTCATTCTCTTCAGGACCTGAAAGATTTTGTTTCTTAGAAAGCCATCATCTTGCTAGCAATTTGTATTTGGTTTTTATGTGTGTTCAGTGGGATTTTGCATGTATATAGATGAAACAGCATAGGCAAAATTATCTGAAAGGATGGCTCTGTCTGTATGGAAGTGATGGAATCCCAGGTCACTTGTATGGGCAGAAAGGAAGGCATCCTGGTTCACTTTCATAGTGGCTAAAGAGCAAAAGAGCGTGGAGGTAAATTGAGGTGCTTGCGGGAAACTGGAGGAAGGATTAAAAAGGTACAAAAATACAGTCTTTTCCTGATGAAGTTCCTAGATAGCATGCATATCTGTTTGGTTTTTTTTTTCTTAACTCACTATATTCTCTATAGGTTCAGCAGGAAACAGGAGACTGAGCCTTAAACTGCATCAGCTAAGCTTGTATCTGTTCTCCAGTGTTCTACCCAAGAGTAAAAACATCCCCCTACACCTGTTTTTCTTCTCCTTTCAATACAACATCGTAGTGCAAAAGAATCTAGAACGTGGCTGTTAATTTCTATCAGGAAAGATTAGGTAAAAATTGGCTCAGAAGCCCCTGTTTTAATCTTGAATACATATACTCCTATAAAAACACATTTCCAATCTCAAAGCAGCAATTTTAAAGAAGGTTCACCCTTCCCTAACAGATGGATTTGGTTTAGTTTGCTCTCTTCCACTGCCGTCTTTCAGATTAGAACATTAAAGAGCTGTGGTCCTATCTCTTCTACATAAACATTAAAGACCACACAACCTTTCTATAAAATAAGGACTGCCAAAACCTCCTATTCATGAAGTTTTCCCTGCTTGCCCTGCTTTGCTCTCACTGATAGCAAATCGGCTATCAGTACTATCATATACTCTATATATGGTTTTTATGAAGCACTTTGGGATACTTCAAAATGAAATTCTTAATAAAAATGTAAATTATTATTATTGTAAAAACATGTTGGCCCACTGTGCTGTGCAACATTCTCAGGAGCAGCATTCTTTCAAACTGGGATTTGAAAAATAGCGTAGAATTTCGTTTGAATCAAGTGGTATTATGTATTTAGTCATTTATCGAAGCCACTTGGTAGAAGTTGAGGAAAACATTAGTTAATCTTATTCACAAGGGGGTTCTTGCTTCTGCAGAAATACTCTTTTTTCCACATTTTTCATTTCCCTTCACTCTCAAAGACCTGTATTGTTTCAGCTCGGAGCAAGAACTTTTTCTACTAGCAGCAGTATATGAACCTGTTATAAGTCAAAAAAGGCTGCTTAAATTCAGCACAGGATATTCCATGAACAGAAAAGAGTACCCAGGAAAAATAAATAGCATCCACAGCATGAGACATCTGCCTCAATAGCTCTGAATTTAGTTCCCCTCTGAAGAAGTGGATTAGCAATACCTTGGCCCTTTAGTCCAGCCACTAAATGTTTTTTATCTGGGCTTTAGGAGATAATTTTTCCCTGAAAAAGTTTTCAAGGCTGCTGAAATAGCTTGGATCAAACTTTCTGGTGCACATGGTGCACATTAAAAGGTGAAAATTAGTCACTCTGTGAATAGAAATTAACTGCTGATGAAGTATCTAGTGGCAGCATCAGCTATTTATTATTAGGAAAGCCTGAGATACACAATAGCTGACCTAGAAGAGCTCCCATGGGGGTCCACGGGACTCCTATGTTTCCAAGTTACAGCAATGGCACATTGTTAAAGGAACTCTTTTTGTCTTTGTTTTATAGTTATTTCTCATTCTGATGTTGTACATACTTTGTTCAGTGGTTTGGTTTTTTTGTTTGTTTGTTTTGTGGTTTGTTTTTTTTTTTCAGCACAGTCCATATGAAGCAGGATTTATCTGTCTTCAGAGAATCCCACTCCAAGTAGATGTTTTCTACAATACTTTCTTCTTCCATGGAAACTTTACAATAGTCTGTATTCACTAGTACCGAAGTAAACAGAAATTCCTCACACCTGAAAACACCAGAAAATTGATTCATAGTATTTTTCACTTCACTAGACATATACTACCCCATTCAGATATTCATCATAGTGATGATACATCTTATTAGAGAGTTTGACTCATGAACCAGCTCCCTTCCCACTTGTAATCACATAGCAGCTCACTGGCAACTGTAGCAATTGTAATATCAGGCATGTATTTCTAGTATTTAGAGCCTCTTACTGTCATTTTCCATCCTGAACTACAGTTAAGAGACAATATCAATCAGCCCGTTGACCCATTATGATAACCAACTAGTGATTTGTCAACAACACCTGGTTCATATGAGATTCCAAAGAATAAGGAAACAATAATCTCACCCAGTGTATAGATTTGTATCTAGAATCTTTGATGAATGCTTTAGGGGACCTACATTTCCTGGGATGCACCAATGTGAGGCCAGTTCTCAGAATCATTTGGTACTGTTTTGTTTGTTTGTTTGTTTGTTTTGCTAGAATGGCTGACTGTCAGACTAACAGGAAAGGACTTCATTGAGTAGTTGGGAGTTGGGAGTGAAATCTGAATCATGAAATCTACATTGTCTTTCCAACTTCTGATGTGGCAAAGCAACACACCCTAAGTCAGTCCTTAAAAATAAGAGGCTGACGTTATCAGATGCAGAGAATACCAGAACAAACAACAGAACAGAAATCCCAATATTCTGGTAGATTGCAGTATTCTATGGCTTCAGTATTTCCTTAGATAAGGGTGATAGCTCTATGTTCATAAGCTTTCAATAGATATTCCTTCCATAAATTTAGGAATTTAGGTTTGAGGCTGGAATTGGCTAGAACTGAAAATTTTCAGAAACAGAAATATTTCTTTGTTCTTCTACAAATATTTAGTTAATTAAGAATTAACAAGAGGAAAAAAAAAAGGAAAAAAAAAATCCACAAATAATATAGAATAGTCACCTGCAGTTACATGGCAAATTTAATCTAAAAATTTCAAAATTCTGTTCAGAAGAAAGCAGTTGTTATCCCTACTATGTAGATAGGCAAAATGAAGAACATAAATATACAGATAATGACCAGAAGTCATGTAGTTATTATATAATAGAGCTTGGCATTTATTTCAGAACTCAGAAAGTGACAGTTTTTAGGTAAAGAATAAAACCATAAGACAAAAATCCAAATACTTCAGAACTTACGTTGGTGATGGGGAAAAGTGGATCGCTTCCTTGATCTTTTTGTGTCCATTTCAGGGCAAGAGCCAAACAGACACAACCACTGCTTCATGTTTTCCTGGTTCTCAGGAAAAATGCAGAATAAATCCAGATATGCAACACAGGAAGAAGACATTATGTTCTCTAGCAGATCTGAAACTGGGCTGCCGGAAACCAGGCTGAGGAGTTTCTCATGATTTTCACTACTGGCACAGGTACCAGCTGCAAATGCTCGGCAGAAAATATTTGAGGCCAAATAATAGGAAAGAAGTGGAAATATAAAAATTAATTGCAATATTTTTTTAAAGAAAATGCCTTTTGAAAAACTGATACAATGATTAAGAGTAATTGTTAGCCATTTCAAATTAAAATATAATTTCACATTTTCATTCCCCCAAGAAAAATTACCAACAAAAAGAAAAAAACTTGTGTGTGTGAAAATTTCCATTTTGTTTCAATTTTATTTTAACTATAGAACTGCTTGTAAAAATATGCCTGAGACTTTTTGCCCAGTGCCTGGGTTTGATCACTGAATGAAAAAAATCTTATTGTTTGCCCCGTTGTGTTAATGAGTCCCAGCCCAATGAGCATGCCTTTAAATCACACGACCTCTTCATTAGTCTCTCAGAATGCTGGAAAACCTTTAATTCTTATCCTTCTTATCAGAATTTGAAAGCAAGACTTTTTGTTTAAGACACAATCAAAATTTTGATTATTTCTACAGTACTTTTCTATGTCATATATGCAACAGCAGTATCAGCAGGAAATCAGTTTGACGGACACAAATGTTGAGTGTTCAGTGGTTCACCAAATTGCACCAACCATTCTATCACAATGGCCATTCTGGTTCTACAGTAAATCGAGGACACCTAATGTGGCCTAATTAGGACAGCTATACAGAGTGAAGTAATACTGTCTTAAATCAAGTTTGAGGTGTCATTCATCAAGTCACTTAAGAACTGTGCTAAGCGGATGGACTTTCACACACTTTTATAGGCATTCATGTACTTGAATGCTTTGAAAAAGAAGGAATTAAATGTATTCCGTTATCTTAAAAAAAAAAATCAGTGGGATTTTTTTTGTTGTTGTTAATAGTTTTTCCTTCTTTTCTCTTTCTTTTTCGGGGAGGGGGAGGAGGAAGGAGAGGTCTGCTTTCAAGTGGCATTTTTAAGTATAATATTTAATGTCAAGTTTCCTTTACGCCAAAAATATATTTCTTGAGATTTGGCCATACTGTTTGCTTTTTGTTGGATAAGATGAAGCAAAAAAGTTTTTTGTTTTTTTTTTGCCTTCCCCTCACCCTTGAAGTGTTCTTCTATAAAAAATTCCATCAGTGAGGACCACAGTGCACAGTGGTTGGTATTGGTGATAAAGATTACATTTTTAAAAAACAGAAGATATAAGATACATCATTAATGCAGGAACTTTAAAAGCAAGGAAGCAGAAATGAGCTTTCAGAATAGAAAGGCGCTTTTTTTTATTATTCCTGCTGAACAGTAATTGTGCATTTCCCTTTTCTTCCTCTCTATTTCGCTTTTTAATACTGTTTTATAGACAGGACTCGAGAAAGTTTTCTCAACTTATGATTACTTTAGTCCAAAGTGCTGCTGACTGGCATCTCAGGCATTTCTGCAGCAAATAAGTGCTTTCAAAATTCCATCCACACACATCTTCATGACAACAAAACAGAAACTCTATAAAAAGTATGAAGAAAGGGACAAAACGAAACCTTTAGCTTCGCATGGGGTATTATTTTTAGTTGTTTTTGCAGCAGAGCTGTAATTGGCCTAGTGAGATCTGATAAATGTCTTACTATAAACTTGAACATCAACTGATGGTGAAAAAAATATGATGAAACTTGTGACTGAGAGAAAAGTAAAAGGGTATCAATGACTGGCAGTTCCCATTTCTTTACAAGAGTTACATTTCAGTCCCCTGCCACTACCACATGTTTCCTGTTCACAGATAATTTGTACAACATATTTTATCATTCAGTTTTAGACACAGTTGAAAGGCTTTTGCCTAAGGCTTGGAACACTTTGAAAATTGTATACCATTTGCAAGGCTTTCTTCTGCTTCACTGTGCAATTAGGTGACTGCCTTTCTGCAGACACTGGATTTATCATATGTGGAATTGGTTTTTTTTCACCAAGGTGAACTGGGAACAAAAATGCAAGTACTTTTTCAGCAACCCACAGACAAGGGATTAGTGTACGGGCACAAAGCTTGTAGGCTGCCTGTCAGTCCCAAACTGGATGCCGTTCCTTCACAGAAGGAGTATTGTGAGCCACGGTTTCAAACAAAAATGCTCTCACTGTCCCCACGTTGTATACTCTGTATGTACGTGATTTAAACTTCTACGGTGCAAGAAAGCCACCGGAACAGAATACATCTTTTTTTTTCTAATTTGCTCACGCGACTCTTTATAGCACTGTCGGTTCTTTCCTCCCTTCCTTTGCCCTCTCCCCACACCACCCCCTGTTCCGTCTTGACTAAACTTTGTTCTCTCCTTAAGTGTGAAGACAGATGTGCTAAGAGCTTCCCCTGCTGGAAGTTCCTAGCAAAAGGTGCTGTAGCCAAGTAGGGATGGATCTGGGACTAGCTCCCAGTTCAGCTAATTTATGTGCTCAGTTCCTGTCGCACAGAGTACATAATGTGACTCGAGATGCTGATTAAATTTCATGTGTATTTCTATGTTCTAAATAAACCGAATTTTAAAGTCAGATTTGAGAGATGGTAGTTTATAAACCTCATTACAGCAGTTTGTATTTTTCCACTGAATTATGTGAGCGAAAGGGAGACAAATTCAGTCCTGTTGTATAATGTAATTATGAGCTTTTACAAGGTCATCTTCCTTTCCAGTAGAGAACTCAGAGTATGTCTTGAAAGTTAAATTTTATCTGTAAGAAATGTATCATTGTTTAATGAAAATGGAATTGTGAATTCATTATTTGTTTTTGCGGGCATCCTACTTAAACAATGAAACAATGTGTGTGTAAGTGCATAAGTCAGATGCTAGGAACTCTGGCACTTTATGGCATAGTCTCATCTGAATAAAAGCGTGTTTTCTCAGACTACAAGCAATATTTGCCAAACTGTATCAATTATCTCTTCCAAGAACTTCAGAAAAGCTGAATTTTTGAAATCCAAACAAATAGAATTTTAATCAGTTTTTTAAGCTATCCATATCAGAAATATCCAGCAGAAATCCCTCAGCTTCTTGAAGGTTTTATTTTAAAATAATATTATTTTTTTAAATAGTGTAAGCTCAAAAATATACTTCTAGTAGAAGTGGGAAATATGGCCAAGATGTCCTTGCACAGTATGATCTGACCTGCAGGATCATCTTGGCTATGGTGCCAGTTTTCTGCCTCCTTATAGACCAGCAATGTGACATTGGAGCAGACAGCGTCAGTAGTCAGCCCATTGCTGTTGATTTCATTTGACTGTAAGGCTTTTTAGCCATGGACTGGCTACCTAGTTTATGAATACCTCAGAGATCTGAAGTAGGGGGTATGGAGGCTGGGTTAGTATGGCTGGGTTAGCAACCCCTGAACGGATTTTTCTTGACCAGCAAGGGTTTGCAGTATGCAGTGGCAACTTAAGAGGCTACTTGGAAGTCTCCCCTCTGTCAAAGCATCTCTTCCCTAGCCTGAGTCAGTAGACTAGATTTATGGACTTAGTTAGCATCCCACTGAATTTTAGTCATTTTGGACAGTATAAAAGAAATGTCACCCTCTCAAGCTGCATCCCAAGGAAGACCAAGTCATAGCAGATCTGAATTTTTGTGTGTGTGCAAGTCAGCAAATATTTGAAGAGCTCCAGATTTCCCAACATCTGATCACATGCAAATACACAAGTATGGAATGCTTCCAAAGGAAATTCCCTTTCAATCCTCACAAAATCCCTTAGGCTCAGCCAGCAACCTGAACTTGATGTGAGAGAAACAGAGGATCTCCTTCAAATCTTCTACCTGGTTTTAAGTAATATGTTGCTTGGTAGAAGACCAAAGGAAGCTGGAAAAAATAAAAGCACAGGATAATGGGATTTCCCAATTGAAACATAACAGTAAACTCAGACTCCCAGACTGACTCTCTTCTTTCTGTGGTATGCATTGTGTTTTGTCCCAAATGGGAAATATGGTTTGCCAATGCAGAAGCAGCATATGCTGTAAACAATGACAAGAATAAAGCTAAATATTATGCATATTCATTGCATACAATTCTAAACACAAATGTCCCCGCTGAGTAAAACAGAAAAGCTTCTCAGTCTTTTTAACCTGTTTTTCTCCACAGTTGTGAAATTTGCAATAACATATGACAGTACTTTTATTGTTATATGTAAGCACTCTTTAGGGTTGAGTCTTCTCATTGGTACAACTTAGCTGCATGATAATTTCTGACTATTTTTAAAGTACTGACTATTTTCTCAGTACAGTTCATCAGTAATAACTCAATTTTCCAGAAGCGGCAGTACAATAGTTCTGTATGTGCACTTTAGCATTTCCTTTTTGAACTTCTCTAATCAGCTCACCCAATATATGATTCATTTCCTTTCATTGTTATGGACGGGGCAAGTATTTGCTGACGTTCTTCTTCAGAGTTGTAACAATTTTGGTTTTTATGTGGACTGGACTTTGAACAGTGCAGCAGTGCTGCCCATACATGACACCTCTGATTTCACCCAAATTCTTAATGGCGTAACGTTGGAAATATTTCCAAATTATGATGATCTCACTTATAGCTTTATTTGTCATGATTAAAATAATTATTTTCTTAGGAAAACTGAGTCTCCATCTTGAAGAGTAAACCAGTGAAGTCTATCAATAATCTCATCAAATAGAACTAATTTCTAGGACTGTAAAACCAAAGCCAAAAAAAATGCTGCCTACTGTTGAACTTGCCTCTGGCTTTACAATGAAGTGAACTGTGGATTGGATAAGATGGTAGTAAAAAATAATAATTCTGTGGCTAAAAATTTTTAGCCTTCATTTTTCCCTCATTTAAAAAGCAAAATGAAATGCAATCATTTTCATTTTTTATAGAAGTATTGTTCTTGATCATTATCTTAGTATGAAGTAATTCAACTCCGTGAAATACAGCGCTAGCATTCAGCAGCTGGCATTTGTTTTTCCTGGTTTTGGTTTTTGTTGTTGGTGGTGTTTTTTTTTTTTTTTTCTGGCTAAACAGCATACAGTATATGAGGAAATACTCAAAAATTTATTTGTTAGAAGGAGTAGGCACACATACTCAGAATTCTGGTTATTTAAAATATTAAGACTGAATAAAACAAATTATATCTAAATTCTTCATGCTCCCACAGAGAACTAATGTTTTGCCATTGTATTATTGTACAATTATTTGCATTTGCTTGAATCATTCCTATATTAATTCTGAAATGAGTTTCTACCTTGCTGATGCATGAATATTTGAAGATAAAACTACAATTTCTGCTATTGCATTATTATTAATATTATTGTTATTGTTATTATTAATGTTAGCTATCAGAAGGATACCCTTTGGTCACAGTCAGTATGGGAACTTAGACAAGAAGGTGTAAAATGCGTAATAAGAGTAGAGCCAGGGAAAAAATATGTTAAAAAAATAGTTCATTTAGAGCTGGAGTATAAATACGACAGACACATTTCTTAATATGTGCATGGGTGATCTTTTAAGCCTAGGGCCTGACTACAAGTTAAAGAACAGGGTGAAACATATGAAATAATAAATGAAGACTAAAACTTCAATTATTTAGTTAAAACTTCAGACTAAAACTTTAATCATTTAAATACATGCTGTAAGAGAAAACAAAATATAACTTGAGCATATGTATTACCTGATCACAAACAGTGGCAGCAAGCAGCACTTTACACTGGATAAGAAGTGAACATTCCAGGCATGACTTGGAGCTATGAGTTTACACATGATAGGTTTACTACACCTCTGGAAAGCAAGCTCTGAGTTTGTATTTTACATAGGTATCATGACAACATATGCAAAGCCAACAAAACACAACCTGTTCAGAAGCTGAGAAGTTTTCTTTTGTGTATCTATGCTACCATTGCTATTTTGGACCTTGGCTGATACTGGTCACACTAAAAAGGGTTTACACTTTCATAAAGTATATGTTTTTGTTTGCATAAACAGACCTGGTGTGGGAATGGTCCCATGGTTGGTTCTATCCCCAAAAGCAGAAATCTCTGAATGAGCCCTGTGGCTACAAGGAGGACTGCAGAGAGGAATCTATCTTCTTTACTGCTCCTCTGTAACCTTTCCATCTCAGAGCTGTAGTTGCTCTTCTCTGGCATGTCTGGATTGACTGTCTCAGTGTCACTGTATTACAAAGTCAAGCAAATATTCAGGCTTCAGGTTTTTCATTAGATAGTATTGTAGCTTTCTAGCCAGCCCAGCTGGAGTATGTTGAAATACTTATGTGTGGGCTGAAATTTTCCATCACTGAGGTGGAAGTCTTCACAGTTTGAATGAGCTGCATTTCATACACAATAATGTATTAAATAATTAATCTTGAAGAAACAAAATTTATTCTAGTTTAAAGCTGTTACAATCGGTGCCTACACTGCCTCCCACTGTCATGGGCAAATGTGTGGGAGGTGAGAAATGCAGGGCTAACAGAGTTCAGAACATTTGGAATAATCTACACCATTCAGGAAAGGAGAACAACCTCCCCTTTTGCACATTTGACTGAATCAGGTATGCGCAGTTTGGCATTTCAAACATCTTTCCATCATATGTGTTTTGTGCCATCTTTGAACATGAGGAAAAAAAGTTTTCCCTTGTATGAAACACTTCTTTGGTCTTCAGAATGACTCTCTACCACAAATGCTTCAGATCAGACATGGAAATTTGGCATGAAAATAGCTTATTTTGAGAAGCAGGACATAACCTTATTCTGGATAAATTGATTTTACATGAGCAAGCTGGAGACTGAGAACATGAAGAAGATTTTTTTCCACTAAGTTCATGCATACAGTGGTGAAATGATGTGCAGGCACACAGCTGATTTAAATAAAGTGAAGAAAATTCTAAATGTTGCATCTTTTAGGTGTAACGTGCTCTTTTGCATGTGCCAGAAGTAGTCTACAAAAGTCATCACAATCCAAACCAAATAGTGATTTCCAATTAGACTATACTCTCTTCTACAGCTTAAAGAAAACCTCTATATGAAAACGATCTTTACAGTTGTGTACAGGACTTCTCAGCATAGCTGGAGTCAGCATGCCAATTGTTCGCAATGGCAATATATCTAGCAAGTGAGCACAACTAAGCAGTTCCTCAGAGCTGGCAAGAAGAAAACTACATGTTTTCTAAGAAATTATCAAAATACTTTCAGGATGAAGCCACTTAGGCCACTGCATCAAGATCACAAAATTCAATAATGCACCATAAATTGGTAAGTCCAACATAGCCCAGCTGTTCCCTTCCAGGCACTTCTGGAGCTTAGACCAGATGCTGCCTAAGAGCAGACAAACTAATGAAATGAGTTTTCCTACAGATTTTGTCTTTTGGCTCCGCCTGAAATAACCCAGTTTTCCCTCACAGTCTCTACAACACCATCCCAGACAAGGCACAGCAAAGCTGCTAGACAGAATTTCACTGCTGATCAGCTTCAGGCTGCTGCCAAATGGGATACATGAACTGAACTCTACCTGCTTTCCTCTTACAAAATGTGCTCTTTTACTCAGCTGCCAATATTTGCAAAAATATTAAATACTTCACTTACTTGAAGGCATCATTTTTTGATTTTGCTTCATTCAAAAACTCAACAAGTTCAAAAATCATTAGTGGGGGAGTGGGTGGTAGGCATATAAAAGAGGAAATACAGATGCAAAAAATATGGGAAAAAGGAGGAAACAGCATATTACTTTATGGAAATATGTTCACAAAAAAATCAACAGCCTGAAATGTGCTGGCTAGGTAGTGTCTCAAACTGGCTGGTTTCTGGCTCCTGAAGAACATCTAAGGTCTTTTTAATCTCTGCAGCTGTTTTGCAATCCAGGTAGGGGAGAGGCTCCTTTTTTATTCTATATTTTTTATTGCATTAAGTGCTGCTAAATAGGTCTATTAAAGAAAGAAGTGGAATTCCCTTTAATTCCACTTTCCTTGATTGTAAATGGTTCCTATTTAATGAAGGTCAACATATGGGACAAAAGCTATCTATTTTCAGATTTGAGGATTATGAATGAGATTGCATACCCTCGTGATTTCTTGCCTTCACTTGCTGTCATAATCTTATTTTTCTCTTCTGAGCCATGAAAATGTCCCATATGTATAAAGACAGGTCTTTGTAAGATAGCTTCGTATCAGCTACCTACAAGCTGGCCATCACTCTGCGTGGCTCACAATGGCTGCCTGTCTCCTAGAGAGTTAATCAGTGTTTGGGACCAGTCTTAGGATCATCCATGATGCTTAATTCCTAGTATGCTTTGGCACATTTTGGACCAGCTAACAGTCTCCCCAGGCAGTAGAAAGGAATTTAGCCACGTAGACACGAGTGTGCCAGCCACACAGTGTTAGAGCACCCTGGTCATCTTATTCACTGTAGTGTAGACTAGTAGATAGAGACACATAGGGTACTGTCACAGGTACCAAAGTCATGTTATCATGCTGCTTATACTTAACTAAATCGAATGAGTTTTCAGAAAAGCTCAAATCCAAGGCATAATACTACCTAGAAAATTACAAATAAGCAAATAAATAAATAAATGCAGTTCTTATTTTATGCCACACTTAAAACTAGCATTGAGGCATGACAATACAATGGAAAGGTGTTCCCATTCAGCCAGTTTTGTATACCTCCTTCTTCAATAGCTATCTTCAATTTGGTTGAGCCGCCCACTTCTAAAGCAGAGCCGCAGTGCTGCCCATTTCCATGCTATCAACTAGAAGGGGAAGCAGGATAGGAGCAGCTGTGAACAGTGACTCTGTCTCCCTCAAGGCAAAGAAAATGTTCATCTGTCCAGATCTACCACAGTTACTGCTGCTTTGTTCCAGCAAATGGGTACAAAGGCCAAAGAGTACATCTGAATTTAAAGTCCCTCTTGTTAAGCAAATGCATAAGAGAATTCAATTAGTACTGAATGTGCAGTCTTGGCCATAGCATTCGGATGGTTCATAATTTTTAACTATAAAGATTGCCCTTTATGATAAGTGGATATCTAAGTAATACTATATCTCTGTATATATATATCTATGTATGTATTTTTAATCTTGGGCTGCTAAACTTTTTTTTACCTGGAAGATATTTTTAACAAGAAATAGACTTTGTACCTAATGCATTGATTACTAAAAAGATAAAAGAAAAGCTGAGAATTAATTTGGCTTAAAAACCAATGCTTAGATTTCCTTCACTTCTTAAGTGTGTTTTGTTTTGCTTTTAAAAGAAGAGACATTCCACCCATCCCTTCTTTTATTATTCTCGTTGATGTCACCGACATACATGGCTTTGCATTTTTTTTATTCAAGATAAACAAAAAAGCATGGGGAAAATCAGAGGGGGAAGGGAAGAAGAAACAGTAAAATTTTGGTATTTCCCATGAAAACAAAATTACTTCTCCATCCAGCTGAAACACGCACCTAGAAACATGCTGATGCTTTTTAAATTGTAGTAGATAGATGTACTTAATCACCACTTTAAGTAGAAAATGGGCACCAAGGGAATTTTTCATAGGGTGATTTAGCTATACACAAATCTGTTGTGCACTGCTGTACTGAGACACCCAGGAGCTGAGCACTGTGTACAGCTTATCAAGGGATTAGGTAAAAATGAAAATTTAAGAGGAAGGACATGGCTAGGTGTAGGTGGGGGATAATATCCTGATCACTATATCCACTGGTGTAGACAGATAGATAAACATGTAAATAAAACTTGTCACAGCACTGTTCAAGCAAAGTTCACCACAGGCAAGGAAATGAAGAGAAACTTCCACAACTGACAGCTTCTCCCCCCCCCCCCTTTTTTTTTTATCTCTTTACTGAATATTTATTGTGTTAGAAGTGTCATCGCAAAAC
This sequence comes from Perdix hodgsoniae, assembly GCA_035772895.1. Taxonomy (NCBI): domain Eukaryota; kingdom Metazoa; phylum Chordata; class Aves; order Galliformes; family Phasianidae; genus Perdix; species Perdix hodgsoniae. The sequence goes on along the minus strand of JAPSGF010000027.1, from coordinate 6,492,836 downwards.
CTGAGGACAGAGACCACTGCAAACCCAGACCTTTAGGGGATGTAATTTGTAATGTTTCACATCTCTAACATGAACCCCATTGAGCTTTTCATTGCATGCTAGTTAGTAGATAATTTATATGTTAGGACTAAAAGCAATACTGCTGTAAAGATTATAAGCATAAGGATTTTTTTATAAACAAATGAAAGGTTTAAATAAATTGTCATATTCATAGAGCCAGTAGTATGAACCATAAAAAAAGCCTACATTAAGATATAGTCTGTCATTCTCTAGGTCTGAGATTGTGCCCTGGTTGGTCTCTCCATGTTCCCTCACCATCTACACATGCCAGAGACCTCCCATAGGAGTGACTGAAATGGACTCACTGCAAAGGACTGCTAAGATCGGTCAGCTGGCATGTGCTAGGCATCCGAGCATATCTGTAGTAAAATTCATTACTAAGCTGGGAGAAACTATTCCAGAATGTGAATCATCTCACATGGGGTAAAATGATCTCCAGAGATACGTACCCCTCTGCATCAACTATACCAAATTGTTACATAAACGTTGATCTGGAAGTGCACGTGAAAACAAATTAAACCAATGTTAGGTTTTGCACCAAATGTTGAGCAGTATGTATATCACTGGGTGTGAAAGCTGACTCCCAAAACCAAACACTCAAAACTCAAGTATTTTAGTCCTCTTTTCACATTGTTAATATATTTTCCATCTTTCATCTTTCTGAAGGAAAATGCAAGCAAGTCTCTTTCTCAATTCCTCAATTTGCCGTCTTAAAATCAGAGTGTAATAATCTTTTTTTTCCCCCATTGTCCTTTGTCCTTCATGTGTGTCCTTTGTGTATTGTAAGTCTCTGGGATATCTTTACTATCTTGCAAAGGAGATCCTAATTAGGTATCTATGTAATACATGGGAATAATGACAATTAATATAGTAGTTCCGCAGATTTACTGAGTTCTGTCCAGTTAGCTGATATGAGTTTCTTTAAAAATGCATTGAAGTCAAAGTTATTTTTGTCTGTGCTTTTTGATGTTTCATTTGGTCATTTCTGCAATGCAATCTGTGAGAAGGCTTGCATCTGGCTGGCTTGTGCTCAGAGACAAAAGTCTAGACTCAAGATAGTAAGTCCTACTGAGAGTTAGGGTATCCTGATATAGGCACAGTGTAGCATCTTTATGACCACATGGTATGAGGTGCCATGAAAATCAGGAGGAGCACAGAGTCAGTTTGCACAGAATAAGAAACCCAGTTGTGTGCTCAAGGAAGGATATGTCCCTGAGCAGTGAGCACGGTGATACCTCTCAGTTGAGTGTTGCTTTTCATGGGCATTATCCTGTAGGGATTCACTTCAAGTTATAGAATTTTTATTGAAAACCACATAATTTACAGTGTCTGTTGGCTGAGCTGGTCCAAGTGGAGGAGCACAGGAAAATTACTTAGCACAGGTCCAGACACTTCATCATTTACATATAAACATATAATAAAATTTTTATTTTCTGCTCATACAGAATGGCAATGAAACTGCAATAAATATATAGAATACAGTCTGTTGCTATTGGAAAACCATTAATAATAGTATAAAAGAGTATGGAATTTTACATTATACTTGTACTCATTTTCTGGTTGAAATAAACGGCAAGTGTGTTACACGATGCTGTAATATACATATATACAATACATGCATATACTGAACTTTAATACATCAAGACATATGCATTTATTGTTATAAAAAGCAGGAGAACAAAGAAAAAAAAGATTCCAAGACTTTTGGGCAGGGATGTAAATTCATATGCCTCAGGGCATAGAAGAGTCTATGGATTAGAAGGAAATTTTCTCTGTGGGCAAGTTGTCTCTGTCGCAGCCTAATGCAGAGTTTCTGGCATACTCATCTGAAGCTACCCAATTTTATAAACAGTTTACTGAGGGAGGTGGACTGCTTGTCTGATCAAGTATGTCCTCTGTGTATCTACATGAAAAATGAGAGGTCTTATATATTATTCCTGCTATGAGCAGTTTTGTCTGCTGTAACTCTGCCCTCGATACTTTCCAAAATGTAAATTATGCCAACCAGTGGCTAACGTTTCGCTTTCTATATTCATTCCCTTTTTCTTATTTCTCTCTTTCAGGGAGCTGTAAAATGCCACCTCCTTATCCTGCAGGCAGGCACCGTGCTAGGGAATAACCCCCACAGCACAGCAGAGTGCCTTCATAACCTGCTGGCAGCACTATAGAAACAGAAACATTGATAGGCTGTAAATCTCCGCTAACTCCCCTTCTAGCACTGGTTGTTACAGCTGAGGGTCCTCTTCACCTGCCTGCTTAGATTGCAGGGATTTTCTATGAGAGGAAGGTGTAAGTAATTAAAGCTCACTACCTGTGTTCCATCACAGTGGATTTGAGCCACTGCCTCAGTGGAGGGCAAGCTGTATTTTTCCAGCTTGCTTAGCATGGGCTTTTTAGGCAAGGGAGCTGTATGCAATGCTACCATGCATGTACATCCTCCACTGAGGCCTAATCACACACACCTCACACTTCCTCATCCCCAGGAGGATGAGGGAACCCAGAAACCCAGAGGAGAGGAATCCCCCAGCCTTACAGGGAGGGTGGATGTTGCAAAACATGAGAATCTGGCCTTCCTCTCAGAGGGATCTCTGCTGTGACAAGGGTGCTGCTCCTCCAAAGGGATGGGAGAGTGGAGGCACTGGGGATCAGCACTTCTGATGGACATTTGGTGCTATATTTACTGCTTTGATTTCAGGCCTCAAAGTGTGAAGACAGTGAAAGCTGCAGGAACCCAGCATGTTGGAAAATCAAACCCAGCTTGTCTTAAATTGACTATCCAGAGCAAAAAGCCTCCCTGGAAAAAGAATTATGCCATTTCTGTATATATACAGGTGTGGAGTTTTTTTGTTTCTTTTCTTTTTTTGAAAGGTATAGCAGCACTTTCCCATCTCAATCTTTTTGTTACATCTATTTTTTTTTTCTATAAATACAAAATACTATTTTTTGTATTGATGGTTGGCAGATTCTAAATTGCCGTATTTCAGATTTTTCTGGGTTTACTTCTGGGCCCAGGGCAATTTCCACATCAGGACTAACTTTTGGAACACTGAGAGATGTTATCAGTGCTGTTAGTTGAGGTTTGGAACTCCTGGGTTTCAGGGCAACTAATACACAGTTTAGCAAGCTGTGGCCAAAATATTAAAAAAAAAAGAGAGAGGAGAGGAGAGGAGAGGAGAGGAGAGGAGAG
>JAPSGF010000027.1:6469911-6489189 GCA_035772895.1 Perdix hodgsoniae | reverse complement strand
CTCTGACTTGGGGCATTTCAATTTTAAGTCAGAGTGAATATTGTGGGAACTCAGAATTTTTACAGAGCAAACCCCAGTGCTTCAAACTGACCACCCAAATTCAGAAGCTGCGTCTGACCTTTTTTGTTCCTATTTTTTGTATGAATTATTAAACTGTCATGAATTACCCATTCATCTTCTAAGGCTTCTAAACTGAATCTGAAAGACTGTACATTCTGTATGATACAGAAAATTGAGATTATGCAGATGGAAAATGCTTCCCTGCTGCAGTTTTCTCATAAGATGTCTTGCAAATGCTAAGGATCCAGCCCCTGTGTGGAATGCAGCTGGGTGTTATTCAAGCACTTCTTGAGGGATGGTACAGAGACATGTTATATGCATGGAAATAGGAGTATATGAAGTTTCCATCGAGAAGCAATAAATCCAGGAAGCACTGCTCACAAGAAGGTGTGGTGCTCCTTTCAGCAGTAATATTAATACTAGCCAATTTGTTTGAATGACAGTGCCTAAGCATTTCATGATTGCTACCCCCTCACACCCCCAAGAGCTTCTATGGAGACTAATGCTTCTGTTAGGATTAGGAATATGTAGTTTAAAAACTCAACACTAAAATCTTCAGGAGCCTTCCTCCAAAATTTCTGCAGCCATTTTATTGATGACCAAAGTACGCTGAATCTGTTATTAAGTAATATCCATTAATTCAATAATTCATCAGAAATCGGGACTCTAAGCAGCTTTCTATATTAGCTCTTACAGATTTCTCTGAAACTTTACCACATGATGGCTTTCAATCTCAGCAAGATGCTCCAGGTCAGCAAGTAAAAGGCAGTAACAAAGCAGAGCAAAACATGTAACAAATTCAATGAGCATCTATTATCAGCCTGATTACACACTGCACCATACAGAGTCCTAATGATTTCACTGAGGCTCCATGCAGCATAAGGAGTCTCCCATGCAGATTAGTTTACAAGATCAGGGTCTCCATATGGAACACCTCCTCCCTCCGCCCCTTCCCATTCTGTAGAGAACAGTGTAAAACAAAGGCCTGCCTTCTTGCTTATCAGCAAGGTTTCAGTGGTCTGTAGTCACACGTGATGATTTAAATAATAACTAAATAAAGATATCTCAGTGTTATTTCAGATTGGTTTTTCTTAGCTGGGTCACTCAGTGTAACCTACTCTGCCCAGTCACCTCTCCAGTAGTCGTTTTGACGCACTCTGCCACAGTGCTCTGTATAGATGTTTAAACTCATATTGCTCTGTTCCCAGGAATAGCTTCACAGAGTGAAAGCTCTGAGTGTGTAATACTGCGTGAAAAAAATCAAATGTCAGAAACTTCATATTGATACTTTGATCAGAAGCAACATGAGTCTGGAAGTTTTTGAACAACAAACCATTTGAGAGTGTGTAACATGCTTGTGAAAATATTCATAGCATAATTAGATAAATAACAGATCCAGTGTCTATTTTTACTTTCCCTTGATGAGAAGCTTTGCAGGAGAGACTGCTGGTAGTTAATTCTCCCTAACAACAATCTGTGTAATCACAAACCCCAATTAGCTGTGCCTGTTCTATGCTATACAAACTATTTCCTTAGCGCTTCACATCACTACTTTGTAATTAGCTTTCATCTACACGAGCTTTGACTAAAAAAATATAAAAGAGTGTAAGTGATTGTACTGCCACTCAGTATTCTGCAAAATAATCGCTAGCGATTTCAATCAGATTAATTTTATCACCCGTATTAAGGAAAATTACCTCCCTCTTCACTCTCTACAGCTGAGGGCTATTTCATTTCCTGAGATGTTCATAAAAGCATAATATAAAGCAATCTGTAATTGTAAATATCCTTCCCTAATAACTTTGAGATATTTCCTTAATACATCTTTACATTTGGAGTTTCCGTTCCATAAAATACAGTAACAAGTGCTCTATTATGTTTTAAGTGTGTGCTGTTAAGCTGGACAACTTAGCGCTGTCCTTCCTGTTTTTACATAGGGTTATATTTAACTTGCAGATAATGGGAACAAGGTTTAAAAGTGATGGAGCGGAATAATGGCGTTACAGCAATAATATATCTTGCCTTTGTGAGGAATAGAACTTTACGGCCTATTTCAGGTCAGCCAACACCAATTCCATTTTTCACAGCCTGACAACTTTCACCTTCACCCACACTCCAGGTGGGTATTAAAAATTACTTTGCAAACAAGGATGAGGTTTGGCTGAGTCAGTGCTCTGAAACTGGGAAAAACCCTCCTAACACTTAAATCTGAGTAAAATAAGGTAAAAAAAGTAATAATAAAAGTAAGCAACCTATAATATCTGCATTCCACTGGCTTGAGTGAAGAACTTGTCAGGTACTTGTAGAACAAAGCAAGATCCTCACATGGGTCACTTAAGGGAAGTCTCTTCAGTAGTGTTTAATTTCTGCAGGGAAGATGCTGCATTAGCAGAGATTTAGCACCCATTTACTGGAAATACAAGGTGTATGCTACAACAGATACAGCAGCTGATCAGCAACAAGGTTTATTAAGGTGCTGAGGCTATCAGCACTTTTGGTCCTGAATGTACCTGTGTATTGCAAATAAACAAACAAATAAATAACTAATAAAAAAAAGAAAATTTAGAAATCCCAAAAGCCTCAGTAGCTAAATTCATTCTCAGCTATCCATGTATGTGTTTGCACTTCAGGGCTTTCCCCCAGCATCCTCAGCTTAACAATAGCGATACAGAGTGAGTGATACAGAACATGAGCCACTCACACCAGGATCAACGCTGCCCAAGGCCGTTCAAAGCTGACCCTGTTCTTCTCAATGCAGTCTTTAAGCCTTCGAAGGGAAAGGCATCTCATTGCCTGAGCAGCCTCATTTATATGTGCTCTGCATTTTGCTTTAGCTGGCTTATCCCTTGGCCTGTCGCACTCTCCCCTTCTTTCTGCAGCTTGAGAGCTGTCTGTACACAGGAAGCCCACCTGTCATGCTGCAGAGTTGACTAAAACACGACAAAGATTGAGGTGGGAGGGGGACCATCCCTATTGGAGAGGGGAAACCACTGCCTGCTGCAGAGCTGGTATTGCTCTCTAAAAGCAAAGCCCCAGGGGAAAAATGAGGTGCTGACACCTCACACAGAAAATCACAAGGGTTTCTCCAGCACTCTACAACACTGCATTCCTCAGCATTTTGAGACTGTGCTATGCATGAGATGAAGAATAACACATCCTGAAACGTATCTTGAAATCTTGTGAGTGGGGAGAGGGTCGTTAGAGAGGTGATACAGTTTTTCAGTGTCATAGTGTCAGGATATGGAGGATGTTACAGATAAGCTCATTGGAATTAAATGTATTGTACTCACCCTTCTTTCTACAGGAGCAAGATAAACTTTCCAACCTTTTGAGCAGGCAGAGGAAGAAGCTCATTCTCATTTAGAACAACACCCGGACCATTTGCAAACAGAACTCTTTGTGGATATGGATGTGACACACCAGATAGGCTGCCATGGGTTCATTTCCTTTGCTATTCACTTAAGATGGAGGACAGATTTGTAACTTCCACTCTTTCCCGCTATATATGTTTCCATTATGGGTGAAATCACTGATGACCATATTTCACACTGCACTTGAGCATGACAGAGCCCTAAAAACGTACTATCAGACAGTGATTTTCAACTGCCTGAGGAATCCCTGTGCCTGAACCCTTCCCAGAGATAGTGCCAAGGAAGCAGCCTGGAGCTGATACATCCCCACACATCTCAGGTATTCCCAGAAGAGCTAGTCTCCACCTCCTTTCTGCTTAAGGAGTGCCCATGAAGAGGGCAAATCAGGCAGAAACACTGAATCCCCTGGGCGAAATGAGACAGAATCACTGTAAGAAGAAAGGCTGCAGTTCATACGTCTCCAGAGAAACTCAAACACATGCTGAATTTTCAGTTTCTCACACTGTGAGTTTACCACTTCTGAGAAAACTGGATAACAAACAAAGTCACCTATTACAGTTATACAGATGTTACATCCTTGTTGTTTCATAGTAAGGAAATAAAGTGAAACTAGTCGAAGTTCAGAATCCCTAGCAAATATCTGAAATTCTTTTTATGTGGAACGAGGATGCAGCTAGGGCTGAAAGAACATGTGTTTTCAGTCCCAGTGAAAATTTCACTGTCTTCACATTTGCTTTTATCCCAGTTTGGAACAGAAAGTCAAACATCAACTACTGAAACTTCTGAAAATCACAAAGTTCAGAAATGTCAAAACATGCCACTTCCCTATTTCTGATCTAAAGAAAATGCTGTATATTACAAAACTGCAACACAGAATAACAGTTTTTGAACGAAACCAAAGCATTTTATTTTAGCTCAGTTCAATATCAGTCTAAGTCCCACTGAAATGATCCTGATATCTCACAAGGACTGACATTTAAATGTCTTACATTTTCCACTATAGACAGTTGTTGTGAGTGAGCCACAAGGTACATCACCACATGAATCCCCAGGTTCACCCTATATAGGACATCCAGCTGCATCCTTTGAAATGTAACTCAGCTATGGAGAAGTTTGTGTACAAATCTTGGGTATTAGGTACTGTGACACTACAGGGCAACACACACAACTGCTGAACAGACCTGAAACAACACATTTGTTTAGTTGAGCAAGCCAGAGGGGGTTGAGTTGTGTTGATCCAGTCCCAAGCAAGATGATCTTTTCCACACTGCTAAGAGCTGGCAGCGTAATTGTTATACATGTCATGTTCATGCACAGTGGTCATTCTTAAAGATATTCTGGATTTAATTGGAGTAAAATACCATTCATTACTGAGTAGCTATATTGTGGATCTCTATTGTGTTATCATTATAAGTTAGAATACTTGGAGTTACTTTACTGAGATAAAGTTAGCTAAGATAATGACAAGTTTTCTGACCACTATAAATACATAACGTTGTCATGTTTAAACTACTAGATAATTAATGCAGAGCCAGCTGCTACTAATATATAGCACTAAGACTTGTTAATACAAGGTTCTAATAAAGCTGTTAATACTGATAATACCATACAGCATTTAAAACTGTTGCAAAATTTTCCTTAGGATTGTCTCCTTTCTATGGAGGGGTTTGTTACATTTTGGGTTTCTTTTTATAATTAACCTCTAACAGCATACATCATGTTATCAGTCACAAGTAAAGTCAGACCTTGCCTCAAGGTTCCTGCAGACTAAAAGGCAAGAACTAGTCAAGATGTGTTAGGGATGTAAACCAAGCAGGATTCATTAATTGTCTTCTAATGGGAGCCAGAGACCCAGTCAAGCACAGGAATTCATTGCTGTATGCACATTACAGACAAAGAAAAGACAGTATTTGTCTAGAAGAGCTTTGTTTAGAATAATATATCTTAATCATATCTTAGTGAAACTGTTCTTTTTTTTCTTGTGAGCTTCTCTTTTTTCTGTTGTTCACTCAAACCCAATAAAGCTTGCAGTGAGTATGGCCATTTAAAGACGCAGTCAAAATCTCTTGAAATCTGTGGAAGTTTTCAAGTCTTTTCTTAAAATCTGAAATCCAGTTACACATTTGCCTGAGGAATATCCTACTGTAAATGAAAAGAAGGCATTCTCTATTAATTCAGATCATCTAACAATAAAGCTAACTGAAAATGAGAATAGTTCTGATCACCAGAGTCAAAAATTGGTATTCCAACAGTTTCAGAACAGAAATTGGTTTGCCTCCATTTTACTAAATTATACTGTTCAGTAGTTAGAAACTCATTTTATAAGCAAATACATACTTACCTATTTTTTAAGGCTCTGACCCACTGCTCATCTTAATGGCTTATAACTAAGAGTGTTCCAACTGGTTGATACCATCTGTCTGAATCTGCAAGACAAAAGGGTAGTGGACTAGAAATGTGGCTCTAGCTCATTTAGTTCATATTCAGGAAACTGTAACTTTAGTTTTCAGCATGGAACACTACTGAAATATTTCGAAAGCCAAATGATTGTTTTTCCTTAACAAGGAAAACAAAACACAAAACAAAACAAAACACACCAACAACTAATTAAACAAGAATAAAGAAGAATGACATGGCAGTTTTGGATTGTGTTATTCTCTAGTCCCTTCCTACAGATGGGCATTGAAATAGCCTGTCTTCTACGAATTCAAAAAGGGGCACAGAAGGGGAAAAGTAGATTTCTGAGTGCCCGAGGTCAAAGCCATCTCACTAAAGTAAAGGCAAGAGGAAAGGGGAGTGAGTAGCTGGTTCCACTGCATTGTGTCTGTGGACCAGGTTTGTTGGCCTGTGTGTTTTAGCTGTGTATAGCCCTGTGTTTAATTCCCTTGTGAGTTCAAGGAATACAATCGTCCCCAATAAGCGAAAAAGACTGTAAAAGTGATAGACAGAAAAATCCTATCTGTCGGAGGAAGTGTCAGAGGGCTATTCAGTGCGCAGATGCTAACTGCCTTCAGGCATAAGCAAAAGGCAAGTTTGTGTCAGTGACCAACACAGTTCCTGACATGACACTGAATATTAAGGATAAGAAAGATCAAGACCTCATTTTATAGAACTCAAGGTTAATATTCTAGAAGCCCACTTAGAGCATGGTTTTCGCCCAAAATGTTAAATTTGACTAAAACCTTTTTTAATATAAAAGGTCCAATTTACTAATGATTTGTGTCCCTGAACAAATCAACTTAATAGCACAATTTCTGGAAATATTACAAGGCGACAGATAAGTTTTGTATTCATCAAATCAGTTTAAAACCTTTTTTTTTTTTTTTTTTTTTTTCCATTGAAAAGCATTAAAAAGATTTAGCAGTTTAAGGGGAGATCAAGGTTACTTTCACACAATTATTTGAAATTATTAAAAATTCCCTCTTCTTTTTCTAAAATGTACATTGTGGTGCCAGTAGGGAAGCTCTGACAAAACTGTAGACAATGTTCTTTTTTCTCTTCTTTTTTTTTTCCTTTTTTTTCTTTTTTTTTTTTGACATTGTTTGGAGTTACTTTAAGGATCTACTCTGGCCATTTGAATCCACAGTATTCTTGTTCCCTTATGAAACACATATTTTTAGTACTAATTGGAAGAATAAGAAAATTATTTGTCTCGAGACACTATGAAGTATACTTACACACCAAACTCTTACCAACCAACAAGTTGTTTTTCAAAAGATGGTGTTAGCAAGATTTTTTTCTCCTCAGTAGGAGGGATGATCATAAAGTTTAGATCATGGTCAAAGCTAACAAGTATTTCTTTTTTTTTCACAAGTTAATTAAACACACTCTCAGCTGCTGCATAACACAGTTTATCTAGGTTTTGTAGTGCTTATCCCGTGGCTGCACTTGTCCCTGTGTCATTTCTGAGCACCTTCATTGAAAGAAAGCAATATAATATTATTTTCCCCCAAATCTCACATGTCCTGATTCAGGCAACCGGTTAAACACAGTTAAACAAAGTTTCCATAAATCCTCTGTGATTCAGCCATGCAACATCCATCAAAATTAAAATTTATTCTCAATCCAATCTAGTTACAATTAATTAAAGGCACTTGATTTGAACCAGCTCAACATACTGTCAACCTAATAAATTTGTCTTATTCTAGATAAAACTATTCCTGCTTGCTAAAGGTATGCACGTTCTGACTTCTTCGCTTACCTCTGAATATTAATATACTACCCAGAAGTCAGATGACAACACTTTTCTTAGTACTTTAGATTTTCATGAAAATATGCAAGTCTCTTCTTACTCTTTTTCCATCATTTCCCCACATGGCTTTCAGAATTGAAAATAGTAGCCATGGTAGCTGAAAGTACTGGTCTCACCATGACATAAAGCTGAAACAGTCTTTCCAGGAACTCATCCAGCATCTTAGAAGGTACATGATCAGTGTTATGTAAGAAAGGGAATCTTCAGGAAAAGAGATGGGGAAAATGATCACTGGAAGAAAGAAGACAAAGAGAGCTCTCTTTTAACAAAGAGAGCTTAGCAGGTGAGATATATACAGACACACATGTGCACAAACATACAAACATGTTCACACACACATAACTGAACTGAACATTCATTTTAAAGGTTACCATTCAAAGTCTGATGGACTCATAACATGTATCTCCATGATACACATGCACTGACTTCACTTTTTGGAAGGGATTTGTTTTCCTTAAAACTATTATTCTATCTTTCTCATCTTCCAAGAAACATTATAAATAGGAGGGGAAAAAAAGAAGAAGAAGAAAAAAAAAAGGCAAAACAATAAGCACAACCATGCAGCTTCTTAATAAGGCAAAGAATATACCTACCCCAGTCAGATAGAGAAGATATAAGTAAATCAAGGAAATCAGGTTCTCATCAGATTATGCCTCTTCCTGCATGGCTTTTTGGTTTTTTTTTTAATATGAATTCCTCCATTAAGGATTAATCACTTTGAACATCTCATGACCAGTGCTAAGTAAATAGAATCAGTTTGCTAGCGCCCACCATTTCTACTGTAACCTTCATCAAAGCATCTCAATGGATGTTACCACAATATAGGGCTCCTTCAGTGCCAGACTAAGTACTACCAGCTCTTTTCTTATGATTAAAATCACAACTGTTTTCATCAAGGACAGTAAAAGCAACCCCTTTGCTTTCCCCTCCTCACTTTCCATGTCATAAACATGTTTGTTCCCAGCTCTATAGCTTCTCTATAGTCAGAGAATTAAGTATGCTGAAAAATTCTCACTGCTTTGGGGTAAGAGAAGAAAATAGTGCAGCCAAGTCAGTCTACAGCTGTGATTCACCAAACAGCAGGACATAAGGGAACATCAGGGCTGCTGAAGCTATCACGGCCATTAAATATCTACTTGTCACTTTAAAATAATTCTAATCTATGATCCTGCCTCTTCTAGGGTTAGGATCAAAAATAAAATCTTTATTCACCTGCTCAAGGTCACAGGAAAAGTCAGCAGAGAGGTTACAATCCCAGAAATCTGCTTGCTGGGTCTTCATTTTTCCAATAGATACACCCTGTTTGACAAAGTCCTTAGAATCTTCTCTCTGGCTTGCTTCTCAGGATATATAATTGCACATTTCTCATGGCATTTTAATCACTTCTGAAAGTACTGTCTGGAATTGCAAAGTTATTGAAGACAAAGCAATCTCCAGCATTTATAGTCTAAGCCAGGATGAACATGGAAGTCTGCATTGTTCACAGGCACATTAACTAGGCCCTCTCCCTCCTTCTCCCTTAAACTGGATGCCAAAAGATGTATGATCCACTTTCTGAACCAGGTCACCTTTAAGAGCACGGTGACATGCCATAGAATTACTCGCCAGTCCTCACCAGAGATGTCTGCGAGTGCAAAGCCTGTGACAAAGGACTGAAATGACAGCACTTTGACTCACTTCTACATTGTGTTTGTTTAGGAAGGTCCTAGAAATTGTATTTCACCAACCACATTCGCTATCAACACACAATTATCTGGCTTAATCATGTGGAACAGTGGCAAATTCACCTGGGGCTTAAGAACTAATGACATTCTCGTCTGAGCTGCTTTAGTGAAATGGCCTAGCACCTGAAGCAGGAACAGCAAGATTGCTCAAGAAAATTTGGTTTTCTTTTTTCATTTCACAGCATAGGGGCTCTGCTCAAATCAACAAACGCTCCTGATTAAATAGCTGTGGTAGTTGACTTATTTGCACTTGTGTGTATGGCTCTGAATGTACATTGAGAATCCCTAACCTTTACAGGAAAAGAATTGTCTGTGACTTGTTTTTAATACACTGTCCTTTTGACACAGAAAATAGTCAAATAATTTGGTATTTGATAAGTTTGCTATGATGAGATCTGTAAGTGTGGGTAACCCCAAATACAGCCCAAACTTGCACAGGGGCAATAGGGAAAAAAAAAAGGGGAGGTGAGCGGGGAGGGAAGAGAGAAAAAGAAAAGGAAAGGTACAAAAAAATCCACACCTTTCCTCACACTGAATATATTTGTATCTATTTTTGTCTGCTGCCTGGGCAGGGCCATTTAAATTCTGCTTGCTCAACAGAAATTCAGACCCTCATGTTGGCCTTCCCCCCCTTAATATACAAGAGATGAGTTGTGTTGCTGCTGACTATGCCACTCTATCTCAAAAGTTTACAGGCTCGTAAGACGAGAAATTGACTGTTCAGGCTCCTAATGCTTCAGAAGTGGAGCAAGAAGGGTTGTGGGATCACCCATTCCTTTTATTTTGACTGTGGGGAAAAAAGAAAGAAAAACCCACAACATGAATAACGTCTAAAAAACAAAAAAACAAAACAAAACAAAAAAAAAAACATCTAGAGAGATATAGCAGGTGAGAATTTCCTACTCATCTTTCATAGTCACCTTCAGCATCAAGGGCAGAATGTCCTTGAGCAAAATACCCGTAGATTTGCATGGGCAACTACAAAACAAGGCAGCTCCAAAAAAATCAGCTTGTTGTGACCACTTTGCTTCCTATGAAAATTAATTGGTATTAACTACAATACGAGAATTGGCTGAGATTGATATAGAGCCAAAATTCAGTTTGTATGAATAAGTAGCACAGCCACCTACTTAAAATTAATTCTGCATTCTACTACTAATAATATTTTATCCTAGTAATGCAGCATCTGCACCAAACTACATTTATTTATAGCAGAAGCCCCACATACAGCCTCTACATCCTGCTTACTCATGTAAGACTATGAGAAGCACTTGAGTGAGGTTGTACACAAAGCCATTCTTGCTAGGTCAGCCTATGTATCCCAAATTTTGGAAGCTCAGGGCCGTACTATTTATTGTCTGGCCCACTGTAAAAAGATTTTACCACAGATCTTTAGTAATTACTGAAGGAATCATTAATTCAGGATTGCAGATAGGCAGGTCATGTGCAAATATGCTTTTCCCCTTGGCTTAGTGAATGTACTGGCCAATCTGGGTATGAAAGTCTTGCTGAAAGGTACAAAAAACATGTCTAGTTTTGGAACTATAGAGCAAGAAAACAGCAGTAGTTTAAAAGGCTCACAGAGAAGTTACTCAAATATGGCCACAGACTGAGCTTGGTTCACAGCCAGTCTGCACAGGACCCAGCTGCTGACATGTCATACCACTTAAGAGTAAAGAGCTGGAAGTCTGCAGCAAATAGACTGAGATTGGAAAGAGCAGAGAAGCAGAGTTATTCAAGCTAGCTTTAATGTAATATTCAAGCATGTCAAGAAGCAGCTACAGCTATTTCATTTTGTGTGATGCTCTAATTGCTACCCCAACATAAAAAAAAGGTAAAACGGGAATTTTGGAAGCTAACGAGGGAGTTCAGTTCTTTATAACAAACAATTTGTGCTGTAGAATGCTGAAGTTCACCTGGAGAAGCCTATTTGGGACAGCCATCAGAATAAGCATCTGGAGAGTAAGTCCAACTTCCTGACTTGAAGCACATGCTTTTTGAATGTTTTCAGTGCTTCTAGAAGACTCCACTGTGCCGTGCCTTAAGACCAGAGTATCTGATGTCTCAGGCAAAAGAAAATAGTTACCAGAGTGATTGTATTTTGGTGACAGATGATAGGATAACTGCAGTTAGCATGGGTTTGTGTGGCTTCCATAACATCAGCACATCAAGGGCAATTTAGCCAATGAACTTGACAATATGAGGACACAATGAAGTCATTTTGTGCCAGCAAAAGGATGTCACTGTGATACAGGGAGAAAGTGACTTCTAAGCAGTCTTACCCTATAGTCATGAGGGCATTTTGCTGTTAAGGCTGTAGAACTGGTTAAATATGAGAAGCAGAAAATGTGAGATTGCGTGCATTAATGCAGGTATTTATTTGAATCCGATCAATACAGTGTTTCATGCCAGTCCCTACACAGAAGTTACTATATATGTACCGTCACTTATCAGTAATGCTGGGCTTTATCAGGCATGCCTGAATCAGGAAATAATATGGTAATTTTCACAATCACCAAGTGGAAAATATTTATGGTGCAGCAGTTTAATCTATCTGTATTTTTTATTTCTAACATTGTACCTGATGACATAATAAGAGTTTGGGTTTAAATAACAGCTGAATGAGTTCAGGAAGAAAAAGAAAATCTGCACTGGTAGAAAGCTTACTCCTTTATAAAAAATATTTTCCACGTTCATCGGGATTGCCAGCCTGGGGCAAGCTTAATTAAAGTCAATGGAGAAAAAAATTGAATACTTAAAAGTGCTATTTGGGGCTCACAGAGCTTGAATGACTCAAAATATGAAATATTCAATTACTAATAATTGTGAGGTTTTGTTTGGTGAGCATTTTGTCACTCACTCCACACTTCAGCTCCTTCTCCTTTCTTTCTTTGCTACACAAACAGGTTAAAAGAGAAGACAATTAGCAGCTCAGCTCCAGGGGTGAAGAAGCACCCAGGTTTCCCCAACACTTTGCTCTTTGTCTTCTTGATCTCTCCTATTGAAGTACAGCAATCTCATGCTTGCTGCTTGCATGCTTCCTCCTTCCCTCTCCTACAAACACATGCTATCTCCTCTCCGTCTTGCTTTACACTTGTTCAGAGTGTGATCATGATTCATGAGGCGATGATCTGGCTTTGAACGTGACCTTACATTTAGCAGCTCTGTTGGCTCAGGTGCCTAAGAGAGTTTGAATTTCTTACTGACTTGGGCACGCTATTTAACAAACCCAAATGCTTTGAATGGTGATTCGAAGGAAATGATGCCAGGACTTGCTTTTCAACACAAGCTCAACAGGCCTTGTAAATAGAAAATCTGTTGGGTGAGGACAATGAAACTTGAAACAGTTTTATTTGCTGAAATGATTTTATTTACTAGAGGAAGTGAGCTCAAATTTAAATATATGCTCTGCCCAAAGGTTCATCTCATTCCAAATATTGAGTTTAATATCAGGGGAAGCACAGCACATTGGAATTGAACCTTCAGTAAAAGAAAAATAGTGCTCTATGAGAGGTCAAGCAATTTCCTCAACTTCAAAATTAAAAACATATCAAACCAGTGGTTAGATCAATGCGTTAAAATAGGATGCAAAAGAACAGAAGTCAACCTGCCAGAACAACGTTAAATGTATCCTACTTTATTCCAAATATACTGCAGGTACTACGAACAAAGGATGGACTGGTATCAGTTCGGGGCAATTCAGATATTCCAGAATTACTGGAAGAATCAAGGATAAGTGATTGATGAGGACATGCTTTTTAAGGTAATTTTTTTCTAGCACATTTTGCTTTCTTATTGTGAAATAAAATTCTAACTTGGAGAAATAGCAAATTAATTAAAATATTCTCTGGCACTTAATGACACCTCAGTGGAAGGCAACTCTTAAAATGCGAAACCCTTGACTGTGCTAGTACAGAAAAATAAAGTACATGTCTCTCAGTGGGTACCAGGGACCTGTATTATGTCCTACTGTTGGTTACAGAATTTTCAATATTTTCTTATCCTTTTTCACTCATATGAACCGCAGCTTATAGCAATGGTAATCATTTCCTGTGTTTGAAAAAGAGATGAAAGCATTCATGGATGAAAGCAAGTTGGATTTAATCTCCTTCTCTCTCATCCAGTGCACTGTACTGATCATTTTCCAAAAAAACAAGACTTAAGCTCATTTTTGTCATGACAAAACTAGTTTCATAATAATCAGATGGCAATTCCTAGTGTACACAATTCTAATATAATTACCAGGAGGAAATGTAGAGGGAGTTGCAGGTTTGAGATAAAGAAAAGCCTGTGAATTTTGTATTAATGTCTCAGACTCTCTTATTTGTGCAAGTAATCAATCTTTCGGGGAGCAGAATAGTAATTCTTTGTGAAAAAATGACAAGAGTCTGAGGAAGAAAGAAGATAATCTGAGTTTCATTCTGTACACAGCAGGTCAGCTGTGATTGACAAAGCTCATCACAAAACTATAGCTCCCGGAATAATCCCAATAGCAGAGTTTCATTTGCAGCCGAAGCAGTGTTAATGACATGTTTAACAGCTGCTTGTTGAAGTTTGGAATCTGCATTAACCTGCAGAGCAGTGAACAGAGAAATGAAGGGAAGTATTGAAATCAAGCCTTCATTATGCTGACAGCCCAGGGTAGAGAGAGCTTTGTGGAGCAGGAGGGGTGGAGAGGCCCAGGTTTGGAAGGTTCAATTGCAGATAAGGATAGTCAAGGAGATGACAGAGACTGATCAATAGACACAAAAGGATGTAAAAGGGACTGACGTGCTTGACTCAAGACACTGAGGAAGGGAAGAATTAGATAACTGGAATGAACCAAAAGAGAGAGGTGGAAAATGAAGGACTGGCAGCATGAATTGCGAAGAGGTGAACCAACAGTACTGTGCCTTGTAGTTATCACACTCTTCAGCCATCTCATTGTCCACTCTGTATTTGTTCATTTTTAACCAAAGACCTTTACCTGCCCTTTAAAATGTAAGAATTTCACAACATTCAGTCTCCTGTTGATATCCATTTCGAGATAAGAGGCTATTCCCTAATGAAGAAACAAAGACAGGACATTGAATGCCCTTCCATGCCACACTGGTATCCAGCAACTAGAAATTCTGAAGTCCTGGCCTAATTCCAGTCTTCCTGCACCGATGTATGATGAGAACCAGAGAGCATTCTTCAGTTAGTTGAATTGCCCATCTTCTGTACTGTTCCACACCACCCCTTTTTTTGAGGAGATTGATATTAACATTAGTGACCCACAAACAAAGGGCAAAGGCCTAGAAATCCGATCTCTATATGTGTGCTTTGAAACATTGGCAGCGCCAGCAGACCTCTCTCAATGGAAATGGAAGTTAAGGGAGAACTTTGAGACATATACATGTAGTACCTTCTCAGATTGGACAAAGTGCTTCACGCTCTACTTTGTTTCCGTGAGTACTGGGGTCAGCTATGTCTTCCATTAAATGTCACTGGAAGGCTATTCCTCACCGTAATTATGTTGACCTTTATTGCTTGAGGGGCAGCTTAGCTGACAATTTTCATTGGTTTCAGTTGTTCTTTGTTGACTTCTAGTATAAAATGGACACATTTAAACCTGTAGAGGAATATATAATGTAGGCCTTAAATTATACATGGATGGCACTTAGCTTTCAGCTCAGACTAGACTGTCTTCTTGATATTGCTCAAGTTTCCAGGTAAGTATATCCAAGCACATTTCAACTTGACTAAAGAGCTCCCTAGGTGCCTGATAAAATATCTTTCTAAAGGTTGTCACTTTAAAAAATGAGCACATTTGCAATTAAGCTAGGCCTAGATTCTTATCTATTGCTATACAGTCAACCCAAGTAACTTAGCAAAGACTTTTGTCTCACAATATTCAGTATTCAAAGTCCAGAAATCCCAAGGCAAGCATAGGCCATGAAAAGCAAACACAAGTTTGGAGGTGTGCAAGACTTATCCAAGTATTAGGGTCACACTAATGATAAGGTCTGACATGTAAACTGCCTATGAATTTCCTCATGTGTCTACAGTTCCAGTGTTTTGTTTGTGACCTCTTTTGTTGTTTTTTTTTTTTTTAATTGTTTTTAGTTTATATTTCTTTATCTCTAGTAAGGGTCAAAATATCTACTCTGGAACAACACTGTCTGGGAACCAAGCCAAAATGCAGCTGATGCTTTCTGAAAACAAAGATAAAGAAACGCAACATTGAGTTGGCATGGTCCAGGGGCTAAAGGAGTCAGAGACCTGCATTACATAAATGCTTTCAGAGTAACTTACTGTAGGGCCATAGAACGTATTTCTTGACATTCTTAGTTAGAAAGGTTTTAGCCTACAGAAAAGTAAAAACTAGGCTAAGAACTGAGTCTTCCTATGGTCATTTTCTCTCCCCTGCCAAATTGCATGTGAACACATTTGAAAGTATTTTGAGAGGGAGCATTTTTGCAGACAACCTTCGACATCTTAAAGCACATAGTAACCCACTGGTTGTAAAACAGCACAAGGGTAAAACTGCGATAGAAATCTGTAAGTAATGCACATCATTCTTTCCAGAAGAATCTTCTGACTCCACAGAAAATGCATGCATTTTGTCATTTTAACCTTGTGACCTGAAAATCTTCTCATCTGCTGAAAAATGTCATTTACTCTCTGAACTGTCCTATGGACTTTAGTATTTAAAATCAGCCTGACTTTGGGGTCATTTGCTTAAGTCTGGACAGCCATTTACTGCCATTGAATAACATCAGACACTGTTTTTAGTCTTCTTTATGCATACCTGCTAGCCATTACATTATCAAAAGACTTAGATAGTATTGTTAATTTGTCCCCTAAAACATATGCAGTGGATTTACGCAGATCCTGATGTTTTTGACAGTAAAATCTACTCCTGGGACAGTGTTCTTAATCCGTTTTCCCAAACAAACCTGAGGGCAAAGACTGAATGATAGCAAGCTATTGAATGTGAAAATAAATAACAAACAAAAGGAAATGAGATAAATCTATGGAACAATTTGGCAGCATGTTTAAATGCCTTTGTTTTGATTTTCACAGCTACTTTTTAAAATAAAATAGCTAGGTTAGACAGAATTTTCTCAGTGAGGGCTTAGGAAGCCATATTATTTTCAGTTCAGCCTTTAATTTTGCAATGGCCAGGGAGCTTATTATAGAGAGTACAAAGTCAGAAGCAAGGTTAGTCCTTAGATCTAAATACACAAAAATAGTCACAAGAGCTAACAGCCAGTTCAGTTGCCACACCAAGCTGCTTCAAAATATCATATTAAATCTGCTATTAATTTTTAGTACAATTTATGATTATCTGACTTTATCAAGAACTCTATCTTCTCCTACTTGGCTTCTCTGCAATACAGTTAGTAGCTAAAACATGATATTATTACACTTGTAACAGTAATATCTCAGTTTTACTTGTCTGTGCAGAAGTTGGAAGACGGTGTTTAGAAACTACAATCAATGGGATTTTGCCTGGAGATAAATATTTCATGATGTAAGTAAGCAGCATGTAAATCAAAACAGCAGCCAGTACAATTTTATCTGAAAGTGCACTTTGGGAAACAATACAGCTATGGTAAAATGTGCTGTTAACAACTATATCTGTGACCTTATATCAGGTCTGCTTAATGTTCTTCATTAAATTATGAAGCTTTGCAAGTCCTTTAGAGAGGCAGACAGTATCATAAGGAGACCTGAACCACAAGGAGGGGTAGCTACATACCAAAGACACCTCATCAGACCAGAGGCATGCTTTTTCCTTTCATTTCAATCACACAGCTTCCATATGCACTGCACTCAGTTAACTGGCTGTTGAAATAGCGAGGCATCCGGGCTTGTCCAAGTAAGACATCAGCAGCACTTTAGTAAGCTGGAATAAATATGTGTAGAAATAAATTATGATGAAGCTACTGAGATGTCCTCAAAGCTGATAGAAGTTAGATATACAAGATAATATCATATTTTTGTCTTTTTTACTGACGACTGTGTACTCTTACTGAGAACATCTTTTAAATTAAGAATGTTAATCTACAGTCATATTTATGCATCGTTGTGAAGAAATCTCTCCAGACCAGTGGGATCAACTCTTTTCACAACAAGGAACTGGCAAAACAGAGATTGTCTGGTAGAAATGTGCACAATCTCTTCTCTTGTGCCAAGGAAATCCTCTTACCAGGTTGTGTTAAAGGCAGTCTCTTGGCATCCTCAAAGCCTCGTGTGAAGCTCCAGTGATCTCCAGCCACAACACTGCTGAGCAGCCAAGAGGTATTTGTCTGACCAGGACTCCAGCACAGAAACAATAAAAGGAATTAAAGAGATAGCGGGTATTAAATCACTCTTAAAGCTCTCTAAATCCACAACTGAACAAAGAAGAAAAGCGTGGGTACTTTTATGGAGATTCTTGTAAAGTGATCTTCATGACAGCAGGGAAGAAAGGAAGATAGTGAGATATAGCTTCATGGAGTATACCCTCAACTCTTAATTTAGAAGAAAGGAAGACAATCAAGAACATAAAAATGAGTTTGAGAATACTTTGGTTTTCATTCTGTTTTGGTGCAAAATATTGAAATTCCTGTGTGACTTTTTCACACTTGTTTCTTTTCAGATGAAGGGAGATTCAGCTTTTTACCAAACACATACTCATAACGTACACATGCTACAGCCTACTTTGGTGTAAGGAACAAAGAGACTGTGACATCTTGTAGTGAGAGCATATGTTATCGTAACCTTTTGATAGGCATGGCCTTTTTCGAAGACAGGTGAGAATGAGGTGTCAGTAGCACAAGTGAAAATCACACTCCATACCTGTCTGAACCGATTTCTTACACTAATAGGCTGAATTACAGGAGAAGATCTTGTTGCCAAATGTGCATTTTGTTCCTCTTAACCATATGGGTTTATTGCTAATCAAAGTATTTCAAGATTTCTATTTTTTTCATCCTCAAGCTGGGACAAATGTCAGCATTTTGAAATTTTTCCCACATTGAAAATAAGGGGAAAAATGTCTCAAGGCAGTTAAAATATTTTCTTTATATCTCAGACTTTTACAGAAGTTTATAGTATTATTAATCTAGCTTACAAAAGCATCAGTTATTTTGGGCTGAAAAAAGGGATTTTTATCCAGAGAAGGTCAGAACAGAATGTGTCAAAATAATTTGTAAGTATTTTGAAAAGTGTGAATTTGAGTGAGTCAGCATATTTAACAAATAGTATTTAAGTTCAGCATTTTTCCAGTCAACTACAAATAAACATAATGAATGCTTTGTGATTTGAAGGGAAGCCAGTAATCTTTGGTTAAGTGCACTAATTCTCCTATGCATACAGCTTTACATATACAGCTTTTCCAAGTGCATAATCTCAAGGAGAATTCAGTGAGAATCTTGGAAAGAAGGAATTGAGTTAGGGAAATGTGAATGTGAGAGAGAGAAAAGAGACAGAAGTAGGTTTGTAAAGGGTACACAAGAGTTTTCGAATCATGTATGGAATTGGACACTGGAAAAAGTAAAAAAAAAAAAAAGTGAGCAAATAAATAGGGAGGGCAAAGCATAAAATGCAACAAAAAGAGTAAGAAATCAGCAGAACTTTGTTAAGGACTTTGATTGCAATTGTGAAAAAGAGGGGAAACATGAAGTCCCCATTTGTCATTGACGTGGTTATAATGTAAGTAAATAACTGCCCCTTTTCTGAAGTTGTGTCAAGAAGTACTGCTGAAAGAGAGTCAAGAGACAATGCAACTCACTGCAGTATTGTTCTGTCCAATTTACAGTAAGTAGACAAACAGCCTTATCTTAGGCTTTTTTTTTTTGTTCTGCTTTGTTGTTTTGTTTTGTTTTGTTTTGTTTTGTTTTGTTTTGTTTTGTTTTGTTTT
>JAPSGF010000027.1:6450828-6469901 GCA_035772895.1 Perdix hodgsoniae | reverse complement strand
TTGTTTTGTTTTGTTTTGTTTTGTTTTGTTTTGTTTTGTTTTGTTTTTGGTAGACAATTATATTTTCCTGGGAGGAGAACAGAGCCATTTTCCATCATTGCCTGGGATGAAGTATTACTGGTTGATGACAATCCAAATGTCAGCTTGTTCAAGTCATACTTGTAGTGTGTGTTAAAGAATGTTGGAGTGTATACACATACCAGCATGTTCTCTTTGAAATTAGAAATGTGACTTCATGTATGGTTCTGTATAAAGATAGTGACTTGTTACCCAAACTTTTTTGTACTATGTTGGTAGCAGGTTAGGAATCGTGTGCCATCTTTTATTGTAATGTGTACAGATTTCATTATTTAAGAGCAAAATAATGAGGCGTTAAAGCCCAGCTGGCTAGGAGACTGGAATGAGTGATAAATCTACTCAATAAATGTAGTCGTCTTTTTGACAAATTTACCCATTATTACAATCTCTTTTAAAGTCTATGAATTGATTTGAAACAGAGCTCTGCAAATATCTGATTTCTGAAACTCCCTCTCCAGAGGAGTGTGGAGACTGCAGCATGTTCTCCTTTCCACATTGTCCAGGAAAACTGCTGTTCTAGACAGATGCAAACTAGTTCTCAGTAAGAAAAAAGGTTACAAGCAACTTTTTTGTTAAAGTTTGTGGTGTTTAGATTCTTTTCAGTCATCTTTTTGGGCTGAGTTGTGCTTCTAGCCAAATTTTGCAGGGAAATTTGAAATCCAGTATTTTATTTTCTGAATGTATGTTTGTGTATTTCAAATTCACCTTCAATTAGATTTATACATGTAGTATCTGATAAGAAAATTTCTTGATGTGTCATCATGCTGAAAGTGTTTTATCACAAACCTGCATTTGCATTTTCTCAGTCTTATATTTTGGGTCTGTACTATCATGAACTATCTCTGATTTAAGGAATAGTAACTTTAAAAAGATTGTTATCCAGCAAAACTCACTGGTTAATGCAGAATTTGCCCAGAAACAATCTTACCAGAAGTAATAGATAACCACAAGTTGTTTTTCTGATTCTGCAATATCATGACATAAGTAGCAGTCCTCTATTGGCTCAGGCAGCCAATGTGCTTCACTAAAGCTAAAATCTTACTTGAGGTTTGGTTATCAGAAAGAAGAAAACTTTGATTCTCTAAGTCAAGAGTAGATGAGTGCATATCATAGCAATGTTATGACCATTTAATCATTTTTCCGTAAGAAAAGATTAAAATGCTTTAGTTATGCTAGATTAAATGCTCATTCAATAATTGCAATGGACAGTATGCTTTCAGTGTAAGAGAATTAAATTAAAAGAAAGACAACTACAGAAAATGTACTAGTGGTAGAATTAGACAATGTTTCATCAGTCCTCGATGTCTCTACAGTAATGAACCTGTCAAAAGATAATAATATTTTAGTGAAAGGTGTGATTGGATAAGTCACGTTATTTATTAACTGTTACCCTAAAATATCACTTTTGTCTTATTATTAAAGAATGGTTAGAGGGCAGCAGGGATGCCTGACATAAAGCATTAAAATATGGATTATGGCTATAACAGGCTGTGGAGTGTATATGTTTTACTGTAAACTCTGTAGCATAACTTGCTAATATCCAATGACTAGGAGCATTCAAGAAACCATAAACCAGCACAGATTTTATGCAAGTTTGCAGAACTGATACAGCAATTTAGGAGTGTATTTAGATAGCTCCCTGGAGTTGTGTTGGTTGAAACAGCTAAATCATTGTGTCTACATCCTCAGCATACCAACTTATTTTCAAAGCACTGCATTTAGATACTTTCTTTTTTTTTTTATGATGGTCATAGTGGTAGTAGGAAGGGATGTGATTTGGAAAAGGGATCTGTTTAGTGGCAAACACCAATAAAACATTGGTCAAAGATCACAGCAAGCTCTCTGGTATTCCTACAGCACATGCTTTTTATTGTGAGCCTCAACTGGGTCAGTTGGTAAGGAAGGGATCTTGCTGGATGAGATAATGAAGAGGGAGAAAATAAGCAGTGGCACTATGGATGAGAGCAAAGGAGCTATTATAAGGGAAGGATGTGGCTACTATAATGACGAGACCATACTAAAACCACAGATAATATGTACATAGAATGGGTCACTCACATTGCTTCCTTTGTTTTTGAAAAAGCTGCAAAAATGAAAAATCAGTAAGCCAGACTTCTCAAGCACTGTCTGACATAAATAAAACAAACAAATAAACAAACAAAAACAGATAAAAATGTAATAATTGTCTTTTTTTTTTTTTTTTTTCCCTCCACATCTGTATTTCTTCAACTAAGGATTAAGAATTGGAAGTAGGATTCTGTCAAATCACACTGCTCTGTAGCAATCACTGGTTACTCAGGATATTCCATCTTTCCTGTGGCTGTTAAATCGCACTACACTGATAAAATGCAATAAATGGAACTGTATACAGCAGAAGCTTTTAAACAGCAACTGTATCACCTTTAACTAATCACACGAGATTTCCTAAAAGTGTTTCTCAACTTAATTCTGAAGTAAAATTCTGAAGCAACTTGCATTCCCATAAACTGTTTTGATTAAGAGATGAGATGAAAAGTTAACAATTATCCCCCCAAAAACCTAACTTTGTTGAAGGAACAACTGCTTAAAGTGAAACTATTCGTTGACAACATTGCAATTACTTCTGTTAGAGGCAACTTGATCTGAAGTGCTAAACATGTTGACTTAATCCCTTTTTCCTGTTTCTTGAAATACAAAACCTTCAGCAAGTCAGGGGCAACAGTATGCAGCTGACTTTTTCCAACTTTTCCAGGAAAACTCTTAAATGCAGTACTTCAGGGAATGACAGTGAACAACACTGAACTAGCAGAGTCCCACAGATACAACCTATATTTTCAAGCCTTGTATGAAAGGCTTCTTATGGACAAACCAATGTATTTATAGTTGGAACTCCTGCACATAGCAGGAGGATTTAAACTAGATGATCATTATGGTCCTTTTCAACCCAGGCCACGCTGTGATTCTATGATTCTGTGATACAAAAAGAGTGCAAAATAACAATGACAGAAATGCCAGGACTGTGCATATCACCTCAGCTTTATCAGTAGCATTGCATCCCTGAGCCCATGTTCTTACAAGTCTTCAGACAGGGCATTCATAGTACATGTGCACTTGTGTAGATCTCATACTTTATTCTTAATATTGAATAAATTCCATGCATACTTTCCATTAACTTATTTTTAATGAATAAATATTATCAAAACCACAGCACATGCTACATAACTGAGAAAGTGCAAGTTCTAGAACTGAAGCTACACTCCTGTTTTGATAAGTATACAGGTCTTGCTTCATTTTCCTCCCCATGAAAAGAAAAAAACAACAACTATGAAGTCCCCAAAGACCTCCTGACATGATTAGCATTTATCTAAATTATAGGCAAAGTAATATTCTGGTGCCAGATTTATCCAAGACTCAGACAATCATGAAGATATTTTTCACAGCAGACTAAGGCACATCACCCCTAAAGAAATGCTGTCAAATATTTTCTACTGTTTGATTCATTTAAGGTTGACTATAGCCAGTCTAATATGTGAGTGGGACTATCAGAAATATGCACATTATACAGGTTTAAACCCTAACACAGGATTATATGAAAGCACCTGCTGTCACAGCTTTTGCCATTGACACAACTTCATTGAGATAACACAGCTGCAGCAGCCAAGGACACAACACCTACAGCCACATCACAGTTTCCAAGGAGGGGAGGAGAAACAACACAGACAAAGCAAATTTGTGTTTTACTGAAAAGCCGAATTAGACCAGAATGCACATGCACAAAAATAATTAACTTTCAATGTGTCCTCCTAACCTGACCATCCTCCAAACACAGTTCACAGTGCACTGCTCTTGACAGGAACTGAAGAGGGTGTTTTTGAGGTGATGTGTGAAAGTAATAGATCGTTTATCTGGGCTTTTATGGCTGGCACTTACGCAACAGAAATAAAGCTCATTTGGCCATATACCTCTATACACTTAAAAGAATATGTTTTCACCAAAGAGGTCTTGCACTACGTAGTACCCTTTTGAAAATAACTGTCCTTAATGGGACTGAGGAAACCCAAAAATAGAAGGTAAAGATCTGTTTGCAAATCACTAAATTAAATGGATAAATTTTATAAACTGTCAAAGCAAGAGTTAAACTAATTCCTTAAATCTCCTTATAAAATGACAGTTCTTTGAGAAACTGCACCTACACTTATAGCTAATGATGCAAGATGCGAGGAAGTGGAGAATCAGACCCATTTGACTCTAATCCTACTGAGTAAAATACATATTTGTACATTAATCAGAGTGTGCACAGAAATACCTATATAACAATATGTAAGGAAATGAACAGATTAAAGCACAGAAAACTCCAGATGCAGGAAAAGATTTTGTGTCTTTATTTTTAGCAGTCAGCATCAGCAAGTTTGTCTTTCAAAGGAAGGAGAGAAACTGACTTTACAAAGACGCTTGCATTTCAGGTCAGCGGTACTTAGTACTTCTGATCCCAGATGGCTTCCTGAGTATATTTATAAGATGCAAGAAAATAAATAAATAGATAAATAGATAAATAGATAAATAAATAAATAAATAAGGATCCCTCTGAGTATTTCCACATTCACTGCATTTTAATCTGAACACAGATTAAAAGGAGGTGCTTCCCACTGCTTGCATAACATCCACTGACCCAGCTCACACTGCAATGCCTGTCTGGGGGCCATTTGGCCCCCAACACCCTACTAGAAAAACTACTGAAACCCAAAGGTTAGAACACACATATCAGCACCAAGAATCAGGCACACGTTATTGCCAATCTCTGTTATTTACTTTTGAAATACTTTACACAAGCAACAACAATATACAATGATCTGATAAACAGTAATGTTTTTAGTTGTTGTTTTTGTTGTTTTCCTTTCAAGGTCAGTTCCAAGAAACCTTTGCTAGAATCAGCTAATTAATTTTTGGCCTCTTTAACTACAGGGTATTTGAAGCCACATGTTATGAATCATTTTCAGTTGAGATATTAAAATCAGATTACAAGAGAAAAGCCTTGTAAATATTTGCTTTCAAATGAGGCTAAGAATAAATATATATTCAGTAATTCATCCATATTTAGCAGATATTAAAGAGACAAAGCATAGCTTTAAATTCACTTATCATTTTATACAAAGAAAGGAAATATGAAACTTGGCTTGATTAGCTTGTTTCTTCCTATGCTTTGTAATACCTTATTAAAATTTGAACTTTGAAATTGATATTATCAGTCAAATAATGTCACTAGAAATATTTAATCTGTGGTTAGAGCTTTATTAATAGAACTTCTATTTGAAGTGTTTTATATCCAAAGGGAAAAATAATAAAAAGAAAGCCCGAAATGGACTTCGAAGGTTGATTTTACATCACTGATTTCATTTTAAAACTCTACATAACTTGCTGCTAAAGAAAACTTAATCTACCTTCTCCACACACATTAGCTAGATTTATTGGTCAGGGGCTGGAACAGGCTGCCCAGGGAGGTGGTAGAGTCACCAACCCTGTATATGTTCAAGGAATGTTTAGATATTGAGTTGAAGGGCATGGTTTAGTGAGAACTATTGGTGACAGTCAGATGATTGGACTGGATGATGTTGTAGATCTTTTTCCACCTTGGTGATTCTATGATTCTTGATTTATAAGGCGACTGTGCTCTCACTGGGGAAACTGCTTTTTTTGGACTGGAAGGTATCCAGGTCTTCATGCAATTCAAGGTTCAAATGGCCAACTACAATATGAAGACAACGACTACGCTGTGGTGTTCGCTGGGAAAAACTAATAAAAGACGTGTTCCCTTTCCTCCCCCAGTGATAACATTTTAAGAATTAAAGAATGCTTACATGGTATAGAAGTGAAACAGGATAATTGTTTCATACCTGTTTGTTGTTTTTTTTTTGACAAATGAGTAGTGTTAACTGATCCAAACCCCCAAATTAAATGTAATTATTCAAAAGAAAATGAGGATGACATTTCAGAGCCTCCAAGGGTGACATTAGGAATAAAAATCATTTCAGAGTTTTGGCTATAGAGGAACTGTATTTATGGAAATCTGAGTGACTGTCATTTGTAGTATTTCATTTTGTGCTATAGTAATGTCATTGAAAATAGATTTCAGTTTCCCTGTAAAGTATCTTTTCATCTGTACTGACACATGCACCAAATACTGCAGAGAGCACCCTACAAAGAAAAACATATGAGAGAATCATGAAGTCTTGCTGTGCATTCTTGCTTTCCCAGTAAATATTCTGGTTGTCAACTCTGTCAGTTATGAATTTGCAGTGATAGGATTTATCTTAAAAACAGCAGAAAGAGAGGGAAAAGAGAAGATGAGGGAAAGGGGAATGGGAAAAGGAAGAGTGGGAAAAGGGGAGTGGGAAGGAGAAGAAGGGAGGGAGAGAAGGAAGGAAGAAAGAAGGAAAGAAGAAAAAAAGAGGAGAAGTGTGTCGTATCAGGCAAATTATAATGAGAGTGAAGGAATTAAAATACAAACACTGATTTCACAGATAATCTGATTTTAAAGGTGTTCAATAATATTTAAGTCTTTCTAAAAAAAAGCCAATGCTTCTCTTTATTAGCTTGTCATCACCAATGTAATCCTTTGGGTGGACAAAATGGAAGAAAGGCTGCATAGCATCTACATAAACACTTACTTATCAGACTTTGTCTCTTTTATTCCTCACATATGTAGGTCTGAATATTCAATACTTTAAAATACTTAAAAATACTTAAAAATACTTAAAATGTACAGGTCAAAAATTTAAGGAGCAAAGACGGAAAGAATGCTTGCCCGTTTTGCATTGTTATAGTCAAGCTTTCAGGGTGAAACAATGTGTTTCAGCAGGCTACTATAGAGTGATTTCTAACATACCTTATACATTTCATTCTGAAAGTAAATGCCAAGTACAGAGTTCAAAGTCCTCTCTTTGATGCCTGCCTTCATGAACTTCTCACGCTAGATGAAGCTGTAACATCTACCTATAACATGGATTATTACCAAAGCCAGACAGTCACAAATCAGCCATGAGGCAGAGATCTAAATGATATTTCAATATATATATATTTTTTCTTTTTCCATTTTAAATAAGAATGGTTCTGCCTTTGTAGATATCCCCTGGTTTGAGACTAAGAGCCACAACTGAAGTCTCCGTATATAACAAAAAGACCTAAAGAAATTGTTTTTCCAGGACTATGGAAGTGAGGATGAGAAAGGGGATGAACAGATATTATTACAAGCATGAAGTGTTAAAAGATGTGTGATAAAATCACCAAAGGTTGTAGCAGGGAAGGTTTTATTATATTGCTGGGGCCGTTTCACAGCTGGTTGGCTTGCAGGAAAGGAAAACCTCTGCAGCTATTACTCTCCCCTGGTGATGCTCCTTTTGCTTCCCCAGCCCCGCTGCAGGTGCCTGCTGGGTGCAGTCCAAGGCAGGAGGACCTTGCCATCTGTGGAACACCCTCCTCAGGAGCCCCAGAAGATCCTCACAGAAATTTACTTGGATTTTTATTTCAAGCAGCATTCCCTTTTCTAAACTCCCCAGTGACCAAAAAAAAAAAAAAAAAAAAATCTTTATTCAGGTATGGGCAAAAATAGAAACAACCAGAACCAAGGAGAATATGGTTCTTGCCAACCAGTTGTAGGGCAGAAGCTTTGGATCCATCTGCCCTTGAATTTAAAGAGAGAGATTTTCATGCCAAACAGGAAAAAAACTAAAATATTCAGAAGTGAAGGCTTCCATTTTGTGCACCCACAGCCTTAATCTGAATTCATTTTGATTTTAGCTGGCTTTTTTGTTGTAGCATAAGCATTGCTGAATGCATGTAGGTGTTATTGTTTGTAGCATTCAGGCTGCATGATAGCAGATAGTTCTGCTGTGCCAT
The DNA here is from genome assembly GCA_035772895.1 of Perdix hodgsoniae. Taxonomy (NCBI): domain Eukaryota; kingdom Metazoa; phylum Chordata; class Aves; order Galliformes; family Phasianidae; genus Perdix; species Perdix hodgsoniae. The sequence goes on along the minus strand of JAPSGF010000027.1, from coordinate 6,461,951 downwards.
TATTAGTATTTGCCCCTTCTTATTAGATCTTGGCCATGTGAAATTAATGTATGCTAAAGCAAGCTTTTGAATTTTAGTGCTTTCATAAATGAAAAAAGTGTTTTGAGATTGGTCACAATGATGAAGAAAAGGGCTGATAACTGTGGCAGGAGAAACATTCATTTCAAATGAATGTACTCCAAATATTTAGAATATTGTTTAGTTTAATTCATTTCCAAATGCCAAAGAGATATTAAACAAAGTATTCATGTTTACTTTGATATTCACAAATTTGTCCTTGGCATAGGACAATTTAAAAACAAGTGATCTTAAATGGAAGATTGTAGGAAGGAATAAGGCTGAGGATTCTGAGTGTCACTGCTCTTCAGAGGAATTTCTGTCCCAAACAGCAGTGGGAGCTTTTCAGAGTCCTGCCCCAAAGTGATGTGAAAGGCAAGTACTGCATCATTATGTCATCACTTTTTGTATTTCCTCTCCAGCACACATTGTCCTGTATCATGTCAATTCTTCCATTAGAATGGAGGCATAAACTAGCATGAAAAGATGCAAAATAACACTTAATCCTTTTTAACAGAGGGACACATTTCTGATGTTTTCTGTAGCAATGTGATTTCCTAATTAACTACAGTTGGTTTAGCAGGGTTTGTATGAGATGATGACTCTCGTATGCATCTTTTGGGCAACTAGCTGGGACTATCAATCAGAAGTGTGCATAGGTCTCTCGCCTGGAAATTACCTGATGTCAAAGTACCCTGTTTTCTTGGTCACACAGGGCATACTAAAATGTGTTTTCACTGGCAGAGGAGAAGCATCACAACCATAAAGAGGGAAGGACCTGATCTCAAAGTCACTTCTCTTCCCCTTTCACTGAATCCATGACAGGAGCCAGTTAAGGCATGCAGAGGACATCAGGGAGATGGAGGTTTGGAAAGGTGTGGCAGGGAATCCTGAATGTTACAGGAGAGGAGGCTGCTGATGTAGGGAGGGCGGAGGGTGGCAGTCCAGCAGCTGAGCTTCTAATGTTTGCAAGGAATAGAGGAGGCAGAATGCATACTGTTCCATTACGCATGCCAAATGTATGATTGCTGCTGATGGAGAACAGAGTTTCAGCAAATAAGCTGAGATCCCCATTGTAATGCAAAGGAGATGTTTTATCACTGAGGAGCTAAGAGCTCCAGCACAGTGAATGAGAGAACAGGAGAGAGACATCCCAAACCATCTGACATAGCCCAGCTATCAATGTAACACAGCTGTACAGGTCTAGAAAGCTGGCTTGGTGACTTCCCAAGAAACATCATACAGAATCAGTTTCTAAGGCTTTTATATTTTCCAGCTTGAATTTAAGTATATGGTGACTCCCAGAAAGAAAATATTCCATAGTTGCTCATGCAAACACAGCTATGACCTAAGCACTTGAAACAGTAGCTGAAATACATTTTAAGAAAGTAGCAAAGCCACCCACTTTATTACACAGTTCAGACAAAAATATAGAGTAGCTGGTATCTTTATGGCTCATAATACCATCTACACAACTGCAGTGTAAATTTCACTCTGAGAAAACCATGCAGCGCTTGGACTGCAACTGCCACTGAGAAACATTCAAACCCTCTGAGGAGATATCTTCTTTTTTGTTTAACTTGTTTAAAATATTTTTACTCAGTACCAATTTTTCAGTTTTCCTTTTTGATAAGTGAAACCAAAGGTTGGAGCCCAGCTTTTCAGCAACTCTCACTCTACAGGAAAACATTATTGGTGGCTGCTGTGCACAGCCTTGTCCAAGGGTGAAAAGGCAACCTGCCTTGAAGGTGGAGCTGGCCACAGGGAGGGCCAAGAGCTCTTCAGTTCTTGGAGCAACATTTGGGGGCACAACTGAAAGCAAAAATACTGGCATCTGCAGAGAAAAGAGCAAGAGAAGTGAGGATAAGTCTGAATGAAAATGTTACACTGGAAGAATTTTATTTATAAGACCTGTTGTACTGGGTTTATGTGGCAAACTTTTGGTACTGCGCTACACCATGTCAGATCAGAGCAGATCCAGATGCTCCAGAGGGACCCATTACTGCCAGAGCTGAGGTATGAGCGATGCTGAGGGTGCTCTGGGAAAAGGGAATTAAGGAAGGAAAACATTGCAGCTCTACAGCAACTGGGGGAGAAGGGTGAGAAATGTGAGAGAAACCGCCCTGTGTCCACAGAAGTCAATGCAGCAGGAGCGCAGGAGGTGTTCCAAGTAGGGAGCAGCAGCTCCCCGCAGCCCACGAGAGACTGGTGGAGGAGCAGACCACCCCCCTGCAGCCCATGGGCACTGTAAGGGCTGATCTCCCCGTGAAGCCACAGAGGAGCCCACAAGGTAGCAGTGGATGAGACCTGAAGGAAGCATAGCCCATGGAGAGCCCCACAGGAGCAGCCCAGACCAGAGCTGCAGCCCATGGAGAGTGGCCTGTGCTGGGGCAGGAGGGCAAGGGGAGAAATGCCTTCTTTGGGGACCCATGTGGGTCAGTGCCTGAAGGGTGGACCACATGGTATGGAGCCATGTTAGGGCAGTGCTGGGAGAGCTGAAGCCTGCGGGAAGCCTACACAGGATCAGATCAGAAAGGATGGCATTGTGGGAGGGACCCACATGGAGCAGGGGCAAAGAGTGGTGGTGGAGGAGCAGCAGAGATAAAGCATTATGAGCTAATCTCAGTTCCCATTCCCATTTCCCCTGAGGTGCTCAGGGCAGGGAGAGGTTGGGAATATGGATGTGGGAAGGTGTTTTTAGTTTGCTTTTAATTCTCATTGTTCTAATTTGTCACTGATATGACTAAGATCTGTCTGTCCATATCTCAACTCATAAGTTTTCTTCTCATTATATTTTCTCCCTGTGTCTTTCTGAGGAGAGGGAATGAGAGAGTAGTATGGTGGTACTTAGCTGCCCATCAGTGTGAAATTACCACACCTGTACTTGCAGACATATAGGCTCTGTGATGATGGAAAGGCAATTCGACCCCTGTAATTCTGACCTATAGCTGCGACCAACTACCAGCTTGTTTTGTGAATGTAACTGCTTGTAACCTCACACATGCATTCATACTGTCATATCATATTAAATGAGCTATAATTGTAGTCTATTAGAGTGCAATAACCTAAAAGTGATAGTGCATGACAGCACCTGTCAACACGTCATGGAAGATTGTATGGGATGCTGAATGATACCCATTTTATACCACATTAATGAGGCAGTTCATTCTTACCCAGTCATAAATAAACAGGTCTCAATTTCTTTATACACTATGAGAACCTTTATTTATTTATTTACTTACTTACTTAGTACACAGATCCACAGAAGTCATGATAACATCTGGAAAAAGAGTATCAAGAGTGTGACTGTTAATGGCAATGGCGATGTTATTTTTATCGTTATTAAGTGCTCTATGAATTCATATTAATATGACTCTTTCCATTTTATGGAGGAGAAAATAGGGAAAAACATAAAGAGAAACAAGACTGACCGTGTTTTGTAAAGATTTAATATAAAATAAATGGATTGCCTGATTGCTTCAGCAGCACCCAATGGAAAGACCATTATGGGCAGATGCCTGCTCCTCTTCAGATCAGTGGCAGCTCTGGAGCCTTGCTTTCATTCACAATTTTTCTATCTGAAATGGATATAGTAAGAGAAAAGCGGGAAAGAGGAAAGACAGACAGCAGGAGGCTTTCAGAAAAATCGAAAGAAAAGCAAGTATATCAAAGTGTGTGCACAATGTCCATTATTTTCTGTGTCCTGACTGTATCAAAGTGTTCTGCTTTCAAATATCTGCTTAGGCCTCAGTCATCAATAACCACCTGTTCTCTTTTGTAGGGCCTTGTGAGGAGGGGTCAATAGAATCCTTGGCAAGCCCACATTTTCCCTCCTGGATAATGTCAGATATCACCCTCCCCACCAGGTTGGCTACATGATGCTCAGTCTTTAACTGGCTCAGCAGCACCTTTCTTTCTTAGTTTAAGGTGAGAGGTGCCTTTAGAAGAAAGAAAATATCTCTCAGTATAAGTTAAAAAAAAAAAAAAGTGAATTGGAATGCAGGAACCTGCTGCTACTAAAATGATCACTAAATCCTGGGCAAAACCTGTTCCTTTGTCAAGAACCTCCTGAAGAGCCCATGCAATGGTCATCCTTCATGATCCAGCTAAACAACCTCTGTTCCTTCTTTAACTATTACAACAAGAATGGATAATTTGAAACCACAGCCCTCAAAGCTACACCAGCTCCTTCCTAAAGAGTGAAAATGAATGGTTTCAGACTTGGGATCTTCTTGCTCCATGCTGACACCCAGACAACCAGTATGATCAAGCACAAATATTGTCTGACTTCAGCTCCATACAAAACTACAGGGTCACCCAGAAGACCCTTGTTTTTTTTGCCGCAAAAATGGTTACTTAATAACACCAGTGCAAATTCATAACACTGAATACACTGGCACCACACGCTATTTTGTTGTTTTATTTCTCAGGGCTGGTAATTTATCTGCACCAGTTTTGACGTACTGCTCAAGAATAGCTATTTTTTTTAATTTATCAAGACTTATTTGGATATTTTCATATTACCTTGAAAAAAAAACCTACAGAATAGCTTCACTGGAATATTTTCTTGGTAATCTTAGTTTTTTCCTTCTTCTCCAAGAGAAATGAGTTAAAATTTTTCATTTAAAAATCATGTCATCATTTTCTTCAGAAGTTTTTTAAAACAGTTATTTTAAGAAATGCACTACCTTGTGAAACGTTGAAGGACAAGGAAGACTGAGAGTCAACAAAAAGATCAGGTGAAAAATGTTCCTAACTGGCTTCATTTGGCCAATACTTGTGACTGAAAAAAAAAATTCCAGTACAGAGAAATTATTTCCCTATTTTCACAGTATTTCAAACTTTTGTTCAAAAATGATTGTTTTTAAACTTCTTGAAATAAAAGAAATCATTTTATGAGTGTTTTGATTCCTCCAACTAGATTAACTATTAACTTTGACTTCAACCCCAAGTATTTTCTACTTTTTTTTTTCATTTTGCCAAGAAAACCAATACAATTTAATGCTTTAGATCAACCCAAAATACATATATATGTATATATATATATTTGTTTGTTTGTTTTCAGTTTGATTTTTAAACTGAAGAATTATTCACATAATTCCACTTTGAAATGGCTTGGATCTAATAGTGCATGTAGGCACTTATTTGCTGTATGATCTTACTACTGTTCTCCTACTTCTTGCTTTACCCTCCTAATTGCTGTTGTGCTTTATTCAAACTGTAGACTGTTAGGGGCAGACACTATTCCTTCCTGTATATCTGAAATGTGTGTTTAGGGCAATTGTCTTTATACCAGTGGTAAATACATGGAAAGGAGCTGTGTTCATTACACATCCATCAGCCCTTCCAACAGGTAGACACCATCTTCGTCACTACGAGTAATATTCTCAGCATGCAGGATTTGTTGCCTTCTATTTTTTCCTGAAAAGAATAATTCAATCTTCCAAACTAATAAGTTAGCCTTTCATATTGGTCCTGTCTACAGCCGTGTGAACTGGAAGCCAACTCTAGTAAAGAAACACAACAGAAACCTTGTAGATTTCCATAGAAGAGGGAGAGCTAAGTGTTTGATTTCCAAACTGGAAGGCTGATGAAAGAAGCAGCAAATGACAGAGAAGGTTGGAAAAGCCTAGTTTCTGCCGGCTCGACAATGTTGGCAAAGGAAGAATAGATAAACAAATGAATGCCTCTTGGTGTACCTATAATTACTAGATCATTCAAATACATCTTTATCTTTCACTGTCTCTTCCAGCATTTTTGTTGTTTGGTTTGTTTGTTGTTTCTTTAAAAAAAAAAAGCAACAACACGTGGTACTGTTTTCTGGTCTCTGCTTAGACTGGTCTTAGCTTCTTTCTGTGGACTTATATCTCATTTACTGTGCAGGAACAAAGCTTTATTGCATTCCCAAGAATAATACTTTTAATAAGATGAGATGTGCTATAAAAATGTTTAATTCTTCCTCAAAACTGAACAGGTACTTCACTTTGACCCAGACAATGGCAGATCCTGCCAAATCTCACTGTAAGAAGCAGAGAGAGGGTGGAAAGCAAGATTTCATTCAACAGTAGCATACAGAGTAGTCCCAATCATTCATAAATAACTTCTGTGTTTTTTCAGTTTTTTTTTTTCTTAAATGACTTCTAGCATACATATAAAGTTTCACTGCATCCCTCTTCACCCTATAACTGGCAATGCAGTTGCCATGAATCTGCTTTCAAACAACATGATACCTAGTCTGAAAAGCATGATTTTCTGTGAAAGGAGGCTTCTAAAACAGGCTTCCTTGTATTTGCAAAGAATTTTCCATACACCCTCTGTACATATAAGTCATAGCTCACTGCCTCTGAGCACGAGCAAAGGTGATGCACAATCCCTGCATTAGACCGCTGCATAATGTTTCAGGGCACTGAAAGAACACTCATGGGGAGGAGCACGAGCAATGAGCATGAAACTTCTACAGAAAACCAGAGCTTGTGTATAAAATGGACCTCTTTATTTTCAAACAGCAAATGACTGTGGCTGCAGATCTTCTTTGGGATCCTAGTTTGAAGCCCAAGTACCACCCACATTTGTCAGGCTGTACTCCTGGCTTTGCAGATTCCATTAAGATCCTGGGAACAGCCATAAAAAGCAATAGTAAATAGATCTAAGGGCTTTTTATTTTTTTTTTTTTTTTTTTTTTTTGGTTACTCCTCTATGCCAGTGGAATTTGGAGAGATCACTGCAAACAATACAGATTTCTGTAACACTTGACATCAATTTTAGCAACATCTGAACTGTCTACAGAACTTTGCAGTTTAATTAGAATTGCTTACATCCAGCAACTGCTTGAAATAAACAAAAATACACACTATAGAGCATAGCAATGTTGTTTTTTTTCTTTCCTAACAGTTTCTCAAATAAGGAAATGAGAGAATTTAATTACACTCACACAGAGTTTGTTTTAGAAGCACACTGTCAGGTCAGCGGTTGGAGGCCAAGAGGAGTCACCACAGGTTAAAGTAGATGGGATGTACGTTATCCAATGTGCTAGTGGGAGAAAGAAGGGATCAGTATTAGGCTGCTCACCAGAATCCTTCTTTCTGTGGTCTTAGCTCTCCATAAAACACAGGAAATTATATGCAAAGCTTAATTTTCTTCATATGTGATTTCCTATCTTTTGAACTCTTCTTCTTGCTGAAAGTATCATGGATAAATCGCATTAGCTTTGATCTGAGCCTTTCCTAGCACTCCATAAAGCACAACTTTGTGGACAAGGGCACAAACAATGCTGTAAAATGAGTGCACAAAAGGATAGGATTTTATGGATTCATCTGCCAAGCATTTCTTCACAAGAGGAGAAAGACATCACAAGTCTCTGAAGGTGCCAAGACTCATCATCAAACGCTTCACTGACATCAAAACATCAGTCCAGTTTGGTGCTCTCTACAAGCTATTTCCAAAAGAACTGCATTGTCTCCTACATATATACACATATATTTTGCTGTGCAACCAGCTTTTCTAGTGGATGCATCCCATTCCATTCATGCTGGAAGAATCGTAGTGTAGGCTTTGCATCTTCCCCATGATTTCTGACAACAAGCTTGGCTTTGTAGCTTTCCTATCACAGCTTGACCTAGTTTCCATAATTTTGAGCTGAATCTGAAGAAATCACTGAGGCTCTGAGGAAGCACCTCAGGGAAAGGAGCATAGCAGGAAATGACCCCACAATCATGGACTTAGGAAGTTATTTCAGTTGGAAGGGATGTTTGGGGGTCACCTGGTCTGACCACCTTCTCAAGACTGGACTAGCTTTGACTCTAGCAAATCAGGCCTGCCACAGTGAGAGGGTTCAGTCATGGAGGAGAACACGATTTTTAGATCCCTGGCAAAACCCTGACTCCTGTCACACTGGAATAGCCAGGAGTTGCCTGAATCCCTGATGGGAAATCAGGCAGAGACAAGCAGCCCGTGCAGTGCTCAAGGTGCCGTGTAGTACTCAAGACTTACAACTGATTGGAATAAGTCTCTAAGAACTTGACCAGTTCCAGCATTCCCAGCAAGTGGAGTGATGTGATTGATCTAGGCACAGTGTTTGTGTCTGTAATGTGTCCAGCCCATGCCACAGATAAGCTTTCCAAATCTCCCTCTTCCTCTTCACATAGGCTGTGCTGTGTCACAGAAGACACATTGCCCAAGAGTACTGTGGGTTCAAAACATGTCTAGATGTGTGTCCTTCCCATTGTTTCCCATTCCTACCTGTACTCCCTTCCTTCTTCCCTTGTTGCTTTTGGTGGTGTGGAGACTTCAAGTGTTGTCTGGGAGAGGCAACCATTTAACCTCCACCTCTCCAGGCCTCCACACACCTTTCCAGCTGCAAACACAAGAGCATGGGTGAGTGCTTACCCGAAGGGCCCACGGCCTGGGGGAGATGCACTATTTGCACAGACAAAAGCTCCTCTTGTGCACCTAAGCACCAGCACAACCTGACCACCCAAACGTTTTTGCAAAGGGAATAAAAGGAGCAGCAACGTGATCAGATGGAATCGCTAGCCAGCTTTAGCAAACACGGGCTTTAATTAATTTTTTCTTCCCATTGTTTACCCAGCTTTGTATGTAACTGAGAGCTGAACAGGGCTTATCAGTAATTACCAACAGTTCTGGAAACTTTACATGTCATTGTGCTGTGTTACTACACGAGGCAGCGATCCTTGAAGAAGGGTGTCTCTTCATTCATTGCTAAGCAATATCTTATATATATATATAATATTTTTTATATATATTTATATATATAAATATATACATAAAGCAAACAAACAAACAAACGAAAAAAGACAGAAAACTCCTCCAACCCACTGTTAGGGTTTTGAAAGTAGAGAGACAAACATGGGGAAAGCAGAGTGCAGCACCACCCCTGTTTCAGATCTAATTAGGAAACTTTCCTGGCTGCAGCACCGCGGTACAAACGTGGCACTTTGGTGGACGTGCTGCCTGCAGCCAGGCTCTGCAGCAGCTCTCACAGCCCTCGAGTTGCATTTTGCCATTCCATAGTGACACCTGCCGGGAGCAGCTGAGCCGCTCGAGCTGAGACTCTCCCGCTGCTCTGCTTGGCAAGGGGCTGCGAAGTGCAAAATGAAGGGGATATAGCAATCAGGCAGATTGATTCTCCTCCTTTCCTTCCAGATTGAGCCAGGCTCTTAGCAGAGGGAAAAGGGATCTCTGTGCTTGATTAGTGCTTACAAATGCCTGATGTGAGCAGCGCCAGTGGCACTGACGTAGAAGCTGATGGCTGCAGGAGAGAGGAGTGAAGGAGACTGGGGGCTTGTTCAGATGTAGTGAGCCAAATTCAGTCCACATGAAAATGAGATGAAGTCAGAAAGGTGTCTGTCCCCTTTGCAGAAGCTGAGAAGTGACTCAAGAGGAAAGATCATGTCACACTTGCTGTTTGCTGACAGTTTCTCTGTAAATATTGACTGTTGTAGGAAGACAAGATCTTGGGCTCTGTATTTTCAAGTATCTTTGCTTTGATTTGATACAGCCACTCTTAGGGTAGTCTGAAGTGTGGCTTCTCTCTACTTTCTGTTCTTTTTTCCTCCCGAGGATTTCACTGCTCCTGCTCAGCGTTTAGATCCTATCACGCCTGCAGTGTGGGCTGCAATGCATGCAGGCAGCAACTAGGGAAATAGAAAAATCTGGCCCCTCACCCTGCACTTCCCCTTCTCTCACTCAAAGCTGAAAGGAAAAGGCAACCTGGAAGGATAAGTGCCAAAATGTTTTAGACATAAACGACAGACACCAGAGTCATCACACATTTTCCTAGGCGGGATAGTAATTTCTGTAATGTATTTTTAACAGTGAGGAATGATGGGAGGGAAGCCACTTAAATCTAATGCAAATGCAGGATTTGTCTGTTACGTAGTTTGTATAATGTCATATCTAGAAAATGTTATAAAAATGGAGGGATTATGGGGACAAGAGGCATTTCTAAAATTGGAGGCCTCCTTTTAGGGCTTTAGCCCCCTCGCTCTTCCAGATCACCGGGTATGTTTCTCACCAAGGAAAAACAGGAGCCTATCTCAGACCCATGACAGCTCCCCGGGCTGTGTGCTACTTAAGGAGCTCTGCTCTCCTCTTGCACCTAACTCTCCTAGCTTTTGCCAGCTGCTGCTTCCCTTTATTGCAGTTCTTCAGTGATCCCCAACTGTTCCAACCACAGCAGGGCATTTTCCAAATGCTTTCAGGCTGTTTTCTCCCTTCCTTCAAGGCAGTGGGAGCTTCTGTGTCCAAAAACCTTATCTAATATGGAGGCTTCCTGCCGCTTTGGTTTTGGCTCCAGTCTTGGCTTAAAGGTGTTAGAGACAGGACTGTGCGCTCGACTGATGCACAGTTGTCATGGTTTTATGATTTTTGGTCATCAGTATTCCACACCATAACATCATGTAATGCATTGGGGGTGGGGTTTGATTTCTGCCGAATGTTCGTCCGTCGGAGAAGAACTACATTTCCCCAGGAGACTTTGCGGTCAGCAAGGGGATATAACTCCAAGCAAGGTCACCTGATCCTTCTTCTTCGCCTGCTCTTCGCTGCCTGCGCTTCGCTGCTATCTGCGCTTCGCTGCTATCTGCGCTTCGCCGCCTGCGCTTCGCCGCCTGCGCTTCGCCGTCTGTACTTCAGTCACCCAACTGGACTGCACTTCTCACCCCAGCATTGTGGTGAGGTCTATACAATTCAAACAGACTCTCTCTCTCTCTCTACTATATTTAGTAAAATCATTTGTTCCACCTCAGATCAGTGCTGTTGTTTTCAAGTATTTTGGGGTCCCCTGCTTCCCCTTTCCCAGAGGCGCGGATCCGCAGATCCCTCCGCCCTGCTGGTCACGGAACTGGGCCGGACCAGCCCATAAACCGTTGACAACAGTGACAGCAGTCTGGAAGCTCTGCATAGCAGTGGTTCAGCAGGGTTAATTGTGCTGACCTCATTTAAAAAGCACTTTGAGATCTATGAATGAATGCAATTGTTTAAGTAATAATAACAACAAAAAGATGTATTGATGTTATTCATATGTATTAGCAGCCTTTCAGTACCTA
>JAPSGF010000027.1:6365832-6447038 GCA_035772895.1 Perdix hodgsoniae | reverse complement strand
GGGGGGGAACGTTTTTCATTATCTTTCTGGGTTTCATTCTTCCTTAAAAGTGCTTCCATCTTAGATAAGGATTCATTTGAGGTCTTTTCCTTAGCCAGTTTAAAACTTGAATTGCATGCAAGTCATTTCAGAGAATGTTTCCCTCCGCAGCCAAGGCACAGGCTGAGGTCAGTGATGTGCCAAATGTGAAATATCAGCATCGTGATGGCACTGAGACCATCCCATTGCTGAAACCATGTTCAGAGTTGCTGCCTTCCAGCATGAAAACACCTTGCATGTATACATACTCCCCTTATTGTGTACCAAATGCATCCTTGATTATTTTTAGGAAAGGGTAAGGAACAGATTTACAGCAAATTAGCTGGGGTGACTTCTGCTCCAGGCACTCTCCTTATCCTCACAGCAAAGCATGGAGCCTGCTAGCATGCCATGAGGTCCATCTTAGGGAAAAACCAGGTGCAGAGTTTGGAGGTGTCAGAGAGGAGAATGCTGCCAGCCCTCCTTTCCTTCTTACCTTCATGCCAAAATGCTCTTCTGATCCCTATTGTTACTGTGTTTCCTGTATAGATGATCAACATTTTGGACTGCAAGGACAGACTAGCAAACTGAGTAGGACACACGGATGAAAAAGTGGTGCTGTCTATACTTGTGAATTCTTCATCCCTCCTGAAACTTTAGATCACAGATAACTGCTTATACATTAGCATCTCTATGGACTTCAGCAGCAGGAATCCACGTTTTCTCTATAAGTGAACACAGCAGAATTTCAGCATACTTTACCTTGTCCTGCCTGGAAATTGCACTGCTGGAAGTACAGATAGGAACAGGAGAGAATAAAACCCAGTTGTTCCATCAGAAGACAGATAGCTCCTTTAAGAAGTTCAATCTGACTTCTTAGTAATTAATACAATACGTGTGGCAGACGGCTAGGATTTTGTATGAATGGAGACAGCAGCACAGGAACTATTTGTGAGCATCCTACTAGCAGCTTACTAGCTCGCCACAGAGCGCAGACCCAGCTGCAGAGACATCCCGCAGAGAAACAGATCAGCCTTTATTATGCATTTCCTAAAAGGCAAACATTGCTTTAGCTCCCTAACATAAACGTCAACAGATGACCACAACTTTCATCAAGGTCAGCTCCAGCGAAACTTCCAGCAGCCACCCCGACGAGTATCAAGGATAAACCAGGGGCACATCCTTTCCCGTCTGTTTGTGTCGGCGGCTGCCTTTGCCGCATCGTGTCAGCATGCCCCCCGGGAATCCACAACAGCTGCACAGCGGGCTGGCAGAAGGCAGTGCAGAGGGACGCTCAGCCTTCTTTCTTGCCCCCGTCCCCTCATTTTTGCACTGCCCCCGTGGTGGGCAGTCACTGTCCTCACCAGATTTGCTCCGGACAATCAGATGATCAGATTGAAACTAATTAAAAAATCTTTCTTACCTACCCATTCCTTTCACCATCACTTTTCCAGACACGTGACTTTAAAAAAAAATATATATAAAAAATCTCAGCTGATTTGATCACTGTTGAACCGGCCAGGCAATTAAAAACACCCCCCAAACCAATAGGTTTGCAGGGAATAGAGTTCTTTGGCCAATTTCACAGAGTGTTTTGATTGCAGTATCTAATCCCCTTTACAGTCTTTTACCCAGCTTTAATCATGACAATCCCTGTATCATCGACAAGGAGTTTCTGGACAAAAAAGAAGAAAATCTGGAAGAGTGCCACAAAGGGGAGTCTCCCTAGCTGGTCTGTCTTCCCACAGTTCTGACAAACTCTGGGCAGCCTGGTCTAGTGGTTGACAACTCTGCACATAGCAAGGGAATTGAAACTTGATGATCATTGTGGTCCTTTTCAACCCAGACCATGAAATCCCTTCCTATGCACATAGATTTTAATGAAACCAGAAGTACAAGGATAAGAATATGCTTTTAGGTAACATTTACATGGAAATGCTTCCCTACCGCCCACCACCCTGGTCTATGACAGCTACTTGTCACATGCACATCACGTGTTCTCAGTGACACCCCTGTCTTGGTGTGAGCAAACAACCTGTCTGCACCTCTCAGAAGGAACCTCTCAGGTCTTTCATTAGGAGAAGAAAATGGTATCCAATTAAAGCAAATGGATAGGCCTACAGACTAGTGCCAAAAGTATAAGTCTGAGTGAAGAATTTATGAGGACTTAAGCAATTTCTACTGACGCCAGAAAGGCTCCCTGAAGTTTCTAAGAGAACTGTCAGAAACACCTTGGATGTTCAATGGCCATTACTCCTGCAGCCTGACCCAAAGAGCTGCCTCTGAGAGACGATGTCTTGCCCATAGGAGTGTAGCTAATTTAGCTGACTAATGGAGAGAGCCCTGAAGATGCACATGGGCTGAATTAAGGGCTCCACAGGAGCCTTTGGCTCATTCCTTGCAGAGTTTATTAGTTGCTGCTGCACACATGGCTAAGTTCCTGGAAGAAGTCCAGATCTGAGGCACCTCTCAATTCCTCCAGCTTCTAAAGCTTTCAAGAAAGTGGCTCAAGCATTTTGCCTCCTCTAAGCTCTTATGTAGAAGGCCTCTCCCCTGCGGAGAACCGACAGGCTTCGGGAGGGGTGTGCAGCCCAATGACTCCCAATTACTGAATTTACCTCCCCAATTACTGGTGAGTGTCCTAGACTGTAAAGGGGTAAATACCAACAGACTGTATTATTAGAGAAACAGTATGTGATTGTGTAATTAAAGGCAGGTGTATAACACCATATGCAGCAGAGGAAGGGTAAATTTCAGCATTTCCTGATTAACCGAAGGCATTACAGTGTAACCCTAATGTTCTCAAGATGGCTATCATTTATGTGGAGTTCATGTATAAGTTTATGAATATTTGGTTAAAATTCACCCATCATACTCTCGGATGCAGTAATTAAAAACATCATGTTAGTAGCCTATAAAAATATTTTTGTGATTTGGTAATTATTCCAAACATCAGAGTTCCGTGCTCCTCTACCCCCTGCCCTTGTTTCTTCCTGTTCTATATTGTATCAAGCTAATCTTAGTGATGGAAAAATAAATAAGTAGCAGGGGAGGCTGGAAACCTTCCAATCACAAAAGCTCCTGAAATTGAAGCAATATCCAATCTAGCTTACCACATCTTCTAGGTGGGCACTCCTTTCCTGCTTTTTAGAGATGCTTTTAGTATTCAGAACAGCTGTGGAATTAAGCATTACGAATGAGAAGAAACCAACATGCAGTCTTTATTTTTCCCCATCATTCCCATTGAGTTATTAGGTTACAAAGTGAAAATGAACACACTCTCAGATGGACTTAATTTCAGCTTGGCCTGATGCCAGATAAACCAAGTTTCCTCATAGTTCTCCACCCCATCTTTTCTATACCGTGCATACAGTCCCATTCTCGCTCCATCTTACACTCACATATACCAAGAATGAGCTACTTCTACAGCATCAGATCCTCTTCCCTTGCTGCCTTTGCTTGTTTTGTTCCTTTCCAGGGGATGACCAGCAGCCAGGATAGATCTGGTTTGCAATGCAGATTTTTAATATTTAAGAAAATGTTGGCTACGTAAAACATACATTTTCATACTCTGGATGTTATCATCATAACAAATCTTTCGTGTTACATCACCAGGAAAATGTTTCTGGGAGGAGCCAATTATTCCATTCAAAAATAAATCAAATATTTGATTAAAATATTAAAGCTATAATTCAAAGAATAGTTTTTGGCATAACGTTAACTAGTGATTCAGATATGGTAGTTTGGCTTACAACATCATGCAACAAACATGAATTTCAGAATACACAAGTATACAGCATTCAAATGCATACAGAAAGGAGAAATGTAACAGAAGCAGTTAAGCTTTTATACGTACAGACTAGCACCAAATTGCTGTTCACTACAGTTGTCTTCTCTCTTGCCCTCTTCCCATGGACTCTTCATGAACAACTGCACTCTATTTTTATAGACTGCAGATGTTTGATTGTATCAAAGCTAAGGCAAGTAGTGGAAAACAGGAGAGGAGGTAGACTTAATTACTGTGTTTGAACATTTGTTTTCCCTCCATCTTGTACCATTCTCCACAAGGAGAAGCACACGATAAATATTAAAAGACAAATGTATAAAATGTTGATTTGGCCCATTTCATATTGGGCTTTTGGTTGCAGAACATTTTTGCCTTCCTCTGGTTTGCAAAACTGCAGAAATGCTGCAAATAGTACATTATGGAGAATTATGTGTGTACTTCCTATAGAATTAAAAGCAACAAGGGGTATTAAAGGTGGTTTCTTCCTGTATTGAGTTTTGTGTCCTTTACTGTTAAACAAGTAACAGAAGAAAGTCCGTAAGTGTGCCTGCATACTTAGGATTGTCATAACGGTAACGGTATATAAAATTGTGTCATGAAGTTTTATTAGGATTCCTATACTCCGTTTGGCAGTGTATGACTAGTCTGAATTTAAATAAATGGCACGCCCTACCAACAAGAACAGCATTCCTGCTAATAAAGCAAAAAATACTCCTATTGGAGCCAGCATGAAAGACCAGCCATAGCGTACATAAACAGCAAAGTCCGGGCAATCCATTTTTTTCATGTTTGTGTAGTTTTCAAGATCAGCCATCGCCTGGACCCAGATGACATACATCACGACTACCAGTGAAAACAAGACACCTGGAAAAGAAACATCCAGTTTTAACAACAGAGTGTGAGACAAATGCTGAGTGCATTTACTGGTGACAGTAATACCTAGAAATCCATCCATGCTTGTGACACCTCTGCAAGGCACAGTCAGCCACTACTGGGTATTTTTTGCCCTTGCCTTCTTCTAACAAACTTCTTTATTCCTCTGCCTTGCTTCTGATCTGCACTGAAAGTCACAATCTAATGGCAAAGGGTACGTTTGGTTTTGGTGCGCAGACTGTGGCACAAGCATGTTTGAGGATAAAATTCGCTGTTTTGGATTCAGGAGCCAGAGAAGAGGGAAGGAGAGAAGGTAGGATGGGGTGACCTGGAAAATAAATTCTACATATGCTTCCCATACTCTGATATTGTTTCTATCACAGTCTTTTGGATGACATACAAAAACAGTAAGGGGTAGGAAACCTTTCTATTCTCATCACCTCTCTACATTTTGGCTCTTGTTTTAATGAGAACCACTTTGTTTGGAATATTTGGAGTAATCTTATCAAGTATTATGCAGAAATATATTCAAATATATTTCACTCAAAATCTTCCACATTAGAAAAGAGATTGCTGGTATATGAACAAAACCCAATAATAATGAAGTAACCACTATGAAGCAGGCTATTAGTATCAACTTCAGAGTGAATACAAGAGCTTCCTGGATTTAATCCACTACATAATTCACAGCCTTCTCTCAGCCACTCCTCTGAAAGGCGTTTGGATTGTATACATGTGATAGCAATAGGAGCACATGTCCTTACAAATTTTGTTAATCTCTTTGTTACTATAAACCAGAAGGAGATTTAAGAAGAAAATGCTTTCCAAAGTATCAGTTGCATGCCTAATCTTTTATTTTAGTTTAGAGGAACGTGGACACTTAGGAAAGGCAAGCCTGAAGCACAGATGCTCCAGCAGAAGATTCAGTGGAAAGCTGAGGGCACAAGTCCGAATTTTCTGCATGCTCCAGCCTGTACCCACTTGCTCCCTGAGCTTCAGCTGTCATAGCACATGGAATAGGAGCAGGGCTATCTATTCTAACATTAAAATATTAGGGGCACACCACCTATCTTTTCCTCTTATGACACTTATAAACTTCATTACAACCATATGGCAATGCAGTACCCCTGGGAACACTTACTGCCAAACCTAAATCTACAGGCTGAAGAGTAGCAGAGTACAAATCTAAGGTACTTGAGGCCTCTTCCCAGTCCTGCTAAATACTTATTACAATGCATCCCTGAACAAATGTGACTTTTGATAAAATCCATAAATACACTTTGTAAGTATCCACAAAGAGGCATTTGCCTCCAGATCCACTCATCCAGGTATTCCTTCACAGTTCCCATTCCTTATCTCCACAGAATCACAGAATCACAGAATTATCAAGGTTGGAAAAGACCTAAAAGATCATCCAGTCCAACCATCACCAATACTCCCCAGCTAAATCCTATCCCTCAACACAACATCCAAATGTCTCTTGAACACCTCCATGTTCGGTGAATCCACCACCTCCTTGGGCAGTGCATTCCAGTGCCTGACCACCCTTTCCACCCTGAGATGCTCCTTCATCACTGCCTTTCCCTGCCATTACTATCCACTTAATGGGAAGCAATAGGAGTTGTATCAATCTCCCATTTGCTTCAGGCAAAATCAGACAGGTTGGCTTCCACAATTGATGATGGTGATCTGTTGACATTCTTGTTGTTGCTTTATTGTCAAAATGTAATAAGTTTACATTCTGGATGTCCACTTGACAGGTGAAAGCTCACAACTCAGCGTTTGTGATCACTGCCTTTTTGAAGCCCATGAAAAAAATAAGCTGAAGTAGTTAACCTGAGGCATAATCAAAACATGACTGAAAATCCCAAAGGATTTGCAATTTTTAAGAGATTGAAAGAGAAGAGAAAAACTAAAAATAAGAAGGAGGCAGGCACATTTCCTGTCTATGAAATACAGTAATGTATTTCCAGGATTACATTTTTCACACAGGCTTGAATTCTTGACAAAGTTTAAAAAATAAACAATGAAGGAAAAAACCCAACCCTTGACACTCAAAGACATACATTCAATTTTGGAAGCATTTTACCGAAGAAAAACATAATTTTGATAGTATTTAGTGCTACAGTTGTATTAAACATACAACTGTTGAAACAATCATAAGGAGGGATCACCTCAGGGTCAGATGTAAAAATAAAAAAGTAAATTACATTGAAGACTCCAAATAAAAATCAAATTGAGCAGAAGATTCCTGTAACAGAACATAGGCAGCGGGGACAAATTAGATCCAAATAGAGCTCATAAATTTTGATGCAAAAAGTGAAAAGATTCTCAGCCAACTTCATAAAAGGAATTATTAGGCATGGAGTTTGTTAATGTTTCAAAACATGAACAACAACAAAAAATGTCCCACAAGCAACTCTTTTATTTGGAAAAATACATTGATAAGATGGAAAAACCGAATCAAACATTGGAATTTATCTCTTCAGATGGCTGTGGCTGTTTCTTTTCAAATGTCCATAGTCTTCAATTTATCCTATACACTCGGGCAACCTTAATCCAAATGAATAATAAATACAGAAAGCAGTGATGTATATTGCCTTAGCATGATGTCAGATAAGTACAAGGCCTTGAACATCTGGAACACTTTTGACATCCAGCACCCTGGGCAGACATGAAGATAAGCAACCCAGTTAGTATGGAAGGATCAAAACAAAAGTCTTTGAGAGGTGCTTTAATCTCAAAAAGGGCTTCCCTTATTCTTCAGGCAGTCTGAAGCAACATTTCAGTGGTTAAATAGAGCTGACTCCACATAGGTGTAATATAGCAAGCCAGTGCTGCCAGTGGTAAAACAACTTCAGCTAAGCTGAAATCCATCAGGTGATTTCACAGCAAGCTGCTAACACCCGTCTGTGGCAAATTGCTGGGTATGGAAATTTGCTCAAGAAATGTATGTCAAGCAGAGATAAATGTCCTTTAAAAAAGAAAAAAAAGAAGTGGAGAATATGTAAACCTTCTTAGTTAATTAGGCACTGAAAGAGAATTTAAGGGCTCTCACTATCTACTAATGGAAGCTAATTAGTAGGTATATTGTTCAGTGTTTTCAAGAAATGTCTTAAGCAAAGGAATCAGGCTAAATAAAAACTGGCCAAGTCACATTGCCTCCAATAGATTTCATTTGTTACTGCTCATCTTGTCTAATTTTCACAGATTTATGATTTCATGGCAGTTAAGCTCTTATAGGGGAGCTTGCCGAGGTTCCTCTATGTTGCAAATGGTTTCCCTTTCAAAAGGGAAACAGAAACATTTTTTTCACAAATAGACCCTCTGTTTTGTCAGTTTGGTTTTGTTTCCTGAGATGTTAGAGTACATTGGAAGCATTGGTGAGAACAGGAAAGCAGATCATGTACTTCTATTATCAGTAATGCATCTGCTGAAAATATTTGATGTTTAGGGCCAGAGGCATTGCTTCCTTTCTATCCATTAAGCACTTCAGGTTGTGCTTAAATGTGCAAGTCTCTGACTTGAAGGGTTTTTCCTCCTGGCATCAACACTGATTGCATCAAAACACCCAATTCAAAGGCAAGTTATGAGCTTAAAAAAGGTTACTATAGTTTGAATATTTAGCTGGTTGTTAGATTCTAAAAGAATTACGTTTCTTTTCAGAAGATATAACTTCATGTCAGTTTGCACTGTTGCATTTTAACAAAACAGATGTTAACTTCAAGAAAAGTTTGAAAGAGAAGCAGTATCAAAAAACAGATCATAATTTGTTCAGTAGCTGGGTAGCACATAAGATTGAGACACATATAACATGAGATAGATTTTGAAGACCACAAGACATTAATTGGGACTACACATTATGAACTGTAGTAGTCATGTCAATTAGCAGTCACTGCTTTATATGCTGTCTACAAAAATGCAAAAATGTAGATCAAAAGTAGAGTTTATATCTGTTTTGAGGGGAAAAAAAAAAAAGAGAGAGAGAGAGCAATAGAAAAGAAAAAAACAGAGATTCAGAAGTTTTAAATATTCAGGTATTGTTCTGGCTTTCAAAAGAGATTTGTTTCTCCAAGCCAGTGCAGATTTGCTTAATACATTGCACGGGAGTTAATAATAAACATCCTTCTTTTCTCTCTCCATCCTGTAACCTTGTATATATATGTACACTACTTCTGCAACACTGTGCTTTTATTATTCATACTAGAATCATAGAATCATGTAATTGTTTGAGTTGGAAGGGACACTTAAAGGCCATTGAGTCCAATTCCCTTGCAATGAACAGGGACACCTACAGCTAGATCAGGTGCTCAGATCCCCATCCAGCCTGACCTTGAGCAACCTTGAGGGATGGGGCACCCACCACCTCTCTGGGCAGCCTGTTTCAGTGCCTCACTACCCTTATTATGAAAAGCTTCTTCTTTATATCCAGTCTAAGTCTCCCCTCTTTTATTTTGAAACCATTTCCCCTTATCCTATCACAACAGACCCCGCTAAAAAGAGTCTATCCTTCTTTCTTATAGCTCCCATTTAGATAACGAAAGACTGCTATCAGGTGTCTCTGGGGCCTTCTGTTCTTGAGGCTGAACAGCCTCAGCAGTCTCATCCTTTCCTCACAGAACAGGTGTTTCATCCCTTGGATCATTTCTGTGGCCCTCCTCTAGACGCACTCCCAGCTCTGCGTCTCTCCTGTACTGAGGACTGTATGAGGACACAGTATCCCACTGGTGAGGTCTCACCAGTGCAGAGTAGAGGGGCAGGATCACCTCCTTTGCCCTGCTGGCCACGCTTCTTTTGATGCAGCCCAGGATAAGGTTGGCTTTCTGGGCTGGTGACTGTACATTCCACTGAAATGGAATGAAAGTGAAAAGTGAAAAGTACATTCACTGGAATGTACTTAAACCAAAGGCATTGTAGTAACAACACGATCTTACTGAAAAATAATCTGTGGTCTGTTTAAGTATTTTAAACTAGCTCACTTGAAGATCACATAGTCACAGAATGGCTGAGATTGAAGGCACCTCTGAAGGCCATCTGGCCCAATCCCTGCTCCAGCAGAGCCACCTAGAGCAGGGTTCCCAGAGTCCAGGTGGTTCTTGGAGATTCTCCAAGGAGAGGATCTCACCACCTCTGGGCAGCCTGTGCCAATGGTCCCATTATCTGCAGAGCACAGAAGTGCTGCCTGGTATTTGGAGAGAGCACCTGTGTTCCAGTTTGTGCCCACAGCCTCTTGCCTTGGCACTGGTCACCACTGGGAAGAGACTGGCTCAGTTGTGGCTGCATCCTCCCTTCAGATATTTATAGACAATTATGAGATCCCTCTAAGCTTCCTCTTTCTGCCTGCCTCAATATATGTGTAGAGAATACAACATTCTTGAAGAAAAATCATGTATTACTAAAAGTTGAAAAATAATCTATTTCTTTACATCATCCCCAATCACAAGATCTGGACTGAATATCACTGAAATACTAGTAACTCAGAAACATCAGCCATGCCCCTGCAATACTAAGGAGAGATCAGAGTTAGACTCCTTCCCGATGGAGAATATTTTCTTACATGAAGTTTATGCTGCCTGTGGAGGACAACAACAGGGAGAAACCTTTTATTTATATAACTACTGATATTCCATCCTTCCATTGTATCCACAAGTTTGCTTCACCAGCTTGTCTCTTTCCTTCACAATATTAGTCATGCCAATAGGAGTTGAGTAAGCATCCATTTCAATTTTAATAAGGGATGCTTGCTCATTATGAAGGAGAATATGCTAAAATTAGTATATATTTATTCTGGGAAAATCTATCCCTACACTTCTGCACTTGCTATCATGAATGTCATGAACTCTCATAGCCAAACTCTCAGGCAAAACTGCTGAAATTAAACAAACAAACAAAACAAACAAAAAAAAACCCCTCAATTTCAAAAAGCAGATGTTTTTAGGAACAGTGTGTACTATGATGTATTTCTACATTTTCAGCATTTAGACTTTTTCCATAGCATGCAGCTGTCCATTTGCCCTTGGCTTTTAGTGACTATAAAATAAAACAGCAGTTGCATGACTCAGGAATGATGGGGGAAATTATTCCTAGAACGTGAAGTATGTCTGAGAGAGATTAAGACAAGTAAATACTTCCCTCCTCTTCCCTTCTCATTTTTTTTTTTTTCCTCCATTTTGCATTTTTTTTAAGAACACATATGTTTGATACACAGCTCTGTGCAGTGTGATAAGACATGGACTTCTCTGAGGTCACTCATTTCAGTCTTTTGCTTTTATTCTTTTGAATTTGTTTCAAACCAATACTTTTGCATATTGCAGAAGAAAAAGAATACAGAACCTTTAGAAATGTTTATGAATTCAAGAGGCAGTTTGCTGGCCTTTACTACTTATTCTTCCCACGTAGAAATGCCTTTCACTTGTCAATGGTGAATGGCTGTTTATGGCATGAATCTTTTACTATGCAGACACGAAGACAACAGGTGCTGGAAAGAATGATGTGAGTTTTAACTTCTGCCTAGAAGTTTAGAACTCTCATTTGAGGAAAACTTGCATAACTATGTGTATGCATATGTATTCCAATTAATTTTTTTGTCCCTGTCCCTATTATAGATCCAGTTACTCTGGCCTCTTGTGACCTTTATTTGAAAAGTACTGTTTACATTCCACTCCAAAGTACACATCGAGGATCCCACTTTAGAGTTATGGGAGTTAGCCATATGTCTGAAGACAGATTCTGTCCTCAAATAGGAGCTAAGATTTAAGGTTTTTTCCCTTTTGGCAGGAAGCAGAAATTTGTAATCTTGCATCTTCACAAGGGTGTGATTCTCTAATGTGCTGTGCACACCCTGAGGTCTTGCTTTCTTATCAGTACAACAGGAAAGCTCTAACCACCATCCAGACATCTTGCAAGAACAGCCCCAGAATAATCTGGATTTTACTGAGAACTGCTCTAAATAGTAATGTTATAGCAACTTTCTCTTCTTTTCCTATGGCATTTGAAGAAACCATAGGGCTTCTTACAGTTTGAACTACTGTAGCTGCTTTTGCTTCATCCTTTGATGTTGAAGATATGGATGTGAGGTTGCAAAGAGACTGCTAGAGCCATTGACTGTGGTACTGTTAAACTAATACGTGCTTTTTTTCCCACTGGCATAGCGTATCTAGTTCCATGTGCAAGCTCAGGTGAAATTTGAAAGCTTAACATGGAAAGCTGCTAGTCAGTAAGCTGCCACAAATACTAATAGTGTGTGCTTCTTCATTTAGTAGTTCAGAAGCACTGCTTAATAAAAGAACCTTGAAGATTTTCTTAAAGATTGAGGTGATCAAAAGGTAGCTCTGTGACTCTGCCACAGATCAGGCAGGAGAATTTCTCTTTGAGTAGTTGTTCGCCTTTTCTGAAGCCTAGATCTATGACACTGGAACAAAAGCTTCAGAGACTGCATTGTTTTGGAGTATAATCCCCTTGCAGCTCATCCACATGGGAACCGGTGACGCTGGCAGTGAGACCTTCAGTCTTCAAGTATCTTCCTAGAGAGCACCGAGAGTGAGAGGTAAGGGCATGGGTGCCCAAGTGATGATGGTCTCAAACCTGCTGCTCAAAGACTTGGGCAAAACATGGCATGCACTGTGCATCGGCTCTTGCCTTTGTGGCTAGTGTTGCAATCAGGGTTTAGGTTTCTATACCCACAAGACCCATTCTCAGAGACATGAGGACTACTGGGGTGAGAGAAGATCCATCAGGCAACTCAGCAATCTCAGAATCTGCTATAAGGACAACACTACAGAGTGCAAGCAATCCACGAAGTAGCTGGACTGCATCAACAATGACTTTTTCAGATGTGTTTGGAACAGACAAACTAATGGAAAAAATATGACAGTTTTGTTACTCAAATAAGAAAAAGCTGATCAGGGATATGATAGATGGTGCTAGCTACAACTATAATGGCCATAAAATAGTTAAGTTTAGTATCCTAGGAGAAATGCAGCAGGTAAACAGGAGATTTAGGAGCCAGAACTTTAGGGGAACTGACTTCTGGGAATCGGTAGACAGGATTCTAAGGGAAATTATTTTGAGGAGTAAAGGCTTCCTTGAAGGACAGAGGGTACTAAAGAACTGGCTGTTGCTCATTGGCAATTTCCTTAAAGCACAAGAATGAACCCTATCAGTATGCATGATTTTAAGCAAAGTCCAGCAAAAAGGAAAGTCAAGCGCATATAGGGCTGCACTGAATAAAAGCCTCCGTCAGCAGCTCTGAAAGTACTACTATTGCCCTTTACTCAGCACTTGTGATAACAAACCTGGAACACTGCGCCCAGTTTGAAACTGGCCAGTGAAAGAGTGATACTGTTAAACTAATGACTACCAAAATGGTTGTTAGAGGGATGGAGGACAAGAAGAGGCTCATCTGGCAGGTTTAAGTCTAAGGAAGAAAACAGTCTTTATCTTTCCAAATGGAGGTATAGAGAAGATAGGAGATAAAGTCTTCAGAGAAGTGCACAGTGAAAGAATTAGACATAATGGTTACAAGTTGCAGCAAGGAAAATGTCAGGTGCACATATGGAAAAAAATCACAAACAAACTGGTCAAAGTAGGACAAGTACTCAAAGGTGTTGTGGATTATCAATTAGTGGGTATTTTCAAAACTTGACTAGATAAGGTTCTGTGCTGCCTTATTTTAGAAGCCAGCCCTTCTGAGAATGGGAAATGAAATGTGATTGCCCTAAGAGGTTTTTTTACAACTGAAAATTATTCTGTGTCATTCAGGATCTCTGCTTAGGCTCTCTTCCTCAGGCTGTGCCAAATGTTTTGTAAGGCAAATCATTCTTCATTAGCAGAAATTAGGTAAATTGCTTTGTCAATTGAGATTGCAAAAGGAGCAAATACTTCAGTCCAGTAGTAGCTATTAAAATTGCTTTATCTTGTATTCTTCTTTAAGGGCACACAAAAGTAAGAACATGACCAATCTTCCTATCTTCTGCTTTCAGACTTTCACAGAAAAAACTGTGGTGTCTAACTTCCTTCTCAAGAGCCTACTTCCAGTATAACTGCTAATTGCACTCTGGCAGCAAGATATGGACATGTCTTAGAAACCTTGGTTATGCGAGTGTGATGACTTGTGAGAAGAGCTGAGAGCATCAAACTTTGGGGTTTGGTTTTGTAGATGTTCTGAATTTCTGAATAGGATAATGATATCTACAGTAAGTACATTTTCCAAGCAGCTCTGTCCTACTTTCATGATGGAGCAGATGCAGAAAAGCTGTCAGGATCTCTATCTCCACATCCAAGCTAAAATACCTTGTGCTAGCCTAATGGGTCCTGTACTCTGTTGTCATCACTTTCTTTTGGGAAATCATAGCAGGATTTTACTAAATGCTCTTGCTTTTCAACAAGAAAAACAGTAATATTTTAAATAAAACAGCTCCTCTCAATGAAGCTGGTAAAGAAACTAGACTATTGTCTAGACAATGACTATTGTTATTGCCTTCAGCAGGCCTCTTATGGAAGCCAAGGTGACTAGCTTAGACTTGTGGAATCTAACTTGCCTAATTAGGGCAGACTAACTGACCCAGAGTGGAGAAAGCACACTTCACTTCAGAGGTCTCCTTGCTAGTTCCTGGTGTCTTACCATTTCATCCTTTATAGTCTCTAACACTTGCTAGAGACAGCAGAGATTTTCACAGATTACAAATGTAGCAAATGAGCAGGATTTACAAGAGCTTTTAATTAGCAAACCAGTGACCAAAAGTAATGAAATAACTTAGAATTTCCAACAGATTGCGAATATTTTTATGTCTTTTAAAAGTGTGGAGGAGTAATTCCCAAAGGAGCAAATGCAAGTATTCCAGAGTTTTTTTTCAGCAACAATATTATAAAACACTTCATATTTCATTGAAAGTGTTTTAAGAGGAAATTATGATCTTATTAGCATGTGTATGCAGATATGCAAGATGAAAAAGGTGAGCAGGTTAGTAGGTCAATAACGGAAGTAGAAATAGAGGTCAAGCCTTTTGATCTTGGCATGAGTGTTCTGCCTCACAACACCAAGATGCATACAAACTAGGATGATGTTGAGCACATATTGTCATTTATATCCTAAAAAACTATTGTCTTATACATCTTTCCAGACTCATCAAAGTTAACAAAACAGTGACCCAGATAGCTGGCTATATCAGCTCAATCCTGAGAGGATGCACCCTACAAATTATGTGTGCATTATGAGGAAAGAGAAAATTCAGTTATTTACTGTGTTTCATTCACAGAAGTTTAGAGCTCCCACTTACTCATATGTGACAACTATTTTGTGTTGTCCAGTCACTCCAATCACATATAAAACACATCTCCTATATTTGTCATGTGAATATGCTGTGTCTTTCAGCTTCTTTAGAATCTGTCATTACCATCTTCATTGCCTTTGTATCCCTGACTAAAAAAATCTCCTTAGCAAAAGTCCTTGAGAATCCTACAAGGCAGCATCCCTAAAGATACATGCCTTTTCCTGCTCAGTAAGTAGATTGAAAATGCAGTGATTCCATGAATGGTCCTGTACTTACTTTTTTGTTGTAATCAAAAGGTAGCTTTCTGAATGGCTTCAGATAACAGTAGAAAGAATTGTACCCAAGGCAGATGTTCCACAAGCCAAAGTACAGAGGCACAAACTTCTTTTTTTTTAACCATGATTGTATAATTTTCGTTACAGAAAATGGGGAGAAATACCTCATCCTTTCTATTCTAATGCTTTAATTGGTGAAGCTAACAATATACTCACCAGCAATAATGTAAAAGCCTCCTCCTGCTTTGTACAGAATGTGGCTGGCAAAAGGAGCTGCACAGATGATCAGGAAACTAGCCATCACAATAGTGATCACTCCGAGGAGCATAAGTACTGTCCAGAAACCGCGATAAACTGGAAAAAAGGAAGAAGAATGCATATTACACTTTTTTAGAACTTAAATTACGCATTTGGCTAATAAAGATTTTTCTTTTCTACTTTTCCACTTATTGACAAACCATTCATTCATCCCATTGTGAATATACATTATATATCACGTGGATCAAAGGAGATTCAGAACCCAGTTCCTATCTGGTGATCATGGAAAACAGGGTTTAAGTTATCTCAAATGAAGTCCACCTGCTTAACATTTAGAGAGTGACTTGAAAAACAGTAACTTGACAAAATTTATGACGTTTAGAAAATGGTGTACTGAAGTTGCAGCAAAGATTCTTTGGGAGAAATGATTGGACTGGCTGGATCTATTTGTTTTCCCAAAATTGACTGGGAGAAACAGAGAACTATAACATTTTGACTTTGTCAGTGCTCAGATCTCACCAAAAGCAATCTGTAAATTCTCTATAATTTTCAAGTATGTAATTCCTATTAGTTTATATACAACAGAAGGAAATCTAAAGCAGGAAAGAAGAGAAACTTTAAAAAAAAAAAACAAACAATTTTTAAACCAGGCTGTTTCCGTTCTAATGTTCTTTTTATTTTATTAGAATTTGATGTTTCAGAAGTCCCTGCTAGACAGTGCCAAGCAGTGCTTAATTAATGGATGCAGCTGGTGATAAATGAGCTGAGAGTTTTGTGACATACTCTGGCCAAAAGAGTCTTTCTAACAACTATTTTTTAGCTGCTTAATTGCACATCCATTTAACAAAGTCATCATTTTACAAATGCTACAAGACTGACATAAATTTCTCCCATGAATTTAAAAATTGGTACATTAACAGAACCCATTAGTAAAATTATGAGTTGCAAAGATCTCCATCGTCAGTTCTGAAAATCTTGAAGCACTGACAATTCAGTCAGTGAAAAACATTTCCACCCAACTGAGGGAAAGCAGATAAGCCAGCTGGCACGTCAGAAAAAGTGAGTCACAAAAGAAACTGCCACTTATCGTTTGACAGCACCTACTTACTGTTATAGCAAAACACAACTAAGTAACTATTATACTGGTTCATATCCTGAAAGTTTCAAATCCTTCCTGCCTGCTAAAGCCAGCTATTCTGGAATAATTCAGGCTTGCTCTCATCTGAAATCTGAAGGTGAACTACATGTTATTAGCTTGTGCTTCCCATCAGTATGTTTCAAAAATCTACAGTTTTCAACTTGACCAGCTTAACTCATGTTAAAGTATACATCATCTTATCTCAGCCTTGTATATGTATGTGTTAGTTAGATCACATTCACCACATCACATTAGCCACACTTTTAAAATAACACCCTTCTAATCCAGGCAAAGACTCAGACATAATTTTCTGCCACACTGATCAGCAGATTTGGGCATAGGGAAGATGAATGTGCCTGAAATTAGATGGCAGAGGAATAAAACTGTTTTTTGGTTCATATCCAACACACGGCTTCCTTCTATGTAAACAAATAAATAAAGAAATAGTAGGTGAGAAATGAGGCTCTGGTTCAGCAAAGCAGTTAAGTGTGTGTTATGCTTTAAGTACTCAAATTCTTAGGGGATTTAGGAACCTGTTTAAAGTTAAACACATAGTTTAATGATTCACTTGATGCAAATGGACAGTGAATGGAGGCTAGAGAAAGTAAATCTCTTAAGTCCTTCAGTCTTGGGTCTTTGAAGCAATTTCATATTATTTTACTCATGGGGCTACTTTGTTAAGCTCCATTGCAGTCCCCAAGTCCATGGGACATTACTTCCTCATTTAAAACCTAATACTGCTA
Source organism: Perdix hodgsoniae (assembly GCA_035772895.1). NCBI lineage: Eukaryota > Metazoa > Chordata > Aves > Galliformes > Phasianidae > Perdix > Perdix hodgsoniae. Next base: position 6,429,675 of record JAPSGF010000027.1, on the reverse strand, counting down.
AATCAGCCTATAACCACCCAACTCTTTTACATGGATGGCCCAAGGTACTTCAAAGTCATGCTACATAATAGGGCACATTGGCCAAAATGAACTTTGAAAAGGCTTACTTCAATATCATTATGGTCACTCACTGAAGTTATACAGCAGCGTTTCTAGAGATGGAAGAGGACATAAGCTTCTACAGCATACTGAAATTAGTGTGCAGTTTCATTATCTGCTCTTGACATTAGCTTTTAGTGAAATTTTACCAGAAAGCTTGATTTGCTCAAATATTCCTGAAAAATAAACACAAAAGGAGTACAAATATAATTGATGAAAAAATGTTTAAACCTCTTTGTGACTATACAAGAGATAAGCAGTTTCTCTGCTTCGACATAAGTGAAATACTGATTTGACCTAGCTATCTTCTGGCATAACCTTCCATTGTATTCCTCTATAAATAATTATTTTCTCTAGAGAATTGTGGGGATATTCTGACTGTCCTAACAGTTGTTTATCCAGCAACTCCATCATTAAACATCAATTAGAAAATAAAGAAGATAGGTAAAAAAATCTGCAGAATTCCTTAATCTATCTTTTTATGCAAAGTCCACAGTCTACAAGACATTAAGATCCTTTGTGGCACAAGTCCAAGGAAACATCTTAAGAGACCCTGGAGAGTGTCCAGAGAAGGGCAAGGAAGCTGTTAGGGGTCTGGAGCACAAATCTTATGGGACGAGGCTGAGAGAACTGGAATTGTTCAGTCTGGAGAAGAGGTGGCTCAGGGGAGACCTTATTGCTCTCAACAACTGCCTGAAAGGAGGCTATGATGAGGTGGAGTTGACCTTTTCTCCCAGGTAACAGAGATAGGACAAGAGGTAATGGCCTCAAGTTGTTCCAGGGGAAGTTCAGGTGGGATATTATGAAAAATTTCTTCTCACAAACAGTGGTGAGGCACTGAAACAAGCTGCCCAGGGAGGTAGTGGGAACACCGTCCTTGGAAGTGTTTAAGGAAAAGGTAGATGTAATTATTAGGGACATGGTTTAGTGAGTAATATTGGTGGTAGGTGGATGGTTGGACTAGATGATCTGAGAGATCTTTTCCAACCTTAATGATTCTATGATTTACTAAAGGAGTTAAAAGGCAACCATTTTTTTGCAAAGGAGACTTCACTTACTTCATATTCAGACAATTTTTGCTTAAACCAGTTTCCCACCTTCTCTGTTTAGATGAGTGATTCCCTTGGGGCTAATAATTCAGAATTAGAGTGTAACCCTATTGCTGTCATTGGTTTAGCTGGCATAAACAGATGAACAAAAAAAAGCTAGTTGAAATAAGCCTACCTAATAATGAACTTTCTAAGTCAAAAGCATCACTGCTCTGAGATTGAGGTGAACCATGACAGCTAAAAAGCAACAGAAAATGCTTTTTGAATTATGGTTCTTTATAGCCCCTGAAAAGGAATGATACTGTGATCCAAGCAGTCTGCTTCAATAAATAGTTGTTCAGTGCACCCATACAAGACGTTAAGAGAAGTCTGCATCATTTCAAGTATTGCTGAGGTAGTTTGTAAGACTGCCCATTTTCTGGCCAGACAACAAGGAATTCACCTCTGCAAAAGGTAGTAGGGACTAAGTAAATTTATTTCACAGGTATGTCAGAATTATTTACCTCAAGTAGGTATATTATTCCAAGTATTTCCTGCAGTGGAAGAAATAAGTATAGGTATTACCGCACGGTCTGAAATAAACATATTTGCAGTGTTAACCTTAGGTATCATTGCTCTATGTAGCAAGAGCGCTAAACAGAGAGATGTGTTACTTGTCTTGGTAAGCTGTCCCTTCATTAGGGTACAACATTTGTCTTGGTAGTGACAGGCAAGCCTAAAAATAAGACAGCACTTAGAGGACAACAGGAGTACAGCTGGTATGCTTGTCTTTGAGCTCTGCACCTTCAACCTAGTTGCTGCGGGAATAGTACAGCTGCAGTATATTCCTTCAAAATTGCATGATTTGTAATTCTGCCTTGCTACTGCTTTTCTCCAAAAAAATCCTAAGTCAGATTCTTCTGGAGACTTCTGCATCATTTGAAAAGTAGCCAAAGTATTGGGTTTTGAGCAAGGGAGTGGATTATGGAGAAATAGCTGAGTTATGAAAAGGCTCCTTTTCTTATATTGTGGATCCCAGATCCACAATAAACTCAAGCCACAGGTCCATATTTTAAGATGTTTCTGGTGCATGATGTGAAAAAGAAGCAATAATGCATTTGAAAAATTACACAGTCATGCCACCTAAAAGGCATGACAGTTCTTATGTGGTTACAATGCACACCTCAGAAGTTAGATAGTCAGGTATTCAGGAATAAGCTTAGCTTATGACACCATGTGGCACACATCTACTACTAGAGACACCGATATCACCTTCACAAAACATATCACGTATTTTATTGCCCTTGCTGGCTTCAGGAGTTTCAAAATCTCAACAGTGGAAAAGACTTAGCCCATACATTTTCTATGGCCTAGAACTAAATCAAAACAAAAAAATCTGCTTAATATTGAATGCACATTATTAAGCCCTACAAAGCTGAAAATCTTTTTGAAGCATGTTTGTGTGAGTACAGTGCTTCATTGCTAATAATAGTTAAAATGACTTGGAGAACTAGCCAAAAATTTTCACCGATAAATTCAAGTCCTAAAGTGAACCTTTCCTGTGATTTGACTATATGGAGTATTTTATAATATGCTTACCATTTAATGTAAGAGATATCAAAATTTTTTTTGACAACAGGTGTCATGGTTTTATGATTTTTGGTCATCAGTATTCCACACCATAACATCATGTGATGCATTGGGGGTGGGGTTTGGTGTCTGCCGGGTGTTCGTCCGTCGGAGAGGAGCTACGTTTTCCCCAGGAGACTTTGCGGTCAGCAAGGGGATATAACTCCAAGCAAGGTCACCTGATCTTCCTTCTTCGCCTGCTCTTCGCTGTCTGTGCTTCGCTGCTATCTGCGCTTCGCCGCCTGCGCTTCGCCATCTACGCTTCGCCGTCTGTACTTCAGTCACCCAACTGGACTGCACTTCTCACCCCAGCATTGTGGTGAGGTCTATACAATTCAAACAGACTCTCTCTCTCTCTCTCATTGTATTTTACTAATATTATATTTAGTAAAATCATTTGTTCCACCTCGGATCAGTGCTGTTGTTTTCAAGTATTTTGGGGTCCCCTGCTTCCCCTTTCCCAGAGGCGCGGATCCGCAGATCCCTCCGCCCTGCTGGTCACGGAACTGGGCCGGACCAGCCCATAAACCGTTGACAACAGGCATCAAAATGCCACCCACAATATAAAGTACAATGAAAGGTAAGTGCCTGAGCTGCTCTAAATCAGAAGCATCTTCTCTGCAGATAAACCACTGTAAACAACATCACATCTCTCATCAGAAGCATGAAAGGCAACACAGTAAACCTTGTAAAACTATTCCAGTTTCACTAAGTACCCTTTACTATCCCTTAGTAGTAATAATTTTTTTTTTTCAAATAACCTTAACAGTAAAACAAATATAATATTTGCAGTATGAATATATTGCTTTTTTTAAATACTTCCTGCTTCATTACTGCTTGGTGGCTGGGGAGTTCTCCCTCAGTAAATGTACTGTGTTACAATTTCTTATGAACAATTATATGACCATCTTCCATAACAGCATTTTTTCCCCTAAAAATAGGCTACTTCTAGCATTTCACTAGACAATTATTATTTTCAGATTTCATTGTTGATATTTCCTTGATTACTTTAGGTTAATTTTAGCTCAGTAACAAACGTGCCAGTAAATTTGATAACACCATTATAGACACGATAGTTGCTGAACCAGAATTTCTCTTCAGTTCTATAAACATTCTGTATTGCACTTCATATTAAGCACTACTTCAAACACTGGCAGTGTGCCCAAGACTGGACAAAATAAGATATAAAGGCAAGGAAAAATATAGTAGCAGCTACAGATCAGAGTATTAAACTAAAGTACCAGAGCACTCCATTAAATGGCTCCAAATGTAGCTGCAGGCGGCACTGAGGCAAGTTAAGAAAACCGCTGTTTATTTCCAAATAAACGTTGGAAAAAAAAACACCCCTCAAAAATAAAATTAATGACCTGAAGAAGTGCTAGATCTTGCACCTCTTTTTCTTAGAAATTATCACAATTTAGACAAACAGGACTACTTGTATAAATAAGGACTTCAAACGTTTTTCAAAACAGTTCTAGTATTGTCTGGAAGTACAAGAGATTTTTTTTTTTAAGTGTGAGAGCCTTACATGTCACTGTTAAGTAAACCAGTGATGTGATACCGTTAATTAGCTTAGCTTGCAATGAATATTTATTTAAGTACTACTATTATGTTTTCAAAATACCATGTTGGGATAACTGATCTAATTCTGATTATACATATGTGTATGTAGGTATATTTTAGAATAATATATTTCAAATAAAATAAATAAAAGATCACTACTCTGGTACTTTCACTGTATGGTCTAACTTTTTTTTATTTCTAGCTTTCAGTCTGCTTCACTTATGTTTGTGAATCATCATAGAAATGAATCTCCTGGTGACACAGTGAAGTGCTGTCTATCTGCTTAATAGCTGCACACTGGCATGGCTGTCACCATAAACCATTGTAACATCACAGAAAGCCACTGGAGACAGGATTCCCCTGACTTCACTTAGATTCCTATTTCAGGTTAAGACAAATGGCATTGCCTGCAAATTTCTTTAAGTCCATTAACTGTAAATGCAACTGTATTAACTGTAAATAGCACAGCTATAGATTGAAGCTTACACTGTTGGTAGGTAAAGTACTCCTCCCTCCACCATAATACTTACAAAACTAGAGCATAATAATTGAGATTAAGATACAGAAAACTGCAATTTCAAATAAGTTCTTTCTAACCCTTCCAAGCAGATCATGCATCTGACAGTAACGATGAAAGGAAACTTGAGACATTAAAATATGCATTTGAATGAGACTATAACTCGACACCAAGAGCTCATAGTCTAAGTCTCCTCACCAGGTTGGACCAAGCCTTTTGAGTAAAGCATACTAACACTTTAGACTTTGAGGTCTTCTGTGTTTGAGTCTTTTGGGATCTGTCACATATATACCTTAAAACCAATCTATGAAAGGATATAAATAAATTAAGAGAGGATAGATTTAGCTTCTTTTTAATTATGTCTTAGAAAAAAAATCTGAGCCAAACTGTTTCTGATACTAAAGCCAAAGGAGTTATTGCAATAGAGAACTTGGTCCAGTCACTCCACTCAAAATTCATCCAAGATTTCATGGTTCCTTGGGAAACTTATGTTTGTCCGAGTTATTCTAACTGGATGGTAACATAGCATTCCGGCTACAAACTACATTTCTGTTTGCACTAGGGCCTTCATTAAAGCCAATTTGCTCTGATAACGCCCGACTGTCTCTTAAGCCAAACTGTCTATAAAAGAATTCACATGCCTTTGCTTGCTGAGAAAGTTCTCTTAACAGAAGGCTTGAGTTTTTAAGAAAATTGTGTTGTACATACACGTTTGATTTCTCTAATGAAATCTAAAGGTCTTTATTCAGCTGTTTATTTTTCAGCAAATTGAATGTTTTTCAGATGACAGCATATTTCTTCTTATACATTCCTAATTAAAATAAGACTTGAGGGTCTCTCTAAAAACAAAGTTAAAAATCATTCTGAAGAACTAAGTGTGGTAGACTTTTTTAATCCTCAAAAGTGAACGTTTTGAGAAAACTATTATCCACAAAAATGGAAATATTCTATCAAGATACCATAGCAGAACAAAAAAAAAAACAGGAACAGTAACCCCAATTTCTTGGTAGTGCCCTTTCATTCTGTGCTTTTTTATTCTTTTATTGAGATATTCTCATATCTAATATGAGAACATTAGATACAGCCATGTGGATGTACGAGTAGTTGACAAACTATTTTTCTGCACAAAGTCAAATGGAGGGTTATCACCACTATCTTTTACAGAAAAGCATTTCTTTTACTGTGAATCAAGAAGGCAGTAACTCTCAGTATTTCTTAATTTAGTAACTGCAGATTCTGTGAGCTTTTAAAAAGCCAAATATAATGGGCAGGCCTGTCAAAGTAAACTAAAAGAAAACTGAGTGTTTGTACTAACAGAAGAGATGATGATATAACTTTCTTAATAAAAAGTTGTGAAAGATTCTTAAACAAGTATACCTAGTCTGGTAAATAACTCCGTTTGGATGCTGAAAATGAACTGGAGGCATTAAAAAAAAACCTCTCTAGTTTTAATGAGATCCAAAGCAATCCAACTGTATCTATTTATACAGCAGGAATGACTCTGAATACTCTCTACCTGTGCCTGCATCTAGAGTACAGTTCTGCCTATTTTTAATCTCCTAATATGAAATATAGATAGGAAAATTATATTTGAGCAGTGTTCTTTTGGCAAATATTAACTAAAATTAATTAAACTTTTGATGATATTCCTTCTCCTTTCTTCTTCTTTGTTTGTCCACTTCTATGTAATCATGCAATATGATTTGAAGATCCTTTGTGAATGTATGAGTGCATGGTTGAATACCAACTCCGTCTAGATTATTAAGAGCAGATGGCTCTGTCATTTTAAAATGAAAAGATAAACTGTTCTAGATGTGCTTCAACATTACAGATTAGATCTCTGACTCTGAATGGTAAGGTATGAATTCTTCCTGGACAAACAGTTCATAATTTGTAAAGATTAACAGACCTGTTACCAATACAAATTCTTTTCCTTCTCATTTTTGCAGCATAAAAAATGGATTAGAAAGACACTTCAAAGTTAGCAAAGGTATAATTACAGCTTCAGGGATCACTTAAGTCATTGAGTCAGTAGGCTCAGATACAAGCAGCATTCATACAACGCAGGTTATTTTAAAAATTATATGAAATAATCATCAGAAGCTATAGTCTTAAAAATACATTTGCATACAGCCCTTGATCTGATGAAATGTCACCAATTTTTTGAGCTGAGTAGAAAAAACAGAGCTTTCCAGGACTTTCCTTATGTATCCAAACACAAGGTTTTCAGTGCTCTTTATCTTACATACATACATGCGTACGTGTATGTGTATAGATATATATATGTACATATGTAACTCTGTTACTGCACCAGAGTTTCTTGGTATTAATATCAGCTTAACATAGTAAATATTTTCAAATACTAGGATTTAATTCACAGAACAATACTTCACACTACTACAGTGTTATTTTATATTATTTATGTATGGCACATAATATTCAGTGTCAGTGTCAGTGGAGAGAAGCTGGTACCTCCAGAATTCAGTGCAGTATATCTGAATTAGTTGAATAAAATTAGACTGTAACAAGGCCCCTTTCTTCATTTCTCATAAGGTAAAAATGCAATATATTTCCACATGTGATTTATTTATTTAACAAGAAACAGTTTAATCGGAATACATGAGAAGAAGTAATTGTTTAAAGCATTCATTCTAAGGAAGATACTTCTTATTTTGAAGAAAAAAAGCATGAAAAGGAAATGTTTCTGCTTATAGAAATGATTTCCATTCTGCCATCATACTTAAAGCCACATATTCATTTAAGTGCTTTCCTAAATAGTGTCTTAAATATGCATGTTGTAAAAGTCTGAGAAGTACGAAACACCAAAACTGTATTAATTAAACTGTGTGGAGAGATAATGCAGTTCTGTACTGAAGCTTCTGAATTGTTTTCTTGAAATTACGGGCATTGTATCCATTTGCAGCCAAAAAAAATACTTACTGACTGCAGAGTCGTAAGAGGTTGAGTTGTGTTCATCTCGGATATGAGGAAATGGTGAGAGGTAAGCATGTGTACAAATCTTAGAAGGTGACTGATTGGCTAAAAGAAAAAGAGAGATCACTATTAATATTTTACTGCTTTGAGAATTTAATATCCTAAGACTGTTCTTCAAATTGATGAACAGAGTTTCATAGGTCAAGATTCAGTGTTCCCTCCTAGTAGCTTTACAGTGGATTTTGCTTTCGTAAGAGACAGCAGCCTTGATCTTCCGCCAGGGATATTACTTAAAGGGCAGCTCAGATTTGTACTACAGGAACAGTAAAGCAGCCTGGTTGAAGGGAAGGATCTGGTACACTGCACGTACATATGCTTTTACAAGCATATGCTTTTTTCTGTTACAAGGGTTAATTATTTCTTGCTCATTACAGTATATCCAAGCGATGTATTTGGCAAAATATGGGTTACTGAAGTTAAAATTGTGTGAAAGCACCAGTTTTTCACTAGGTTTGTTAAAACTCAGCAGCAAGGTTGGGTCAAACACAACAAGGTAAGTTTTGCAACCTTTTCTTCATTTGAAATTTTGGTGGCAAATACTATCTTCCAGAATCCTGGCACATACTGAAAGAAAACGGGTCATCAACACATTTAGTAGAAGTTTATTTGTTTTTTGTTTTTGTTTTTTTTTCTGAAGGAGAAACCTTCACCTCCTACACCATTCCCATCTACTCATAAAACTAGCTGGATAAACTGCAAGCAAAAACTCATGGGCCATCCTAACTATTAGGCTCTTCTTCACTGCTTTATGAAAATGAACAGACTATTAACAAAATAGCAAGAGACTGTCTTGGTAAAAATGGACTCTCAGTCAAGATAACAGGCTACTACTGAAACAGTAAGCTGATAGTTAAACATGGATGATTTTGTCCTGGAATACCCTTTAGTACAGATTTTAAAAGTGTTTGTCACTTTTGAATTTATTTGAAGATAAATTAAGAACCTGATCACTGAAGAGATAACTGAAATTCAGTGATTCATATGCACTAAGAAAAGCTCCACAGCTTTGAGATCCAACTATTGTAGATAACATAAAAAGAAAGGTATTACTTACTGTACCAGAACTTCCACATGCTGGTGTTATGCTCTCTTACATTTCCACTAAACCAGCACCTCCAGAAGAAACCTTCATGATGAAACGTGGCCATCTCAGTCTATGAAAAGTAAGAATAAAAATGAAAGCCTTTATCATACTATTTTTCAAACAGCTGAAAGAATGAAGTTCAAGTGAAATTAAGATATTTAGGTAAAAAATAACACCATCACAATGACACACAGCCTGTCTGAACATAGGTTAGCTATAGCCTGTCTATACAGTTATAGTTCCTTTGAGAGAATGTCATATTGCAAAAGTAGTATCATAAAAAATGAATGAATTTTAGACTTGATTACATCTGTTTACAAGAGGTTTTGATGTAGGCTTATAAGCCTCCAGAATGTCAAAATGAGTATGTTCAAAAATTCATACAAAATTGAATCCCTAAGAAATAAATAAATCCAAGAAATTATAAGTAAAAATCCATACTAACCCCAACATCCTCAGGTGCTTTTGAACACCTTCCTACTTCTGTAGAAAGAAGCCAATAATCAGTTCCAAATGCCACCAAAAAGAGCAAAACTCCCAGAGCTGCGAATAAACCTCCAAAAAATATCCCCACACTCAGTTTCATTATTGAACTTATCTTCAAAAAGAAAAGAAAAAAAAAAAAGCAATTTTTTTTTTTCTAGCTACTTAAGAAGAATAAGAAAATTATTAGGCAAGTGGCTAGAAAGTAGTTTTGAGAGTATGGTTTATATCTGAAGAAGTTTCTCTTTGCTTGACTTTCTGCTGTGTTTCCCAATGCCCTGTGAATTGATTTGTGTCTCCTAATTTGTGTTCCTTGTGGCTGGCTCAAGCCTGACAGATGAAAAGGGCCATCTATTTTAGGACACTGATGGCAGAGCTTCATTCTGTTTCTCTGTCTGGGCGAGGCCAGTCAGAAATAGCTGACCTTCCCCTAACTAATCAGGGATTGACTTGAAATATTATTGCAGCTGGTACATCAACTTCAGTGGAGCTGGAGCTGCAATAGCTCTGTTAGTCCATGCAAAACATGATACAGAGTGCACAGACACAATAAGGGCTTATAAGACCCAGTACTGGTAGTGGAAGGTTTCCTGGCTACTAGCAGGGAATGAAACACACACATCACTTTGGAAGTTACTAGCAGCCAATTACTAAATAAAGGCTGAGATTTTTTTTATGGAACTTTGAAAACATGGTAGCCAAATCACAGAGATGTCTTTGAGGAGTCCTGATCTGTACTGTAAGAGCACTTAGTTTTAGAAATTTATACCCGTACCACACCTCCCCACACTTGGTACAGAAACATTAATCCTTTTTCAAAAAGAAGACACTTTTCCACATGTATGTTTCGGCCATTTTGGAAGGTGATCAGGTGACATATATAAACTCTAAGGACTCACTGCACAAGCAAAAGGCTTTTCCAACAATTTCTTGTCATGCCAAGCATTCCTTCCTTAGCATCTCCAGTGGACCACAGAGCAAGCTCCTGTGGAAATCTGCTGAGTTTACACAATGCACCAGATCCTGCAAGTCCTTACCCAGTGACATTCCACTGGCTTTATCTATCAGCAGAATAAATAACATTCCATTATCTTCCTACACTGGGAAGTGCTGGGATCAAGAGAAAGATGAAGTCAATTCACACTAGAAAATATTTGCCACAGATTTTTTTGCAGCAGACTTAGCTCTCCAGACTGGTATTCCTACTGCTGATGTCTGCTTGGGCAGTGCAGCAGCATACTGAAGGAAACTAATAGAATGGACTGATTCTACCATCTCTAATATCCAGACAAATGAACCAGAGATGCGTCCTCGGTGTTTTTATGATACTACATCATCTGCCTAGTGCCATATTTGCAAGTTACAATTCATATTCTATTCAAATTTGATACTACAGTAATTTAACACTAGCGTTTCTGTAATTTTTTTAGACACTTCTGAACTGCATAGTTTCAGTGTACACAAAACAGTAAATAAATTTCCAGTCAAACAAACTTTTTTTTGTCATATTTGCTTTCCCTGACAGACACTGATGTACTACATTTTTGCTAAACTTGAAGGTGGTGATCTTTGGAGAGTACACTATTAAAGAAAAATAAATAAAAATTTATTCAGGAAAAGAAGAAAAATATGTAGAATGTCCAGGGAGGAGGTGGAGTCACTGTCCCTGGAGGTATTCAAGAAATGTGCTGATGTGGCAGTGAGGGACGTGGTTAGTGGACATAGCATGGATGGGTTGCTGGTTAGACTAGGTGACCTTAGTGATCTTTTCCAACTTTAGTGACTCCAGGATTCTAAGAATGTGTGGGAAAATAATGCATATTTTAGAGCATGCTTTTAGAAAACAACTACTTAGAAAAAAAATGGTAGGTAAAATGAACAAGCAAAAAAAAAAAAAAACAACCAGAAAAAGAACAACGGAAAAGTCAGATTCAGTGCAGAACTTACCTGTCCAGATGTAAACAGTTTTGTGTGAGCTACACGTCTATCCAATATAGCTCTAGTAAATACAAATGGTGGAGCCTGGAGAGAGGCTTAGCGTGACCTGGATCCAAAGGACTCAGTTCAATCCATCACCTAGGCACCTAGCTCCACTGATTTCTCAGCGTATCCTACTGGCGTTCAACTGCCACTCCATAGAATCATAGAATCCTTAGAGTTGGAAAGGACCTTTGAAAGTCATCTAGTCCAACTCCCCTGCAGTGAGCAGGGACATGACAGCCAAATCAGGTTGCCCAGGGCCTTATCCAGCCTCACCCTGAAAGTCTCCAGGGATGGGGCATCAACTATGTCTTTGGGTGAACTGTTCCAGTGCCTAAACATCCTCACTGTAAAAGATACTATGGAAGAGAATACCAACTGGACAAGTTTTTGTACAAGTACTGCAAAAGGCATGCCAGAATTCAATGAAAATAATACAAATGCTTTTATTATGTGCTGCCATTCATAGGAAGCAACACGGAAACTGTCACACCATGACAAAATGCCTTTTTCATTGTTATATGTGAAGTGAAAAGAGAACTCCAGTCTCCTGACAGCCACTGACCACAAATAATGAAAGAAATAAAATGGTTGGTTTCATTCTTACTGCACCCACCTGCCTCCAGGTGACTTCAGGTCAGACAAAAGAAAACACATCAGTGACTCTGTAAACTCATTTCTGCATGGAAGTAACATACTTCCGTGTGTAGCTTCACAGAAATCAGTCTGTATGAAGAGTTTCACTGTATTCAAAAGATCTGACTATGTAGTAAAATTATGTATTTTTAATTTACCATACATGCATTCCACTCTCAGCAAAAAATGTTCTTCCTGAGAGGATCTATTTTAATTATTCTCTTTTATGTTTATGGCACATTCTCTGGCAGCACTACTCTCCAAATAGTCTAACATCTCCAGTACTATGCCTGACTATGGCAGGAATGAATCAGGAGACATATTCATATCTGTTATATCATCATAAAAATTCACCTTTTACACTACTTAAATGCTCACAGAAAGTCCCAGGGTGCATTTTCTTAAATTAAATTAAATTCCGAATGTTCCTCTACAGAATATAAAAACGTTCAAGGCAAAGAAAATTGGGCTAGGCTTATCAAATAAAAACAATCATTCATATGATTCTTAAACAAGTTAATTCCCCAGTTCCTTCCAACACTCCTACAGAATTTCTACAGAAAGATTGACACTTTAAAAGCAAAGCCAAATTTATCCCAACCATAATGACTATGATATAATTGAATCAGTTTTAACATACAATCAATTTGGTCAATTACACCCAACAGCCATTGATTTTGTTGATTCATAGTGTGAAGATTGAAGGCTCTCCATAATGGATATATCCCAGTCTCATTGAACAAAGCTGGCAAAAGTTTTATGATTTTATTTCCGTTTAATTTTCTTCTGCAGATAAGGCTAAACTAATTCCTAAATCTGCATATTTTTGTTTACGTACGTATCTAAATGGTTCCAGCATCAATCTGAGCCCCTCCTCGTATTTAAAAATAGAAAAGAATTAAAAACAAAACAATAGCAGGCTGTTTCCTTCTTTTCTATCTGAAGGAGAAAAAGCTTGATTAGTTTATGGGAGGAGAGGGCTGTTTATTTGCTTGTTTATGTTTTTGTGTGACTGAGTAAATGTCATGTGTGTACATTTGGAATTGGCAAGCAGCTTCTTATCTGTGCTGGCAGATAAGTCCATGATCTGAAACAGACTTTTAGAACCATCTGCATGTCTCACTACATATCAAAAAACAATTTCTCCAGCTGCCTCAGAACTGGGTCCTTCTGAAATCCTAAAGCCCATTTATTGCTGAAGAAAAACATTTTGAACATCTACATAATATCTCAACCATTGATTCAGATCCTTATCCTGTCCATCCTTCCCAGCTGGGTAGCACATTATACATTGCACCTAAAAGATCAATTGTCAGCAGTGTGCTGGGCAGACATACAGAGTACATAGAACACCTTGTCTACTAAGTCCTTGGCTGGGATTCATCTTACCTAACACTAAACAGCTGCAGTGTAGCTGCCTTCAATTAAACTTGTCACCTCAGTTTTCTTTTACAGTTATACTGACACTTCTAGGACACAGTCCACCTGATCTATTTTTGGATGACTACTTCAATGTGCAATGAATCACACCCTAGAAGTGCATTTCTTTATTTTTTTTATGACTTTTTTTCTCCACTGAATAAAAGGGGGACCTGGAATTATTAGTTTGAGATGTGATCACTTCCAAATTAATACTATAGTAAATCAGGTCACTTCTCACAGAATGGTTGAGGTTGGAAAGGACCTCTGCAGGTCATTTGATCCAACCCCTTACTCAAGCAGGACAATCTAGAAATGCTTGCCGAGGTCAATGTCCAGGTGGCATTTGAAGATCTCCAAGGTGGAAGACTCCACAGCCTCTCTGAGAAACCTGTGATAATGCTTTCTCATTCTCACAGTAAAAAAGGATGCCCATTCTCTCCTGCCCTGTCACCTGGCATCACTGAACCTCTGCTCATTCATAATCTGAGGCAAGCCTGAGAAGGGTCAGATGTATAGCAACCTCACATCATAAGATAAGCTTTTCCTGCTACTAAAGCTCATTTTTAGAACCACCTCCCATTATCGAACATTATCCTTCAGTTATGACACCATAACAAGTCATAACAGTGAATTAGTACTCATACCACATAATTTTGATACTACTGCTGCTTCCAGGTAAAGTTAAAAAAAAAAGGCATCCAGATGTAATTCTTGAGAGAAGAGTCTCCATTCACAATTTCAATCTGGAGACATATCCAAAAATTCTGAATCCACATGCTGTTTTCCATTTCTGAGTATGTATTGCTTTACTGATTTAATTAAAGAACCAGCCAGTAGAAAGTCAAGTATCTTACAGTAAGACAAGTAATATTTGTAGTACCAACCAAGTAATTCTGTCCTAAGAGATATATTAGATTGGTTCTATTTAAATAAGACAGTGATAAATAGACTTCATCATATTTCATTCCTTTAATTCTTTGTTAGCTAATCTCTTATCAGACATACCATTTTTATTTGGGAGATTTACCCCATTTTTTTTAATTGCAGTGACAGAAAAAAAGTGGGATGTTCTGAGGTAGCAGGAACCATCTGCCTTCAGTTCAAAGGCATCAGAGATCTCTACTATGTTATTATACATTATTATACATTATATGTGTATATATGTATATTATATTACACATTATATATTATAAATTTTTCTTACAAATTATGAAAAAACAGACAGATGCACAACTTTTTAAATAATGTAATCAAGTTTGCCAAAAGCAGTAAGAAATTTGTTAAAAGAACAGACACCTGTATGAGTGTGTTTTTTGTTGTTGTTGTTGTTTGTTTTTTAATTCATAACAGTTTGCACTGAAAATGTTATTGGAGCAATCAAAAACTAACTTCTGTCTGCTTTACAAGACATTCTGCAATGGGGTAGATGCTAATTGCAGACAAAACTAAAAATCAGTTCTTATTGACAAGAACTTCGGGGCTGCCTACAGTATTCTCTCCCCATTATATCAGATCATTTGGATCTTCACAATCTGAAGAGAAAGTAGAATTACTAATTGCTTTCTAGACTTATCACGACAAAGAATCTCAGCTTTTTCAGCTGGTCTCAGTTGGCCACAAGAACCAATCTGTTTTACAACCCAGAAACACAATCTAAACCCTCACAACATCTTTTAATCATCCACTTTAAGAGTTGACAGCCTTCAGACCATTTCCATTTCTTCTATCAGAGTTGAAGTCCAGAGTTGAAGACCAAATTAGCATAATAGTGAGCAGATCGACAAAGTAGTGTCAATTCTCATGGTACTCCAATAATTCAATTCTTCACTGCATTTTGTTGCATCTCAAAGGAAGTGTGTGTAATTGTGATTCCCAGTAATGCTACATCCAAAATTTAAAAAATGTCATTATTCTAAAAGAATGTTATTGAAAGTGAAAGAGCTAAATGGGGTGAACTCCAAATATTACAAGCACTGGCATATTAAACAGCTCAGTGATCTGGGAGATCAATAGCACCTTTCTCCCTGTGCATACACTAGGCTATCCTTTTTGGTATCTTATAAGTAAGGCATGCATCCAGGAATATTTCTTGCTTTCAAGTTTTTCCTTTTAGCTTAACTATTCAGACCTATGAGGAAAATGACGTACCCTTCTCTTCTCCTGTTTTGTGACCTAATTCTGTTAAAGACCCTCAACCTTGTGATATTTATTTCTTATTAAAACATGAGGATAGAACTGAAGTTGTCCCATTAATCAATCAACAACTGACATTCTCTAATTATAACTGGTGCTTATATTTAAAATGTAAACATCATCATCATTTTCAAAAGCAGCTTCTTAAAGATAATGAAATCACTAAGCACTAAGCACTATAATGGGCCCCTCACTACAAGAAAGACATTGAGGCTCTGGAGCGTGTCCAGAGAAGGCCAACAAAAATGTGAAGGATCTGGAGAACAAGAGAGCGGCTGAGAGAACTGGGATTGTTAAGTCTGGAGAAGAGGAGGCTCGGGGGAGAACTTACCACTCTCTACAATGACCTGAAAGGAGGTTGTGGCAAGGTGGGGGGTTGATCTCTTCTACCATGTAATCAGTGGTGGGAGAGAACGGCCTCAAGTTTGCCAGGGGAGGTTCATGTTGGAAACATCTCAGAAAGAGCAGTGAGGCAGTGGCACAGGCTGCCTAGGGAGGTGGTACAGCCACCATCCCTGGAGGTGTTGAAGAATGGTGTGGATGTGGCACTGAGGGACGTGGTCAGTGGGCATGGTGGGGGTGGGCTGACTGTTGGATTGAGTGATCTGAGAGGTCTTTCCCAGCCTTAATCATTCTGTTCTATGATTATAACTATGTACATTTCAAGAAGAAACAGGAATGCCCATCTTCCCAGGAGGTGGCAGTCAGACAGGGCTGCTTCCCAGAAGCGTACAGGTTTAAAACCCATCTTTCTACAGCAGCCAGGAGGACTGCGAGGAGAGCCATCACCATTCTGCTAGGGCTTATTTCTGTTTCCAAAACTCCTCCGTTTTTGCTTTCCTCGGGGCCTCGGTGACAGAGGCACAATGAGAAGCTCCCCACAAACACACAAGAAGTGACAGGAAGGGCAAATTCCTACAGGTGAGCAGAGGAAGGCAAATATTCTGAAAGACTCCAAAAACTGGAGGGACCTTCCTCCCCCCCCTGAACCACCCCCAACCGCCACACCCCTACCTCCCCCCCACCCTCCCCCCCTCGTCCCCCGCCGCCATGTTTCCGCCGTTCCACGGCACTGCGCATGCCCAGCACTGCCGCTGCGCTGCGCGGGCCCGGGGCAGCCGCCGGCCGGATGGAGAAGGATGGATGCCGGGAAGCCGCGATTAACCCGGCGGCGACGAGGCGCTTCGTGCGCTGTCTGTACGTCGTGGGCTTCCTGGTAAGCGGCGAGCCGGCTGCGTGGAATGGGCGGCCGTGATGGCGAGGGGGAAAATCCTTCCCAGCCGGCTGCGGCGGCCCCGTGGCTCTGGGGCCCTCTGCCGGGGCTCTCGGCGGCAGTCGGAGGGGCTGTGCTCGCGGTGGCGGTGGTGGGGGAACGGCGCCGGGCAGCCGTCGGTTCCTTCGGAATCAGAGGTTGGGCAGAAAACTGCGTCCGATCTGGGCTCCCCCTGGGTTCCCCCTTAGCGCTGCTGATGAAATTACTCGGTTTTAAGGCGCTGACTGCTTTCTGGGGCTTGAATGCTTGTTGCGACGGTGTAGCGTAGCAGCTGGGTTTGCCCTGTGACCTTTAGATTGGGCAGTAGGAACGCTCTGTTTGCTTTCAGTCCTTGAATTTATATCCTGGAGTGCTGTGTCCGATGTGCAGTCTTCAGTAGAGAAGACGTCTCACGGTAGAGAAGACTAAAGTCCTCGGGAGAGGCACAGACCTGTTGGAGTGCATCCAGAGAAGGGTCACAGAATGGCCAGGGTTGGAAGGGACCTCAAAGATCATGAATCTCCAACCCCCTGCCACATGCAGGGCCACCAACATCCACATTTCATACTAGTCCAGGCTGCCCAGGGCCCCATCCAGTCTGGCCTTGAACACCTCCAGGGACGGGGCATCCACAACCTCTCTGGGCAGCCTGTTCCAGCACCTCACCACTCTCATAGTAATGAACTTAAATGAAAATGAACCAAGGGATGGAATACCTCTCCAGGCTGCACAGACTCAGCTCTCAGCCTGTACTCACAGGAGAAGAGAAGGCTGCGAGGTGACCTGATACCAGCCCTCGGTATCTAAAGGGGAGCTATAGGAAAGAAGGGGACAGACTCCTTGGCGGAATCTGTGGTGATAGAAAAAGGGAGGATGGTTTCAAGCTTAGGGAGGCTAGATTTAAGTTAGATGTAAGGAAAAACTCTTTTCTAATGAGGGTGGTGAAGCAGTGGACCAGGTTACCTAGTGTTGTGGTTGATGCCTCATTCCTGGAAACTTTCAAGGTGAGGCTGGATGAGGCATGAGCAACCTGATCTAGGATGTCTATGCATGCTGCAAGGGAGTTGGGTTAGGTGGCCTTCAAGAGGTTCCTTCCAACTCAGGATTCTACTATTCCATCCTACAAAATAATATAATGGACAAGGTGCATAGTAACAGCTTTTGTGTCTTCATACCTCCTTTGTGATACTTTGACATAGAGTATGTATTATACGCTGAAAGCCAGCAAGAAATTAGTGCAGTTTTAAAGGTTTAGATTGTGGTGAAATGTAGTAAAGAGCAACATGTTGCCTGTTACACAATCTTCCTATAGCCGAGCAAATGCAATGTCATTACCATTTGACATAAGAAATTTTAAATGAGATAACAATGTATTGCAGAAGAATGATTAATGGGTCTTGCACAACCTGCATGTCTGTGACAGGTCGAGTACCACCAGTGTGTGTGTTTCTGAGACCTGGACTTTTAAATACCTTTATCCTTGACCCAGGCAAAGTGTCAGACCCACAGTCTCTTCAGGTTTTCGGATGATGTCTCAGTATGGGGTGTAGTTTAGGACATGGGTGCCATCCAAATGGCACCTGTGGCAAAGGAGGACATAATTTATTGGGCATGGTGGGATTGGTTGATGGTTGGATAAGACAATCTGGGCAGTCTTTTCCAACCTTAATGATTTTGTGATTCTAGGCAGGCTGAATAGATGGCTGAGAATAGCCTTATGAAACTCAATGTGGACAACTACCATGTCCTGCAGTCAGCAAGAAATAACCTTTTCCAGGCACAGAGGGTTGCCCTGATTGAAAGCAGTCAGCAGCATCTTGAGCTGTACAAACAAGGAAATGCTCTTCCCGCACTCAATATTTGTGAGAATGCACCTAAAATACTGTGCATTGGAAGGAGTGAGCTTTGAAGGGCCACCAGCATGCCTAGAGAGGTTGCCCTGTGAGGAGAGGCTGAGGGCAGCCTGACAGCAGCCATTTCTGTATTGGTAAGGAGGTTCCCAAGAAGATGGAGCCAGCTCCTCAGTGTGGTGCATGGCAAAGGGAAGAGGGACAAAGGTCCTGTATGCAGTCAGAACCTCTCACTGTAATTGCAAGAAAACCTGCTTCAAAGAATCATAGAATTGTTTGAGTTGGAAGGGACTTTAAGCTCATCTAGTTCAACTCCCCTGCAATGAACAGGGACACCTACAGCTAGATCAGGTTGCTCAGAGCCCTGTGCAGCCTGACCTTGAATGTGTTCAGGGATGGGGCATCCACAAGCTCGCTGGCCTGTGCCAGTGCCTCACCATCCTCACTATAAAAAACGTTTTCATTGTATCTAGTTTAAATCTCCCCTCTTTTAGTTAGAAACTGTTTCCCCTAGTCCTATCACAGCAGATGATGCTAAAGGGTCTGTGTGCCCTTCTTTCTTATAGCTCCTCTTTAGGTAATGAAAGGCTGCTATCAGATCACTGTGTAGCCTTCTCATTTCCAGGCTGAACAGTCCTAGATTTCAGCCTGTCCTTGTAGGCAGGTGATCTATCCCTCAAATAGTTTTTGTTGCCCTCCTCTGGATGAGCTCTAACAGGTCCATATCTCTCCTGTACTGAGACATAGACACATCTTTTCACATGAGGACAGCCAAGCAGTGGGAAATGTTGGCAGAGGAGTTGTGCAGTCACTGTCCTAGAACATTTTTAGGACAAGACTGGATAAAGCCTTGAGGGTGTGTATTCAAAGCTTGCCCTGCTGAGAGCATGACTAGAAACCTGAGATCCCTTCAGTCTGAATTATTGTTATTTCATGATTCTATATACTAGTGTATATAGCTTTCTGAGCCCTGATGCTGTTTTACTAACAATTTTAGTAAGCTGTGTGGGCTCATGCTAATACATTTAATGTCCTAATTTCTTGTTTCCATCGTAAAATACTTAGTGATAGACTGTAAGGATTTAGTAACGTGCATTGTTACAGTTACTCTGTGGGTGTGCTATGAACAGCTAGCTAGCCTGCTGAAGCTGCAGCAGTCAGTGATAAAAGGTGATCTTGTTTCAATAGCTCTCTTCTGTAAAGTTCAGCTCTGATAAAGGACTCATGCTGGGAGCATATAGTGAAGGAACAATTGGGTTAATGTGGCTAGCTCGACAAGAGATAAAGTGTCAAAAGAACTGAGTAGAAGATTCTTGTACCTTTCAGGATGGGTAGTGTCCTTTGCCCTTATACAAAAAGTTTTCTACTTACACTTCACAATATATATTTTTTTAACGTTTCTGCCCTTACATTTCTGAGGTTATACAGAAAGACCAACTTTGAATAGGCTCAGATCTATCTTCCTCTCTTTCTCATCCTGGTTGATAGTGCAAATACCGTAGATTTTCCTCCTACCCAAGTACAGAGCATTTTAGATGACTGAAATTAAAAAAATATTATTTAGATATATATCTTCAGAATGTTCGTATGCGCCGGAAGGAGGAATATTAACATTATAATTTTCACTCCTCTGTGAGGCAGACCTTTTCTTTATCTTCCTGGGTGGTTTTAATTTTGTCCTTACAGGGTACACTGTAGAGGTTGTGACATACCATGAAAAAAAGCCATGAAAAATTTTCTTTGAATCTTGTACTGATAGAGAAGTCATTTAAAATTTTGAAATGCAGACTGACTGTTCTTAAAACACTTTGCGACCATCTTTGTAGAAATCATCAGTTATTACAATTTTTCCTGCCTTCTTTTCAGGATTTATTCGGTGTTAGTATGGTTGTTCCTTTAATGAATCTTCACATCAAATCTCTAGGAGCAAGTCATACAGTTGCTGGAATAATAGGTGAGTTGCAATAATCAATTGATTTGCCAAAGAATAAGATAATGAGAACTGAAATATATCTTCCTGTCAATCGGATATTATAGCATAATTTTTCCTGCTAGTAGTATAATAAAAAGTAGTGCCAAATTCCAAATAGAAACGTAAGGAAAACCATGCTGTGTTTGATGCACAGAGCTATCCAAGCTCACAACCTGTTGGTTGCCAAAAGCAGATGCCTGACAAAGTGCATTCTTGAAAAGAAGAAGGAAGTCTCACAGCACTTGTACAATACTTGTACAGGTGCTTTTCCAGCTGACTGGTTTCTTCGGCATCCAAGAATTCACATCTCAGCAACCTTGGGAGTCAGAGCTGCTGGTTTTATTTTTTACTGTTATTTGCAGGCTTTGTAGACAATATTTCTACAGCTGGTTCTCCTCAGCTTTCCAGTGCCCTTGATTGCTCCCAATTCAATTAAATTCCTTGCAGCTACCTTTTAGCAAGGATGTTTGTTATCCTTAAAGACTTATTTATCAGTAAATTCTGAAGGTTTGGATTTCTGTCTTAAAATGAGATATTAAGATGAAGTTCCAGGATTCTAAGTATCTTGTTTATATATTGTAGTACTGGTTATGGCTTGCTGTGATTGAATTATGGTATTCTTCTTACCTACATGTGATTGACTTGGGCTTTGTTATTTTTTCTTTCTTTATTTATTTTTATTTTGGATGGGAGCAGTTTGTGAAATAACCCTGGATCTGCTCTGAGATGGTTGCAGTATTTTAAGCACTGATTCATCAAAAATACATTTGCATCTGCTTTGATTTAAACTTGAAAGAAAAATAGATTTTGAGGTGTATTCTTATAAATGAAAAGGTTTGGTAGGTGTTTCTATGTGCTTCTCTTTTCTGCTTCTCTTCTGTCACTATCCGCAGCTAAACTCAGACTCCCAGATGAAAGAGTGGGGTGTGTGGCTTCTGTAGGGTTTCTGTGGTGCCTCGTAATAGGTTGAAGAGCTGAGTGGAAAGTAATTACAGCCTCCCAGTAATGAAATTCTCTTCTGATTCTGAGAATGGAATCAGAAATGCTGAGATGTCTTTTGCTTAATGCACCACCCAAAGCAACATCCTTCTATGTTATGTAGTTGTGTAAGTTTGAGTAGCAGTTGCTTTATTACGGGCTTTTTTTTCCCCATTCCTTAAACTATTGCCCTTGTTTTCTAAGCTTCATCCTTTCCTCTTCTTTTAGTAAATTATTCCTGGAATTACTTTAATGTTTTCTCATTTAAAATTTTATGCAGTTTTCACAGAAGAAAATAGTAATTTTTACTGTTGGTATTTTACTTGTTTGTTTTAGGATCTCTCTATGGTATAATGCAACTATTTTCCAGCACGTTTGTGGTGAGTTCTAGCACTGTGTTTTTAAGTACATTGTCATTCCTAGGGATTTTATGGGGGGATGAAAGGGGGAAAGGAAGACTTTAATAGCAGTATTTCTTGAAAATTTAAAAAGGTTCATGTTGTTTATATAAGTGATTTTGTTTGGAGGATCATGTTAAGATGCAGATTTGGGATCAGACACACATTGCTGAGCTAATTCTCAGTCAAATACGGTTTTCTCCTTCTTTTTTGTTTGTTTTGTTTTTGTTTTGTTTTGTTTTCCAACCTCCCCAGCCCGATCTAGTATCAAATGGGGAGTTTGGTGGCCCTGCCTGTGCCAGGTGAGTTGGAGATTCATGATCCTTGTGGTCCCTTCCAACCCGGGCCATTCTGTCTCCATTGTAAGCGCTAATCAAACAGTTCTCTTAATTTAGTAGCCCATCCAGAAAGCAATCTAACGAGTCAGCTCTTTGTAAGCTTGTTATATAGAGCTTGCTTTCCCTGCTTAATAAGCAGTGTCTTGTAATCTCCCATATGGCCTAAGCTCTCATGTCGTGTGTCTTTGAACTTTGTCAAGGCCAAGCATCCTGAAAGCATGCTTTACCTTTAGATCCCTGTATTTAACCAGGAAAACCTTTAATTTTATCCTGCTATCTCCTGTCTCTCAGAGAGCAGATTTTGAGCATCTTGTGAAAAAGCATTTCAGAGTTTGTTCTACAGGACGCCTGGGATAATTTGCTTCTCTAATGTGACATTTTCTTTGAACTGCAAGACCATTACATACTTCTTGAAAAATCTACTTGCTGCTTGGAATCCAGCTGTTTTATAAGCATACTACAGCAAGTTTGCTGTTCTCCCTTCTCATATCTACTTGCTGCTCATCTGCTCTGGGATGGCAAACTCCTCCTAGCTAAGACTGTTCCTTTTAGGATGCTCAACAAGTGTCTGAGCATAGCTGCCAAATATTTGTGGTTGATTGTGCTAGTAATAGTAGTATTTGAGGGTGTTTATTGCCAGGATTGTGGTTTTAAAGGAAGAAAGTATTAAAAAATATAAAAATTAAAAAATTAAAATAAAAAAATCCTTATACATGGCATGAAATAGAGTACAGTTTCAGCAGCTGCATTGCCAGCTGGGCAGAACTCTGCTTATCACTTCCAGACTTCATGCACTTAGCAAAGTTGTGTAATAAGCTTATTAAGCTTCTGCTAGCAGTCCTTTGAACTTCTTTCTCAGTTTAACTTAGATAAACTGATTGTTCATTGTACGTAGTTAAATGTTATAAAATGTTCTTAATTTCCTGCTTTGTGAAGGGCTGCTGGAGTGATATAGTAGGAAGGCGGTACTCTCTGCTTGCTTGTATTCTTCTCAGTGCACTGGGTTACTTCCTTCTTGGAACATCCACCACTGTGTTCCTGTTTGCCCTTTCTAGAGTCCCTGTAGGTGAGTAAACACTTTGTGTTTTGCAGCTTAAGTTTCATGTTGTCTCAGCTTGAGAATTACTACTAGAGAAGTGATGGTATGTAGGTACTGACATAGCATCATCCAGAAGCACCCTCGTAATAGAGGCATCTCTACCGGTCAAACATTCTTATGATTTTTCTGACAACTGAAATATGTACTCAAACTGTCAAAACTATAGCTTTAAGTGGCTGAATTTTGTAGGACTGAAGTCCAGTAATTCCTTGAAAGTAGCTGTTGTACTGTTAGTCATTAGAAATACGTGGTATATCTGCTGGAAATCATGACTTGCACTCACAAGGCAGAATGGAATTATGAATGAACTGGTTCATTATTGATTTTTCTCTTATGCTGATTACATGTTTCAAAGTGATAACAGCAAAATCTGGCTGAAAATTTAGGTCAGCAGTTCAGTAGAATATGTGCCAAAGCAAGTGTGTTTACAACACTGAACCTAAGTTTGTGGCAAGGTTTGTATCAATTTTTACAGTAGCTAAAGTTTTATCATTATTCTGATATACGACTTACATATTCTGATATAATCAGCATTGCTTTTACTTGGAACACATCTACAAATAGGTACTTTTGTGGCCTATTGGTCCTGGTCTAGAAACTCTTCATAACCATTTACTTAAAGAAAAATTGCCAATAAATCATTTGATTGGTATTTGGTTACACAGTAGAAGTAATTCTTTTTAATTCTAACAGTACTGTGCCTGTGATGGATAGCATTGCTGTGGTCAGGGTGAAGGAATATCAAAGTCTGTGTTATGGCTATTCTTGCAGCACACTTGTCTGCCACACCAGTCTCTTGTAATGCTTTGTGATCCTGGAAATCTCCATACTCAGCAAAGTTGTTACAGAGCTATGCTTATAAACAAACAGGCCATTTCTACTCCACCTTTACCCACAGAATGCTATTTTAGAGGCTATGCTATTCCTAGAGTGCTCCAGCATGAGCTTATTTACTTATCCTTCCAGTAGGGTTTGAGGAATGTTCCCTTAAAACAAATGTCTTAATAATTTAGGTAGCTATGTCCAAATCCTTAAACAACCAGGACAATGATTATGGCTCAACACACTGCATGATTCTAGCATGAAGAATTTTTGGTAATATTAATTATAGGAATTGTACAATTTTAACATTGATACATCAGATACCTTATGTGATTTTTAACCTTTTGAATTAAGCATGACACATTTGGGATTTTACTTATGTTGCAGGTATTTTCAAACACACACTTTCCATCTCTAAAGCCCTGCTTTCTGACTTGGTTTCTGAGAGAGACCGCCCTTTAGTAATGGGACGTTTCAATGCAGCCTCTGGTGTGGGCTTCATTCTGGGGCCTGTTGTTGGTGGCTACCTTACAGAGTTGGAAGATGGCTTTTATCAAACGTCTTTCATCTGTGCCTCTATCTTCCTTCTGAATGCTGGTAGGTTTTGTCTTTTTTTTTTTTCCACTCTTGTGTATTTATGCTGTTTGTAATACCTAGAATGTGTAGTGTTTCTTATCATATTTGGCATACATGTTTTGTATTATGAATACAAGGCTGTTGAGAAGACTAGGAATTCTGAAGCAGTTAACCTCCAGTTGCTTCTCTGTGAAGTTACTTATATTGCTTTTACAAGCATGGGAATAGGAACTTAAGTGCCCAAAGATGACAACTACAAATCAGGATTTTGGCTTCAGCCCTTGGGTTTACATGCTGTGTGTTGTCATAGTGCTTTCCTTCCTTGTTTTCATTGCATTTGAAGTTGAACTGTGAGTAACACTGTGTGTAATCCTTGTAATTTTTTAGTGATTTTTAAAAAGTAGTTCAATTCCTTTTTAAACTTTGTTTTTTTACGCTCTGTAAACTATTACCATCAGACTAATCAGAAACCATGTAAAAATTACACAATTAAATGCAATCAACTAATATTTTTTGTCTGTATAGGTCTTGTCTGGATGTTACCCTGGAATGAAGAAAAAATTCTCAATAAGAAACATGAACATGACAAAAACAGGACAGACAATTCCTCAGCAAAAAGAGATTGTGACTCGCACTTGAAACCAGTAACTAATGGAGCTATGGCACATGATAATCCTTTCCAGTCTCCGTGGGTCCAAATTACAACAGTGCTGAAGAGGATTAAAGCAATTGCATCATCTGATTTGTGGGATATATTTTTAATACGGTTACTGATGTCTGTTGCTATACTGTTGTACTATAGTAATTTTACTCTGGCTTTGGATGAGAGGTTTGGGGTGAAACCCCTGTTCTCTGGATACCTAATGAGCTATAGCAGTACGCTGGGGGTTCTGGCTGGTTGTCTTCTTGGACCAATAACAAGACTGTATCAGCACAACACTTACAGACTTCTGTTGCACTCTAGCACTTTTACCTGCGTGTTGATTCTTCTGTATGCATCAGCACTTGGCATGTGGATGGTCATTTTGTCTTCCACATTCTTAGCCTTTTCGACTACTATAGGTCGTACTTGTATCATTGATCTCGAATTGACTATTGGTGGGAATGAGGCCAGTGGTACACTCCTGGGTGTTGGACAGTCTGTGACATCAGTGGGACGTATAATTGCCCCACTCCTTTCTGGAATTGCTCAGGAATTCAGTCCCTGCGGCCCGCCAAGTCTGGGGGTTGGCTTAGCTTTAATAGCTATTCTAATAATGAACATAAACAAGCAAAAATATTGTAGTAGTGGAAATGTTAAGTTAAAAAATCAGTAATAGCTGCAAATTTGGATTGCATGGATGTATTTTACAGAAGAAGCACAGTGAATCAACCAAGGTTGACACATATACCTGCCAGACCTGTACAGTAGTAACAGGATCATTTAAGAGGGCCGATTTTGTTCATGCAGAGGCAATTATTTATATACACACACAGAAATAAATGCTGCAGGACAGTTGTCTTTCTGAACTGGGACCACTAGAATTCTTACGAGAGGGACAAGTGTTAATGTATAGTGTTGGCTGGGATTTTTTAAGAACTTTTAACCTTGGAGGGAATAGAAGAATGACTTAAGTACACAGATCCTGTTTGTAGCTGATATTTGAAACAGAGTTTAGACTGATATCTTGTAAAAGGTGCAGACAAGTTAATTTGTGTTATTAAATCAGGGGTGAGCTTTTAGTATTTTATCAGGAGAATTTGGAACATAACTTACTAAGCTTAATTTCTTATGCTGTGGTCTGTTGCCATTTTCTGCTGTGACAATAGATAATTAACAACATTTGTTTATATGATTTTGTTGAGCATACATTGTCTTTAAAATTTATGGTAGCCATCTGGCCCTGATTACCTGTTTTTCCCAGGCAACAGATTTGGATATATGCTAATTTTGTATTAGCAAGCTTAAAACGGACAATTTTAGAATAATATGGAGTCATTGAGACTGAAACTGAGACTGAACCTAAGCTTTATTGAAACTTGAACTGGTACTTCGTGTTTAGTGATAACTTCTACTGAGCAACTTTGTCATAAATTATTTTGTAATGCTTCCTGTGCAGTTTTTCTGCCTTCATTTTTAGAATAAATTTGCTTCTCAAGTCTTTTGATTCACTGTTAAAGATGTGCTGAAGAAACTAGCAGGAGTTCAAAGGTGACTTTGAGTAAATGCATTCTCTCTCATCTCTGGAGGCATAGGTGATGTTTTAGTGACAAGATGAAAAATGCTTCTTTATTTGTATTTCAGTCTTTGTCTGAACTGCTTAAGTAATGGCTTTACTCTCAGAGCTGTAGTGAGAGTTGTAGTACTTTGCAACTTGGCTTTTTGTTGTTCAAGCACATATTGCTTACTAGTCACTGTTTGAATTTGTTTTGAAACATACTTTGCACTGATGATGTTCCATGCACTTTTTCTAAAACTACTTGAAACTACCATCCAGTATGTTGAATTTTTTGTTAATAACCACTCAGCTGTCTCCCTGAATGCATCTGTGCAAATGATGTTGCTATTTCAAGAGAGTCACAGGTAATGTTTTGTACTTATTTCCTTCTTTTTCCAGTGCCTGAGATTGTGCAAGTCCTTGCTGAAACCTCTGTCATCTCAGTGATGCCACCATGAGAATATAGACAGAACTCTGAGTTAATTTTATACATTGACATAATAAATGTTTTATTACTGCTATGATTTCAGTAGCTGTCATCAGAGATAATTACTGTAATGATCTGTTGAATTGAGAAACTTGAGACATTTTCAAGTATGTTATCTCCTTGTTTTGCTTGGCAGATGCTTCAAACCATTCTCACCCAACATTTCCTATCCTCTTTCCATTCATGTTTTCAAATCGTTAACTAAAACTATCTTTCTATCCTTCAGGTTTTTCTGTTTTGCAATTGTAGCAAAAGTTAAAAGGGAAGGTGGAGAATTCCTCAAAAATTAACATATTTGAAATATTTAGTAATTTTTATTATGCTTATTGGTTATACTAAGTAACATTTTAGAGTTGCTGCACTGTTTAAAGCTAAATTCTGTAAACACCATAAAATACAGCTTTACTGTAAAACTACTAGAATACTACTTTTCTGCTTATAAAAGCTTCAAAACCTACACATTTAATGTTTTTGTTTGAAAAGTAGGTCTCAATATACACTAAATAAAAATGAAATTAATATTTGCATTGAGAAACCTTTAGGAGGTTGTGATCTCAGGGACATTACAAGTAATGCTACAGGATGAAAGGTTCTTAATTGTAGGCCAAAATGAAAGTCTGTGCAAACGTTTCTTTGGAAAGCCTCAGTTACAGAAAAGTTGCACTATTTTATTTTATTTTTTTAAGTAAAAGTAATAAAATGAAATTATGATCTACCTTTATCATTTTGTCACTGTTTTTGTTTGTTTTTGTTTTTTCACTCTTCCTCTGCTGAAACTATGGCATGAAATACAGATGGTCAGTTTAAAGAGGTGCAATATTTTCTTTGAGGTCTAATTGTTACTTATAATAATGAACTTTTCACATAAAATGTGAAGGAGCCCTAGGATTCAACCAAGAAGTCACTTGACAGTGAATGGAAAAGAAGAAAGAAAGGCAAAGAATGAGCTTACCAGTTTTGAGATGGGATGCTGAAAGCTAGCATTCCTAATGTGTGGTGATCATATTTAAATCCCTTGTGTTGTCTCTTGCTTGCCATGATAAATTTCAGCAAGTAAGATGAGTAACTGACATCCCTGGAGAGAAGATGTGGCTCCTCCCTTGAAGTTGAGGGAGGAGAAGATGCAGCTGTTCGGGGCTACACTGAATTACTCAGCAGTTTCTTGATTACATTTCTGGGACATCAAGATCCCAAAGCAGAGATTAATTACGGACCAAAGGTGTGTGTTTTTTAGGGAAAAGTTTCAACCTTGAAATAACTGCAAAATGATATTTTTCCCTTGCTCACTCTTACTTTGAGTTACTTTTCTCATATGTGTTGGTTGCTTTTTTGTTAATTGTTTGAAATTTTCACTGTTTTAGCACTTCTCTTGATGATCAGCTGACGCTGAAGAAGCTGCATATACAGTGCAATAATTTTTCTGTAAAATAACTGATAGCCTATGATAGATACTCAATTTGTTATTTTTTTACTTAAATATATTTTGCATTTTGGTTACTGTTTCATACACTCCAACAGTGTGCAGGAATCTTGCAAGGCAGTTAATTGTGGCCTGAACGTTGAGAATCAACCTATTTTGAGTGGAGTTCAGATCTCTTCCCTATGGGAAATAAAATAGCTAAGGGAGCTTTTTTTTAAAGGTATGCCTTGAAAATCTCATAGTTCAGCCTCCAAGGAATATTAAGATACATTTTTAGTTATTTTTAAGTCAGTATTAGCATCAAGGAGTTATTTTTGATAAAAGCTTTGGAACAGGAGCTGTTCTTCTGTCAAATGTAATAAACAGAAAATTTTGGAAATGATGTAAAATAATAACAGCTTGCAGTATTGAAAATGAATGTACCTTCTTGCTTCCAAAATTTACTTCTTGAAACAAAACCTTTTCCAATTAGAATGCTGGTTCAATTCACAACACACAAATGTAAAGCCCAGCATATTTCAGATAAAGAAATGGAGTAACCCTCATAACTGTTATATTCCCTCCTGCATTTGCTCACTGATATGCTGTTGAATGTTACAGGATACAGAGGCTTCCAGAGCTTCCACAGCCACTCCTGTGTCTCTGTACAGGAAATGCATCAGTGCTTATCTTAGAAATGATGCTAACCCAATATCCCATTGTGTCAATCCTATTAGAAGACCTGCCAAGCACCTGCAGGAGGAATTCTGACGGAGGTAACTTTCAAGTAGTGCAGCACAGCATCCGAGACTCAGCAGTCCCAAATCTGATCAGCTCCCAAATGCTGAGGTATTTTCAAATATTTGCAGGAGAATCAAGCTAAAGCTGCCATATATTTTTATTAACAGTTTTGATATTTTTTTTTTCAAGTAGCTCCCCATTTAGCTGGCCATCTAACAAGCCAAAAAGGGAGATTAAACTTTTTGAATGTCCTGAGACAGCTTCCTCATGGTGGTTCACACAACTGACAGTGTCAAGCACAGCTACAGCTTTATCTAGAAAATACAAATTACATCATAGTGTGCTAAAGTGAGGGAGAAAAAAGGACTGCTAGTCCTTTTTCTCCAGGATTTAAACAACACCTGAATAAGGTGAGCTAGGTAGCCTATGACTTATCTCTCTATTACATCCTACAGCAGATCCTCTTTCTACTGCCTGGATTTGATGCCTCCTGTGTTTTATTTGCCAGGCTACTCCTCCGATCTATTGTTGGCCTGGCTGGCATGGCGTATAGTAGTATTACTATACACTGTGTATAGTATTAAAACACAGCCATATAGCTGTGTTGTAAGCATGTTCAAAAGAATAGTTTTATAGAATCGGAGCTCTTGAAGCACAAAAAGCATTCCTCCAGTTGATTTCAAGATCTTTCATCTTCTCTTCAGAAGCTGAGAGAAGTTGGCAGAACAATTCTGAGAATGGTGACCAGCTGGAAAACTACTTGCAGTGTCAGCCTTAAAATGTTGCTGGTGTTTGGATCTGATGAACTTGGCATCTCTTGAAAATGCTGATGCACTGTGTTTACTTTCAGAGATCCAAAGGCACTATTCAGAACAGCATGCGTGTTATTTTGGCCAAATTTTCATCCTAGTTTGTTCCCCTATGTTATTTATATGTGGCTTCAACAGAGGACATTCTCATATTGCTAGTTGTTAGGCAGAATGGTTACCTTATTTAACAAAATACTTGTGCTTTCAGTGGACTATGCATTACACTTTAGTACCAGGTAGCAAAGCCCTTAAAATCTGGTCACTTACAGCAATTTATTCTTGTTTTCTTTGTCAGATGTCTGCATAGAACAGATAACTGGGTGTCTGTCTACACTCTAACCTCTGCTTTACCAACTTTCTTATCCTGATTACTTTCAATTTCAAATTCAGCAACCAAAGGGTAAAATAAACTCTCAGAAAAGGCTAACACAATGTATTCTCTACATTCTCAAACTGGACAGCTGGGCATTTACCAAGGCAATAAAATATTAATACTACAGAGTTTACTGAGGAATCTGGAAACAACAAAAGCACCCAATCCCTGTGGGTTCAGCAAATTTCCCAGTCACTGCTGAAGATGTGTTTTTCCAAAGCAAAAAACGTCCCCAGTCAATACATGATTTTCCCCATCAGATGGTGCTCAAGGACAAATTTATTGGGCATCTCGTTCCCTAGCAGAAAAACTTTTTGCTAAAGCTTCTCCGCAAGCTGAAGCTGGATGGGCACTTCAGAAGAGCCAGAAGTGCAACTGAATTTGTTTTCCTTTTGCATGGAAGTAAAAGAATAAGGAAGAGACAAACCTCAAACGTGAGACTTAAATGAGAGCAAGAGCTGAATGAGATGGAATACCTGGGGCATAGCCTATATACCTTGCTGTTCTCTTTCCTACTGAAAATTCAAATGCCCAGGGAAGCAGCTTCTGGAGATGACAATTTCTGGACCAGCAGCTGCAGAAAAAAGCCTGAAAAGGATGTGATAAGCAGCAGAGGGGGTGGGAGAGAGTACCTGAGAGGAGACCAAGTCTCAGGAGACCCATGATTCTGCTTCACAGTGTAACCATGCTGGAGATTTGCCTTACTGCTCATCTTCTGTTGTTCTCAAAGCATTTTGAAAGAGAAACAAAATACTGGTGTGTTTTGAAGCACCAACAGCTTAGGACCCTATTACATCAAACATCCTCCAACACTGTGCTTTTACTATGGGGAACCTAGTTTTAAGTATTGATGATCCAAGCATATGCTGTATTAATGGGCACCAGGCAAAGCTGTCAGTTTCCTGAAACCTGCATTCACTATTTAAAATTATGCCAACAAATCAAACAACAATTTTTTTAAATAAGGCATCTTTCCCCAGACACAAGTCAATTTGTCTTTAACAGCACATGAA
Source organism: Perdix hodgsoniae (assembly GCA_035772895.1). Taxonomy (NCBI): domain Eukaryota; kingdom Metazoa; phylum Chordata; class Aves; order Galliformes; family Phasianidae; genus Perdix; species Perdix hodgsoniae. The sequence goes on along the minus strand of JAPSGF010000027.1, from coordinate 6,397,742 downwards.
GGAGAAGCTCTTCAGGGATCTAACTGAATGTTGATGTGCAACATTTTGTATTCATTTGGTCAGACTTCAGGTGGGTCTGCTGTAAAACACCAAAACTAAACAGTCCAATCTGCAAAGAAATTTCAGTAATAAAATCCAAATTCAAGGCCTCTTTCATATTCAATCATTGTGTCAGTAACATAGTGACAAAGTATTTGTTGACAACTTTACAGCTGAAACATATTTTCCATGTAGAAAGACAATCACATTTTATTTTAAAGCTTATTGGCTTTGTTTGAGCCCAGTTTTATTCCCAAACAGGAGGTGACCATTAAAGGGTAGATAAGTAATGCTTTCCACAAAGTTTTTTTTGAGAATAGCCATGAACATCTGACCAAGATTCCTAGGGTTGACCTAGCCATCTCTCCACAGCTTAAAGTTTGCATTTGGCAGAAATTACATACTTGGAACATGATAAAACAATTCAAAGACATGAGCCAATAAAAGACGTTAGGCAAGTTTGGTGTTTCAAATATATACATGAAATGAATATCTTGGAAAAGCTGTTAAGTCAAGTCATTATCCCTTTTTAAGCTCATTTACCATCCCAGCCCACAAATTTTTTCAAAGAAATCTACCCTGTGATTTTAAAAGAAAATTCTGATTTTTAATAGTTCTTTCAAAACAAGCTTAAATAAAAAAGTGAATCTTATTGCCCACAGATTAAGAAATGTGCTAATGAAAAAGAAGAGTTATGATTTCACAGTGTACATTCTTAAATGAAAGTTATGAATCTTGTAACAAAAAGAATTAAAATGATTTTTGCATTGTGCTGAAATGTGTATCCGTGCTGAAGCAAGCTCAAAACTTAGGATAAAGTGGGACAGAAAGTGCAAATTCCTGAGACCTATTAAGTATCATTTATTTTAATGCATCCTTCCTACCCATATGTTCTTAAGTGACTGCCACTTATGCTGGGGTGAAGAAAGTCTGCGTTTCTTATGGGCGTTATTAAGGTGCACAGTGACTGCAACTGATTCCAGAGCCCCTGGAGTGCTACTTTTCTGTACAAACAAATCAGTGGGAGAGAAAGGAAAGATATTCTTCCCCTTTTATAGATGAAGAAATAAAACGAAAATAATTTCACCAGGATCACAAGCATGAGGGAAGGAGCTTTCTTGAGTCTCAGTGGTCCCTGACTCAAACAGGACACTTCTCAGTTTTCTATGTGCAGTGCTCCACAACTATTCTACTGCCATGTTTGCACTGCAAAGATGCTAAGGTGCAAAAAGCAATCTTGAACAAGAGCACTAGTTATCTACTTGAAGTTTTCTATTCTTAGGGCTTCTGGTATTCCTTCAGGTACCCTCAGCTCTTACTGACATTAGTGACAATCAAGGTCATTTAGATTTCCCTTGGTGATTTTCAGTACCATTATAAAAGCTACATATTGGCAAAAAATCAGAAATTAAAATTCAAGCTATTCAGGTCTTGTCTTTGTTGCAACTTCTATGAACTGCACGTGCAGTTCTCCTCCTACAGCTTGTTCCTTCTCTTCTTCCTCTTTTCCACATCATGGCTCTTCAAACAAATTGGGCTTCAGGAATATGTTTATGCTTCTTACAAAGTCTATATGATAGGTGCATTGTGCAATTTTCAGTGTTACTCATATTAATGCTCTGGTCAAAACAAGTATCATTTGATCATAAATAAAATCTGAAATGATACAGATTTCTGTAAAGAATCCCTTCATCACTGGACTTTCAACAGTGGTTTTCACTGGATAGCTGGGTAGTGAGCCTGCATGATTTGGTTCCATGAGATGATGTGATAAGGCACATTTCCATTCTATTTAATAGTGGAAATAATGTAATCAAAGCATTGCCATAAGTTATCTATAAAATAGATTTTTTTTTTAATGTCTTCAGTTTTGCAATTGCTGCAGTATTCCTTTCACTTAGTTAATGGCATTGGCATTACCCAAATGGAAATGCTTAGATCCACATTGAAGTTTGTCTTCTCTTTAATGGATCCCGTTGTCTGATCAGATAGTTTAGAATCTGAATTTGGTACATCCACGGTTTGAAACCAACAGTTCAATCTTTGCTATGATCAGTATGGCTGGTTCTCAGGCTTACTTCTCTGCCTTTCCCCTTGTGATGCCTGCCTAACTAATCGTGGTGGTGGCACAGGTCTTGCCAACCCATGGTCTGCAGTCAAATCTTCCCTGCTCAAAGTGCCAAATCTTGGTCTTGTCAGCAGCGGCTGCCTAAACCCAATGGATGGCTGAGGCAGGCTGCCTGGCTCCTGCTGCTCTCCTTGTCCATTCTGGCTCCCATCAACTTCGTTCTTCCACTCCATGCTAAACTCAGAAGGTGGTCGCTGCTGTCTCAGTCTCTGCTCTCTCAAGATCTTTCCTGCTCTGGGTCTTAAATTGAGTACTGTGGTAGTGGCGTCCATTTCAGAGTCACTGCTGTCACCCACTGTTAATTGAAAACAAAATAAAGATTTTAGCTGTGAAATGTTTCTGTTTCAGGAATATTCATACAACAGCACACTGAGCAGCAACAGCCATAGTAAAAAGGTTAACTGTGTTTCTTAAATTCATTGCTTTGAGATTAGGCCCAGCATCAAACACTTTAAGTTTTGACTTACAAACATCCCTCTCCTCAAAACAGTGACATTTAGAAATCTCCCACTGTCAAAGGGTGCTACTCTTTTTAAGCTGACATTTCCCCAAGCTTTTCAGATCTGTCAGGATATGGAATAAATGGAATACACCTGACCCTGAGCTACTTGGGGTCTAGTCCCTAGTGGTGCCCAAGCAAGACAAAGAAATGAGATTTTTTTATCCTCACATAACAAGTCTAATCTGAGCATTTCCAGGGCACTGCATCTACAGGGACTCTAGAAACTGGGCTTTGGAAAAGAAGCATCAATGCTTCACCAAACAAAAGAGGGCAATTGACCAGATGAAAGGAAACATCCCATCCTTAAGATGCCTGAATGTACAATATCAAAGAACAACCACCGTGCAAATCTCAGCTTGCCACAGACTCCTTCACCCACATGCAGCAGAGTAGAAAATATCCAAGGGAAAGTTGGCATAATCGTTTAAGGAATGCAGTGATCACTATCAGGTAAACTAAGTTGGGAACAATCAGGCTGTGTAGATGTGCAATATGTTTTTGCAGCAGACTTAGAAGCACAGAATATTCCAAGTTGGAAGGGGCCCACGAGGACCATGAAGTCCAAATCCTGGTTCAACACAGGACCACCCAAAATTCAGCTCCTATGTCTGAGAGCACTGTCCAAATGCTTTTTGAACTCTAGCAGCTTGGGGCTGTGACCACTGTCCTATTCCAGTGTCCAACTACCCACTCAGTGAAGAGCCTTTTCCCTCTTTTTAATTGACCAATATCTTCAACAAAACTGGCACGTTTCAGTCACTCAACAATCATATTAAGAATTATTTATGAATGACTCAAATTTGTTCTTAGATTTAAGTCAGATATGGTACTTAAAGCAAAGAATAGCACGTTGTGCAATTGTCATAAGCACAACCTCCATTAGTAGCATGCATATTATTTCTTTTTAAAAGGTGAGAAAGAGGTCAATAAAACATATCACCACATAGTTATCCATTCGCCCAGATAATTTTATATCAAGGAAGGTCTTCATCAGATTATGTTTGCAGGCTTTTTTTCTTCCTAGATATGTCAAAATGTATATTTTTTTGACAATTGAATAATCTGGAGGCACATTTCCTCTTTAATATTTAATGTTAGGTGACAGTAGGTGACCTCTGTAGACATAACTACAGAATAAAAGAACATCCTGCACTCAGGAGAGAAAAGATGTAATTAGCAACAGACAAAGACATGGTCGATTGCTAAATTAATTTGGAAGAGTGGGAAATTAATTGGTCTGGGGTGTGGTCAGGGAATTTTAGCGAGTATGTAGAGATTTAATCCCACCAAGAGATTGTTCCTGTTCATGGCATAAGTGTGGTCATGCAAATGGTAACAAACAAAAGTAATGTGCAAAACTAACCAAACTTTTCAATCAGATAGTTGCATTCCTCTGGATTTTTTAATTTTTTTATAATTCAAGAACTCCAAAATGAAACGTTAGTGAGTTTAGGCATAAAAAATAGATATTTAGGTTGTTAAGCACAGAATTTTGAAAAGTTTTTCATGAGATCTATATATCACTCATCACATCTTCATTTTCCTCACTGTTTTGGTTCTCAGGGCACTGCCTACTCTGACTTCAGTGAGAAAAGAAACCACATAGGGTCATAATCTAAGAGGTAGATTTGGATATTATCCAATAAAGACACAAAGAACAGCAATTCTGGTGCAAATATTTTAGGCTGAGAACTCCACAGGACTGTTCGTTGGGGCATTTCTTCCAAATGAAATACCTGTCTTAGTACAAGTACTAGAAATACTCTAGCCCTTGCAGATAAAATAGTTCATATCTTTTAGAAAATCAATATGCTAATTTCTGTACATCATTCCTGGAAAACCTTCCTTCTATGCAGGAAAGATGAGTGCAGCACACAAGGGGCAGAAAATTTTCTGTTACCTCTGGAAGACGTTTTGTTTCTCACACGTAGTTTCTCTGGGAGTTTGGTGTTTTTAGGAAGTGAAAGAAATCTTTTTGTATTTGCAGCAGCCTGTGCAAAGAATAACATAATCATTAAGACACAGCAGACTGAAGTACTTGCATAATGCATGTTGAGATACACAGCTGAGGCTTGAATAGACTTAGGTAGCTCAAGGGCTCGCAAGTAGTTTGGGATTAGCTAATATGTGATCTTTTATTACACACTCAAGTTAACACTTACTGCTGGTTGAGGTCTTTGCTAACTAAGGTAAGGACTGAGTAATCTCAAGCAGTTCAATCAAAGCAAAACCTAGTGCTCTGCCCTCTGAGATCACAGTTAATAAATGTACGCTCTCAGACTCTAGCCTTACCTGTACAGGTTTTTCAGTGGAAGGCTTCATTTTGAGCAGTTCTGTTTTGGAAATTTATTACTCAGCTGCAAAAAATTAGGCTGAGACTGAAGCTTGGGCACAAAAGCTAATCTGTATTCTACCCCCGCAAATGTTTTATACATACAAATGACTTTACACAGTTGATTAGTCACGCTCAGGATGATGGGGAAGTTGGGCACCAGTGTGACTGTTTACCAGCACAGGGCACAGAAGCCTTGTTTTCCCAAGTTTAAACTCTGCAGTCCCTAGGTGCAGAGTGCATCTCATGCTTCCTGGAGCATATGAGGTTCTTTCCAGGGCAGGACCATTCTTAAAAATTCAGAAATTTCTTAAGGGTATCCTTCCTTTGATGATCAGAGGGCTGCAGCACCTCTCCTACGAGGAAAGCTTGAGGGAGCTAGGATTATTTAGCCTGGAGAAGAGAAGGCTCCGGGGAGACCTCAGTATGGCTTTCCAGTAATCTAAGAGAGCATATAAACAGGAGGGGGAATGGCTGTTTACAAGGGTAGATAGTGATAGGACAAGGGGGAACAGTCTTAAACTGAGACAGGAGAGGTTTAAGTTAGATATTAAGAGGAAGTTTTTCACACAGAAGGTGGTAACACCCTGGAACAGGTTGCCCAAGGAGGTTGTGGATGCCCCATCCCTGGAGGCATTCAAGGCCAGGCTGGATGTGGCTCTGGGCAGCCTAGTCTGCTGGTTGGCGGCTCTTCAAATAGCAGGGGGGTTGAAACTAGATGACCATTTACTCAACAACAATTATTTTTAAAATTACAGTCTGTGAGTTTGAAAAAGATGACATACACCATCTCTCTCTCAGAGCCAAAAATGCTTTACTCCTGCCAAGTCTGTTCATTACTCCCCCTAAAAAATCAGTATAAGTAACTGTGGTTGAGAAGAAAAAATAATCATTCAGAAACAGAGTTACTGTTACAATTAATGCCACAGGTAACCCAGGTAATGGTCACAAGTGAGATATAGCATTTATTGTAGACATCAGCAGCAGCAGCCTCGGTAGCTAAAGGACAACTGCATCAGTGTAGGTGGTAGTCACTAAGTATTCCTGCAACTTAAAACGCAAATTTATAGGGGGATTCATTTTCTTCAGAGTTAAAAGGGGGGCATTGGCTTTACTGTTTAATCAGTGTGCTCTTTTCAAAAACGGTCTGATATAAAATGACTGCTTCAGAAAGTCAAATGTCACCATGACACACCGTTTCTTGCATATTGGAGGGGTTTTCCTATCCCATGTCAAAACCTGAAGCCCTGGCCACTTTTTAAGAATCCTAAGGAGCCCACAGCATTTTTCAAATGAAGTGTTCACACTTTTTGGTGTGACCAGAAGCTCTCCTCCTTCCCACATTTTGGAGTATACTGCAAGGAATTTGTCTATCTCAAAGCTATACTCTACCTCAGTCATCAACTCTTCATCAAAATACTGATAGAGAATTCTCACCATGCCATAGAGGTGCATTGGGTATGAAGCCTTCTCAGTTCTTCTGAGATAAAATCATGACAGCAGATCCCTCTTCCATATTACATTCAACAATATGGAAGCTTTTCAGAAGGGTTCAATGCAAACTAAAGGGTTCAATGCATACTAAGGGGCCTATGTGTGCATCTCAGGGTGTAAGTGTGACATTATATGTGCAGCTGTCTTTCAAGTTGGGGATTTACTTTTCCTGCATTTCACAAGATTTTTTCTGCATGGCATATAGCTATGGAGAACTGTTTTCTACAAATCAACTGAAGGGCAAGTACCGGTCTTTCTCTTGACAGGCTGTTAGTTTTCCGTAGGCTCTCCCTAAGGCTGTGTCGGCGACGGATCAGAATTTCTTTGGCCTGCTTCTCGTTTGCATCTGCAGCCAGGCTATGTCGGTTATATGACATGGTCTGAAATAAAAAGCTGTGGTTACTTTCTGAAAAGCACAAGTGTGTTGATCTCTACGCACATTACAAAACAGGCCCTTTTGCTTTGTTATTTTAATAACCACCATAAATTCTTGCAAATAAAGTCACATTAAAGACAATTAAGAACAAGGGCAATAATTACGCCAGATTTTTTTTAGTCAGAGGCTTCATGAGCACCTGTTTGTTTTTTAAGCCTGCCAATATTTATAATGAAAGAGCAGTTGGAAAAAGCTGGCTTAATACAGTGCTTACCCCCACATTGTACTTGCTCGGTCAATATGTCAATGGAGGATGCACATTTGAAAGTGATAGGGTGAGTCACCTAGGGGGAAGTCATTTTTACCTCCAGCAAGCTGAAACAAGCTCAACTTTTGAACGTCTTCCAAGGGCACAGACATTCAAACTACTTAGCCACAGGATGGTATTTGTGAAATGTCCTTTTGCTTTTATTTCACTATTTTTCCAGCTCATCACTTCTGCTCTTAATACAAGCAACTTCACAACTGGAGGCAAATGAGAAATTTAATCGCATATTGTAAAGTGAACAAAATACTAACAGAAGTGGGACAAGGTCTGGTTGAATTTGCACCTAAGATCCATTTTAAGTAATGCAAGTATATTGCAGGTCATATGCCAAAAACATTAAGCTTTATCAACAGTATAAAATGAAATAAGCTGTTTACATAAAGGAGTATGCATATGTTGCTGAAAATGTTATAATAGTAGACATTCACTCAAAGGTAATATAAGTAAATAACAGCATGAAATGATACATATTGTACAGTAGATACTACACTTGCCCAAAGGTATTTAATGAAGGTAAGAAATATGGTCAAAGAGTAGAGGGATATTTACGTATGCAAAACTTTATTCTTACTCGATGACGTATTTGGTAGAGATTCTTCGTTAGTATTTCCCGCATGTTTTCCATCTCAGCGGGGGAGAGTGGCTTTATTTTCCCTTCATGATATTCACTGTGGAAGAATAAAACCCAGGAAGATACACACACACACACACAAAAAAAAAGTGAAAGAGAGAATATGTTTGTTTTTATGATTAGAAACTGCATTTTAACTGTTTCCTTTGTACTGGATACAGCATTCTAAAACAACTGAGGCAGAGATGAAAATGTAGTGGGTGAGAACAAAACCTTGATCTCATTTAATTCAAGTGGTAAGGGTCAAAAACGACCCTCTGAAATCTGTACCGATTGCACAGAGCTGTAAATTCGACTAAGGCATTTTTCACAACATCCCTCAGGCCTCCCCTGTAGCTCCTGGCAGCAGATGTGCAGGCACTGGATCAAACCCAGCTCAGTCCCATGTAGCACAGCAATGTTCTCTGGAAGCTGGGTGCAGCTGCCCCTGTAAAACTACACGCTCCGGAAGAGCGAGGCTCACTCATACTTTGTATGTGAGCTGCTGCGAAATGATCCAGTTCCACGTCTGGTTACTGTTCATGTGATATTAGGACACAGAATGTCCTAAGTCAAAGCAATTATCCTGCCTACAGACCAGACTGTGAAGTACACAATGTGGCCTTGCTGTAACACTGAGTTCCGTAGGCCTCGCTGCCTTACCTGAGAGACACTGACGAAGGCACCTTGCTTATCATGCCACTCTCTGCCATCTCGATGGCATGTTTTATTTCCAGCTTCTTGTACAAAGAAACAATGCTGGATTTGGGCTGGTTCTCCCGGATGAGAAGTCTTCGCAGGTATTTATTGTCAAACTTTTTAAACCTGTGCATGAGGCAAACCAACCCAACCAATTAATTTTTACTGGGCAGAGCTGAGGAATGTTTCTATACTGTTGCTAAAGCAGTCATGAAGGAGTTTATTCCTCGGGAATGTGTCTGTTCGTATTTGTAACTTACTGCTGGGTATCATAATAAAAGGTCAAATTCATCCTTGCTTCAGATAGTCTTAACCTATGTTTTGGTTAATCTGTTAAAGCCCAGTGTCCCTAGCAGCAACTTTTAGCTTCTATGTACTCTGTGTTATTGCACAATATTATTTCTAATTCTCCATTTTCATGGAGACAAAGAGAACATTAAATATTTACTATAATAACAAATAAAAGGTCTATGTTTGCACCCACTGCCTTTTCTTTGAAACTTTAGCCTGTCCTTGTAAAATTTTGGAAGTTCTCCTTTTCTTTAGAGGAACTTCAGCCCGCTTGGATGCTTAGAGAAAAAATATATTGATTGGAACAGAATGACTTTGTTTGTCAGAAAATGTCCTGCACTCCAGTCATTCCGAAATTATTCTTGAAATTCAGTCAAAAATGTTTCGGAAGGTCACAAAGAGGTGGTACTCTCCTTCAGTCTGTAATCTGTTGGTTAAAGATCTCACACAAACTGGAGGAGAACCAAGCTAAGAAAAGCTGTAGCCATGTCGTCCACCTGTCAGGGCATCTTCAGCCATGCCCTCAAGTCATCTGGAGAGGGACCCTTAGCCTCTGCTGATGATGCTGTTCGTCTATGTATAAAATGCTTAAATTCTTGTCAGAGCAATGACCAGAGGTGGGTGAGCAATGCCCTTGCTTTGTGTCTGAAAGTTTTGGGTGAAAAAGAATGTGCTTCTGAGAAAATGGAGTTAGATCCAACAAACAATGATGATGATTCAGCAGCTCAACTGAACACATAAATAATTCAGGTATAGCCACTGGTAATCCTCTTAACTGATGCTGAGTCTTAAATAACACCATCAGGAACTGTGGAGCTGCCTGCCATTAGGATCCCTCATGCACCTCATGCCAGCCAGTGCCTTGATCTTCCTAGCGGAAGTCCTAGAGCTTTTGCTTGTTTCTCACCAGCTAGGGAACTAACTCCTCACTTAACACCACAGAGACAGATATTTTGCAGCAGGAAAGCCAGCTCAGGATCAAAAGCTCAGCAGACATGCAGGAAATGCTCTGAAACTGTCAGAAACAGTGAGATTACCCACACCCTCAGAAGGTAGAATAACCTACCCTAGGATCAGAGGGCTGTGCTTTTTCCCAGCTGGAAATTTTGTACTACTTGCTTGTGGTTTAGTTAAAAAGACATTGTTTTACCGCTCTCTCTTTGTAACCCACGCGTTCTAAAAACAACCATCTGCGTTCAAGAATAAAATGCTGAAAACGAAATCTGATGCCCAGCAGCTTTCGTTTGTTGCTGCAGAGCCAGTTCATTCTTCCCCGTATAACAAAGAAAGAGTTTTAAATGCTGTTCTTACTTATCTCTCCAGAAGTTGTGACCCCAATGTCCACACACATCTTCAATTCCTGTCTTCACGTGATCGAAGAACTACATAAGAAATGTTGATTCATTACGTAAATGTATGGCTTGGCTTACCATTAGACTTTATTAATTTTCAACTTACTTCAAAACAGAAAAGCCAAGGCAGAGTTCAGGACGATGCTTAAATAAATGCAGTCTAAGCAAACAAGCATAGGCCTGGCTTACAGATTTTGCCCTCACACATGTGCCCAGGGGAGCATCTGGTTCCTGCTCTCCCCTGGAGCTCATAGACCCAGAAGGACAGAAGCCAATCTCCACAATGCCAAACTTGCTGAGCTCCTGCCTAAATCTGGAGTTAAGCTGTTTTTGCCATATTTTCATTTCTTTCAAGTTCCCCAATCGCTTGGAGCTAAGCCTGGAACTTCTCCAGGGACTTCCCCAGGTTTGACAGTGAGTCAAGTGTGACTTTGTGGAGGAGACAGCCCAAGTCGGCAGCCAGCACTGCCCCTTCTGGATGCACAGGACAGATCTGCCATAGCCAACATCCTGAGCTCCTGTTTCGGGGTACTGTGGTCGAGCCTCACCTCAAAGTGTCCTGCGCAACTGGTATTAGAACTGCATTCTTCCTCAGTTCTTTACTATTTACAAAAGGGTAAATCAGTTCAGCTGAGATCTCACTGGATATCCACGGCAGCTCACAGCCAACAGCGCTCTTGATTCAAGTATCATAGTAGTAATTTCTAAATTTCAGGTAGATATATCGAAAGGGTAAGTGCAGAAATGACTGACTTTTTGGGTGCCTAGATTCAGTTCTCTACTGGATGTGACCCTTATTATTCCTCATTTTTGGAATTTAAAATCACAGGGTTTTGGCTGCTGATTTGCTGCAAGGATAATTACATTCAAGAAAACGCACAGCTAATGAACCATCACCATTAGAGACATATGCATTCAAAACACAAATCTATTAAGACACTGATGATGTGAGAGTTCAGGAAGTTTAAATGCGTCTTTAGGAGGATTTTACATGTGTTTAATTAGACTAGCTCAACTACAATGCAACATAATTAAATTGCCAAAGGTTTCTTAACGTAGTCAAGTTATAAAATAACACAGATCTCCTATGTGAAACAAATTACAAAAATACAATTTACTTCAACAAGTGAGCAAAACCAAGTGAAGATCTCAAATTAAAAATACCTAATAATGACAATTTTGATGATTATCAAGAGTTAAATATAAATTTTGCAGTTCTTTTGCTTAAAACTGCTACAGAAATCTTAAAGAATGCATGTTTCTCTGTAATGATTTATGATGCATTAAATCCTCATCATATTGAAAGCCATTGGGAATTTCATCTCTATGAAGGTTTCATCTGTGACAATGAAGCTACAACATACCCTGTTATAAATTTCTTCACTGACAGCAGGCTGCTTTTTATTTGACCTTTTGACATCAAGAAACTCCACCAGCGGACGAATTGTTATTCCCTGTGAAGAAAAAAGCAAATCTTTCTGTGTTTTTCCATAAATATTAAGGAAGAATAAAGCCTTTCAATCTTCTCCATCTCTGTCAGAGCAGTGAAAATGGTAGTGGATAACATTTTAGCTCCTGAAATGTTTCTTTCAGCTCCCAAAAATCCAGTCTGACAATCCTAATAGCAAATTCACTCTTGTAATAAGCAGGTGTTGCACACAGTTGCAAAGTCCTTGTCAACACACAGACTCTACTGATACAACAGAAGAAAAGAAAGTCCCACTGTCCAGAACAGAGAGGCCCAAGATGGGTAAATGACGTACTGCTAATGGGATTTGTCTTGATTAACCTTCAGGTTGTCTCAACAGTAGCACAGACCAGACCCAGTACTCAAAGACTTTTGGTAAATGTGTGTCCATACAGTTCTCAGAGAAAGCACAAAAGTTTTGGCTGCCCTGGGATGATATAATGATTTTTGAACAATTATTTGTGGAAGAATTGACATCACTGTATTTGTACAGGCATACTGACAGATGAGAGAAATCTCATCATGTTGAGATCAGTCGCCACTATCCAAGACAATCATGCCACGTACTTGTTTTCATAATCGAATTAAGCTTTACCTCAAAAATAGTTAGGTTTCTTTGCCCCATTGCTCACATGGAACACTTCTCCTGAACCTCATTGTTCCGATAATTAGAAAGCTGCCTCTTAATTATACCATGGTCACTTTGTACCACTTTGTTCTTCTGCCAACATTGTGTTTTTAGCTTAAACAGTGCTCCTCCTTCCCTGATGTTCACTCCCTGATATAAACAGTAATTACATTCCCTCTTCTTCATTTTGCCAAGACCAAGACATTCTGGTCTTCTTTCACACAACAAGCTTACCAGTCCCATGTGATTACTCTACAACACAACTCTGTTCTCTGCTGCAAACACCTGTCTCAATACATCTTTCTTATGCCTGGATTGCATTGGTGGCTTAAGCTCCAGCACATTATCAACCAATACACCTGTGTCTTTTTCCCTTTTTATTCTTTTTCCTAATGAAAGGTGCCCATTTATTTATTAAAGCGAAATCTATAGTTAAGAATGTCCTAGAAAGAACATTTGCACATGCCGCTGTTAAAGTTCATTCTATTTCCATCTTATTGGTATCCATTTACTCTCTAGTTAATACCCCATCATGTTGTCACCTTCCAAGGTCCATCATTAAGAAACATCAGCACCAAAAAACTCCTATGTTTTGTTATTAAACAAAAACATCCCCTGGAATCACCTTTTGAGGAATTCTGTCAACAACTCATCAGCCTATTAATTCATCAGGGTGCTTGAACAGTGAAGCAGCTGCCAGGAGAGGCTGGGGGATCTCCATTCATGGAGATCCTTAATAAAACTGGCCATCTCCTGAGTAAGACAATCTTGTTTTGCAGATGGCCTTGTTCTGGGTATGAGGTTGCACTAGATATCCTCAGACCCAAACTGCCCTATATGTCCCTTTACAGGAGAAACTGCTAGCTCCTTCCTCACTTCCTCATTCACTTTGCAATCACCCAAAAGCCAATCTAAACCTATGTGTTACTAACAGTTAAGCTAATAATCTTCTGTATGGCTCCCCGTCTTCCACCACTGCATCCCTAACAAAAAAAAAAAAAAAAAAAAAAAAAAAAAAAAAGGGAAACTTTACAATAATCTGCTTATGAGATTACTCTCAAATTTCTTTATCAAAGAATGATATCTGGTTTCTCTTTAGTAAACCCCAATGCATTTCATAACACATTCCCGATACATCCACATTTTAAAGTACTCTATCCTTTGAAGTTAGTGTTCACTTTCTTCTTCTCATTCCTCCTGTTCACTCAGATCAGTTCTCCATGACCAGAGATCTCTTCTTCACATTCTTTCACATCAGTGGTGCTTTTGAATGGACGTTCACCTGATATTCAATATTACTGCTTAACACCCAGATTAAAATGTTGCAGTTCACTTTGCATTGCCCTTAAGTGCTTTCCATTGCTCTTTCCACTCTTCTCTGCACCCAATACCCAGCTCCTTAGTAAACATACAACTTAAATATTCTAACAAGGAATTAGTACTGGGGCTTTACCCAGATTATCTTTAATCTCTACTCCAACCTCATTGGGTCCTAAATGCTTAATACTACCTAAATATTCACCTAAGTACTTAATATCTGACATAGTTTTGCTATCTGTCCGCTGATTGCATAGCTTACTTCAAGTACATTCCTTCCAGTAATTTAGGACATCTATTTTTCTACCCGCAGCTTATTTACACCTTGCCTGAGAAAGAAAAGGTCCAGAAGAGGAAAGGCATTACCTGAATAAAAACGGTAAAAAATATCACCACAATAACAGCAGTGATGAACAATTTCTTCCTGGGGAACACAGAAGGAGGAAGCAGAAATACAAGTGAAAAGCAAATAGCTCCTCGAAGGCCTCCATAAGCAATAATAAATTGGTCCTTAAAAGTGAGAGGTATTGTCCGGAACACGTTAATGATCTGAGTCAGAACAAAAACACCTGAGAAAATAAAAAGGAAAATACAAGAAAGAGAAAAAAGGAAATCAAAATCTGAAATCCCCCACATTGCCAGTACTTGTTCTAAAACACCCGCATTTGCTTCTTACTTGCATGTTATTGAAGGAATAAAATGTTACATAGCAGCTTGAAAACACCATCAAAGAAAGATTTTAAATTCTTCTTAATCATATTTAGTGACCTCAGGCCAGCTGGATTTAGGACCTGAAACACCTAACTGACATCCACAAGACAGCCACTTCTAATGTTGTAGTAATTCTTGTTTCAGCATGGACCAGAATCCTAAACTACTTTTTTTAATTGGACTTAAAAAAATTGGAACGCTTTGGTTTGCCACCTCCAACAGTCTGTGCTTTGAACTCTTCAAAATCCTACTCAGTCACTTAACTTTATTTCCATAGACAGGAAAGATGGAGGACTCGGGATGGAGCAAGAAGATATCAGTGCATGGTGGTGTACCAAAGGTACAGGTTACAGAGATGCAACAGGCTGGAGAAAGGCATAAGGGCAGGGCATAAGGGAGCAAGCCTAGGTGCCAGGAGTTGAAGGGTAGTCAGGGTATTTTTCAGCATAAAGTTTATGCAGAGTAGTATATTATTTTAAGAAAAGTGTTTGTTTGTAAAGAAATGAGTAATTAGATAAATTCACTCAGATTAACAACCTTTGTTGCCTGTGCCTTCAGATGGGCAGGATCAAGATCAAAATGATTTCTGGATTTCAATTTGGGGCAAGATGGAAGCTAACCCTGAGATCTGGGATATGTTACAAACAAGATAATGGGGCTCTCTAAATATTGTAATTTTCTGTTGGAAGAAAGGTAGGAAGTATCACTTGTAAATAACATGACGAGTGATCTGAGATGTGCTTACCCAGTGCCCTCCAGATTAAACAGAACAGAAGAGTGAAGCTAACGAAGGCCCAGTTCCACTCATGGTTCTTTCCAACTGTAGACACTCCCATGAAAATGAAGATCAGGGTCTCACTGACACTGCTCAACATCTTCATGAAATACTTTATTGTTGTATAGGATTTTTGGGAAACATTTTCTTCCACATATTTATTCATGGTCATGGCACAAGCTGTAATCCTGAAAGGAAAACACAATCCTCTGTTTCATTGACTTTTCACTTTTTCATACTCCTCTTTAAGATACAAAGTATGACTTATTCCATCACCAACAAATCTCGAAGTTATAGACTTAGTGAACATCCTGTTCTGGGCGTGTGATTTTTTATTTTTTTTTTCCATGGTAGGAAATTGTCTGAGAACGCATAAGTGTGTGGAGCATTTTGCCACCTTTCAAATCCACATGCAATGTTCAAGGATCACTGAAATTATGCACTTAGAGAAAGGCAGAGCTGAAGAGAGCCAGGGCAGCCCTGGAGAACAGGAATTGCTACTCCTATTGCTGCTGAAGGACATCAGAAAGACATTATTCAGATACTAACAGACAGGATGCAACTGTAAGCCCTGGGGCAGGACTGCACTCCCTTCCCATCAGTAGTTTGCCCACCAAAACATTTCCCCCTTGAAGACAATGACAGCAGCCAGCTCCTTTTTCCAGGGAACGTAAGCAGCAAGGCCACAGAAAACTTCTCCATACTAAGCTACTTCTTGCTTTCCACATGCATAGAGCTGAGCAAGGCCTCAGAGGAGAAAAACACAACCTGCTGTTGAGCATTTAAAGCACCCAAAAAAGAATTAGATGGGGATCTCAGCTGATAAGTGAAAGAACAAATAAGGCTTGCTATGCCTATACGTCCATTCTTTAGGCCTGTGTTAGTAAGCATAATTTCTCTAATCAGAGTGTCTAGAAGAGGGCCACAAAGATGATCAAAGGGCTGGAGTACCTCTCCTATGGAGAGACAAGCTGAGGGAGCTGGTCTTGGTCAGCCTGAAGAAAAAAAAGGCTGCAGGGTGACCTCACTGCAGCCTTTCAGTTCCTAAAGGGAGTCTACAAACAGGAGGGGAATCAACTCTTTGAAAGGGTAGATAACAGCAGAACAAAAGGGGAAATGGTTTTACGTTGAAGAAGGGAAGATTGAGGTTGGATGTCAGGAGGAAGTTCTTTACTATGAGAATGGTGAGGTGCTGGAACAGGCTGCCCAGAGAGGTTGTGGATGCCCGTCCCTGGAGGTGTTCAAGGCCACGTAGGATGGGGCCCTGGGCAGCGTGGTCTAGTGTTAAATGTGGTGGCCCTGACTGTAGCAGGAGGGGGTTGGAGATTCATGATCCTTGAGGTCCCTTCCAACCTGGGCCATTCTGTGATTATGTGATTCTGTGGTGAGGCACTGGCACAGGTTGCCCAGAGAGGTGGTAGATGCCCCATCCCAAGAGACACTCAAGATCAGGATGGATCTTGAGCTCTGAGCAACCTGATTGAGCTGTAGGTGTCCTTGTTCATTGCAGAAGAGTTGGAGTAGGTGAACTTCAGAGGTCCATTACAACTTCCAATGATTCCATGAAAAACTTTTTTGCGAAGTAGAAAGCGGAATCTCAGAATGAGCAGTAGCTCCAAAAGGATCTCAGAATAGATTCCACCATAGATCCCAAATATATATATGCACACACATCTCAGGAAGAAAGTGGGCAAGGATCGTGGCTATACATGGATTTTGTTCTGACATGTAGTGGTGATCCAGCCAGGACATATACCCAAGACAGGGAAATATTCCTGGGTTTTCTGTTCAGGAACTTCTAAAGTACACGTGAAGAAGGGTATCAGATCTCCTTATCATTTTAACCCTCCTGCACTCCATCATTGGCAAATCAGCTCTTGTCAAACCAGCGGCTGCACTGATAGGACTACAAATATGTCAGGTTATGTCACGGCCAATGATATCCCTCCTGTGAAGGCACAGCTTAACTGCACAGGTGCAACAAGTCCCGGCTACCTTCAATCAACTGCACACACAGTACAGATGGCACTGGGAGAAGTGCAGGGGCAGTAAAGGCAATTTAGCAAGAAAGCAATGGGCAGGCTGCAAAACAGACACACGATCGTTTCAGTGTCTCACAGCTGCAGCTCACTGTCCAAAGCATTATGGCTGTTGGGTCTGCATCAAAGACAAAACATAACAGTCAGTACTACTTATTACCCTCTTAAAATAAATAGTTTTCATGATTATGTCCAATTAGGAAAGCCCTGCAGCTTGGGGAGTGAGGAAGGAAGCTCCGAACACAGTTTGTTTTTGGATTCTGAGGTAATGGAGACACTGAAATAGATGTCTGATAAGAATCTGTCACCAGATTAATCTGGATCTTTACAGGCTGTAACCTAAAACACCTACCATGTTTAACTACAAGAATTTAAAGGGACTATGCTCTTATATATAGAATATCTTTTTCAGTCACATTTTGCATTTATCCAATTAGTGTTGACAGCTGAGATGATTCACCAGTATAACAAATAGTGTTGTACATTCTTTGTACTATTAAGTACTAATAAGCACTAATAAGTACTATTCCACAGCTAATCACTGTTCAGTTCTAGCTTTGATTTATGTGACCTGAGGCTGTTGCCTTTATCAAGAAATGGAGGGAAAAACAGTAGTTGCAATTAACTTGCAGCCTTTTATGCCACTGAAGAGCACTCCTGTACAAACAGTAGAGTTTCTGTCAGGAGTGCAATAAACCAGGCCCCTGCGTTCAATCCTCAAGTTTCCCTGACCTACTAACTTTACAGTACTTTCAGTGTTTTTCCTTTCAGCCTGCTAAATCACTGTTGCAAAAAAAAAAAAAAAAAAAAAAAGTCTTGCCACTTCACTGCCTTCATAACAAATGAGTAAGCAGCGAATACAGCATAGAATCAGAAATGGGAACCAGGCAGGTAAAGTTCAGAGTTTTCGCACCCCAATCCCGATTCCAGCCTGGCTCTAGTTACAGGAGGACCTCCTTCCTCTGCTGAAGAGCACTTTTACACAGCAGCTGGTGAGGACTGAGTCAGCCCCGGAGATATTTTGGCCGAGTGACCCTGTGCATGGGCTACACATGGGTGCTTCAGGAATCATCTGTCCCCAGAGCGAGTATGCGGACTTATCAGAGGAACAAGAGAGCACCTCTCATTTCCCTCTGCTCCTTTTTGCCAATGAATTCCTGCTTGCACAGAAAAGAGGCACTCTGTGCATGTGTCTTTTATATGCTATAAAACACTACATGTTCCTGCTCATGTTTTCTGCCTGAAGCATGACACAGAGTGTATGTGCAAGGCCTTGCAGTGAATCTTTTAAGGATCTGGATATGAAGGAAGAAGATATCAGTAGTTCAGCACATGGGGCACGGGTAAAAGAAGGGAAACTGGGCATTTCTTCCCTACAGGCTGAGCTACAAATGACCACAGAATCCTGGAATAAGCCAGGTTGGAAGGGGCACCTCAAGGTCATTTGGCCCAGGCTAACTCTGAGACCAGAACTGAGTGACTGGGACCAGAGCACTCACTGAAGTGCATGGCATCAGGGCTCAGCACCATGCTGCACTACAACGCAGGGTAAAGTACTCTCTAGAGCTCAAAGCCTAACTAAATGCAAGGAGCACAGGGTACAGAATCATAGAATCATTAAGGCTAGAGAAGACCACTAAGATCATTTAGTCCAGCTATCTGCCAATCCTCACCACGCCCACTAACCATGTCCCTCAGTGCCACATCCAAATGGTTGGTTCTTCAATACCTCCAAGGACAGTGACTCCATCAACTCCCTGGGCATCCTGTTCTAGAGCCTCACCACTCTTTCAAAGAAATAATTTTTCCTAATATCCAGCCTGAAACTTCTGGCTCAACTTGAGACCATCACCTTTTATCCTATCACTGTTACTGGGGAGAAGAGGCTGACCCCTACCTCACTACAACCTCCATTCAGGTAGCTGTAGGGAGCGATAAGGTCTCCCCTGAACCTCTTCTCCGGACTCTCCAAGATCATGTAGGGGTTATGGGAGCTGCAGGTGCTCAGCAGCACTGCAGGGAAGGGGCTATGCTGTATGTCCCACGGTATCAGAGTGTCGACACCTCTGCAGAGGTTCCTTCCTCCTTCCCACCAGTGCCACCAAGGTATTCAGCTCCCTCAGCTGTTTTGAAGTCCACTTAGAATAAAAACTTACATAGTATATTTTAAAGATAACTAATTTTCTGTCATACTACTGGATGAAAAAAAAAAAAAAAAAAAAAAAAAGACCTGGAGGCTTCCTACACTGTTTTGCACCCATTCAAGGGCTGCCATTGCATACAGAAATGAATAGCTCACTGATGCCACATGAATCAATGGTGTGCTGGTTCCCACTCTGCCCTTCCCATTTTATCCCGGATGCAGAATGTCCAGTTTAGTATTTTCCTGCATGCTGATACAACTTTTTCCATGTGCAGTTTAGCCACACATAATTGGCTTTGAAGCCCTTTGAGTATTTGATCATAGGATGTCAAGAACATTTGACTTAAGAAGCGGAGGAAACTAGAAACCACACAAATGCTATGAATAGAAGGTGGGGAAAGAGATGGTTCATTTATGAACTCGGTCAAACTGGATGCATACATTGCTTTATTTAGGCTCATATCAGAGAAAGAAACCCATGCAATCCTTAGTTCTTTACTTACATTAAAGTACTGACCCTTGTGGTTTCATGGCATATTTCTTTTTTTATCAGCTGTAAGTTTCCATGTAAATTGTTCCTCAGACCCAGAAAACCTCGTACTGTCAGGACTATGATATCAAACCTATCTTCACATTCTTACAGGACAATTATCAAATCAGGAATTACTGAGTTTTAGTGATACTCAGTAGTAACATATAGGCTTTCAAATATCTACGTTTCTTATGCCTGAATGACTCATATTTGCCACTAGAACAACATAAAGTCATTAAAGAAGGTCAGCCTTTTAAAAATATTACTTGGAACCTGAGAAAACCGTTTAAGCATATCAAGTGTCATAAGAGCTCTTTCTAAAGATGAAGCTGTTAGAGTAAACAAAGCATAAAAAAAAAGGCTGTGCTGTCTTTTTATTGAAGTCCAGAAGAGAAAGCCCACAGAGGAAAAATATTTTTATCTGTTAGCAGCGGGAAGCATAATATTATTTTGTACATAACAATGTAGTCAGAGAGCATTGTAACACACAGGTACATGTATCAAGTTATTAAACTGAAGGTTTATATCATCATAGGACTAGATTCTGCAAATCTTACTGTATTTGTAATGCAGCAGGAGTTTGCCTGGATGATACACGCATTGTCTCCGCTGATTGGCATTTGCTGGCTGCTCACATGACTACATGAAGATGCAGTTTCACAATATCTTGGAATCAGCAGCAAAGCCAGCTCATGAGGTTTGCAGCTACCACTGCCACTCCCTGCCTGCCATGGCTGCCCCCACATCGTTGTGTGCCACCCCTGGGCCATGCCTGTGTGACCAGTGGCAGGGTCTCGTGAGGACACGGGTCACCCAAGAGATCTGGGGTAAAAATAACCCCACCAAAAATACTAGGGATTATTTTTAATTTGAAACATTTCAAAGATATGGTTTATGGTGCGATGCCACAGGCAGTTTTAGTGACACAGCTGGTGTGGTGGCAAGCTGAGACAATGGGGTGGGAGCAGAATGGGGGAAGCCACAAATCCTCAAGACAGCTCCACTGCCATGAACAGTGGAATGAAGCCATATAGCAGGGTTTGCAAAATCTGGTCCTCTCTGAAGTTCCCATTCTTATTTGGGTGCTATTATTACTGAAGTTTGGGGTACTTACGCCATGATGCCCGAGAGATGAAACATTTCAGCTGTTATGTATGACAAGTAACTGTACAGGAAGACAAAGAGTGGCTCAATCACTCGGATTTTATGGGTGAAACGGGTGGTAAAGGCTGCTACAAATCCCAAAAGGATTCCAATCAATACTCCACCGATCCCCACTATAAAGAAGTTAGCAATCCCAGCGAATATGTCAATAACCTGAATTGTGCGCATCTGGCAGAAAGACTTGAACAAATTGTACAGGACCTATGAGAAAAAGAAAGCACATTATGTTTCTGAATTCTTCTTAATTTCCTTTTGTGCCATTGCGTTTCTCTGCTTCATGGTTGGACTTTGTATTTCTCTGCCTAACTTGAACCCACTTTTGAGAAACACTGGACTGCAGCCACCCCAGAGATTACAAGAAACATGGCATCCATGAAGTGACCTTCCTCTGATATACTAACATTTGGAATCCAATAGTTTAAGGACTTTCCAAACTTTGTTTCTAGAGATTTGGATTTAATTCCCATAGAAGACCTGTGTATTTGCCCACTTTCATGTTCAAAATTCTTACAACTGCCCTCCTAAACAAATGAGGTAAATGGAATTATAACATTTTCTTGGCCAGATCTCCTTTTCTCTCTATACATAAAACAATTATATAAAGTCCAAGTTCCTTTAATCAGTAGTTACTACTAAAAGACAACAATGGATTCAATCACTCTTTAAAAAAATCTTAAATGGTTTTCACAGTTGCAGATATATTTGGAAGATTCAAGCATTGCCCAGTGTTACATGTGTGCTTCCAGCCTTGTGATATCACGATGGCTACATGATCCCCGTGCACAGGCCAAAGTTTGGTCCTATTCCTAGCACAGAGCACACCTAAGCCAGAAGTAGAAACTGGGGTCACAGGCTTAGCCACCATGTTCACAACACACCAGCTTGGGCAGCTTACAGGAGTTAAATCTCTGTTTTCTTTACGGACTTAGCGAATCAAATAGGCTGCTCTATCAGAAATGCTATTTGAAAGAACAATCTTTTATCAATACTTGTGCTGTGCCAACATTGTAGGTATTTGAATACAGGGAGTGGATTGTAACCTTTGCAGCCTTGCTCTCTCACATGACAGAAAGTTAGCTTTACAGCTCTTCTTAGCCAAAATTTGAGAAGATGTACATAGCTAAAAGTCCTCAGTAAAGAGTAATTGAAGACATGGACTATTAAAGGTCCTCTGAGCTAAGTGCAAGGAAAGAACTGAAAAAGAAAAAAAAAAAAATATTCCAGTGCAAGCGTGAAAAAAAACAAGGTTAAATCAAACATAGCAGGGTCACCAGTAATTTCTGATTTCCACTTCAGAGCAACAAGCAGGGAAAGAACAGGAGCATGAACTGCTTGCTTCATAAGCATGATGCTCTCAGGATCAGTCCACGTGGGAGAAGTGTCATTTTTCACCTGGGCAAACCCATTCACCTTTCTTCTGTGAGGCAGACTCACAGGTTTTTTTGCCCTTTTCCTTGATATTTATGTCCCATGCACACAGGAAAGGAAATGGACAGGAAAGTAATGTCATATGCTCCACTGGTTTTCAATCTGTTTTGATTTCTAGACCTTATGAATTTGCATGGAGAGAAGCATACCAGAATCAAGCCTCCTGACAAGGTGTGCCTTCGTTTTTCGTTTTACAAAGAACCTTCATTCCACAGACTCACAAAGCTCCCTGAATCACAGGCTGAAAAAAAGTACTGCTGTTTTGTGTCAAGAAAGGAGAGAAGTCTCCCTCAGTCACCCCTTGGCACTTGCGATTGCCCTGTATTGCACTATTCTTCAAGACACCTATAGAATCTCATCTACCTCAGTATGATTTCAGAACATGATCAATTTCTTTGAGTCAAAAAGCCTTGTTTTACATTTTCAAAAGTAACTATATAAGTGTATATATAAATTTATATATATGTTTGGCAAGTATCTGAAAAAGGTCACTGACAGCTGCTTGTAAAGCATATAATTTTGACCTACTCAAGCAACAGCCCTTCTATAGCATCACCTCATCTAAACTACAAAGAACAAAACCTGCAAACAGAATGGAGGCTGTCTCCAGCATAGAAATAAATCTAGAGTCTACTGTCACAACTTATTTGGAAGAAGAAATGCAGTGTTCACAGTTGAAAACCATGATACGCTGGAAACAGTAGCTAGGACTATGGAATGGCAAGAAAATGATTTTAATCTCCTTCTTATTGTTCTTTATGTGCACTACTGTACATGAGATCACAATCAGGTTCCATTCCCTTTTACTGCACAGGTAGTTCAGATTTACAGCTCTCATTAAGCTTTCAGGTGAGTTAAACAACAGCAACATCAGCCACATTTTGCAATGCACTTGGCATGCAAACTGTTTTTATTCAAGTTCAAGATTTACTCAACATCCTTTAGCTGAACTCGCTGAAGGTTACACCAAGGAGGCATCAGTCAATAATGGTTCTAATTGTGTCTCAGAGTATATACGCTCCTCCTAGACACTAATTGCTTATTTTCATCAGTTTTCAGTTATTAGTTTTTAATTCTGAAATTACTCAAAAGCACTCTAAAATAATGTTTTTTGTAGAGGTAGAATGCAGAGTGCTGCTGCAATGGTTTTTAATACAGGAATAATATTATTGTAATGAAACTGTCACCTTCTGTGTGATTTTAAGCCCAGAATTGGAATTTGAACATCCAAAACTCAGCTTCAGCTGTGACTTTGCCATGTAGCATCCTCATGGTAGCTGTCACTGAGCCGGGTGGGTGGTAAGGCACTAAGCCAAATGAGAAGCAATACAACTGACTGGCAAATACTGGCCTCAACTAAATTCAAGCTTCTAAATTTCACCAGTGGTATCATCCAAATTGTGAAACCAGTTAGGCATGAAAGCCATATGCGAAGCACAGCAGAGCTGAGATTTCTGAGAACGCACACCCCGCTTTATAGCTAAAATAAAGGTGGGATAGCAAGTTTCCTGAAAAGGGAAAGCACAGAGGACACTGCTTTCCTAAGAAAAGCAGCAGCCCAGCAGTGCAAGCAGGTAGCAGGAAGAAAAGCTTAAAGTATTTAGGAAGCACTGGAGTCATGCCGTGCAGCACTGCCCATGGCCAGCTTGACCTCAGCACCCCTCCTGCCCCATCCCGCATCCCACCACAGGCATCTGCAGCAAGGACTGCTCCAGTAGCACCGCCATGGTGTGGGAGCAAGGTCCACCCAGGGCACTCCAGAGCAGCCTCATGAGATGGCCTGAGTTGCATTTTCAGTTTAAGCACGATTGCAGGTGTGCAAAATCATAACCAGGAGCCATTAACAGACAAGTGCTTAGCATGTGGAAACCACTTGGTCTCCTGCCAGGAATCACCTCTAGGCAATAGCTGGAAAGTAAGACCGAACAGACTCTAAATCCCTTTCACTCCCCATGAATACAAGTATGGCCATCATACCTGCTGGGTTGGACCCACAGGCTCTTGAGAGTACCTCTCCCCATGGTGGGGCACTTGGGCAGGCACTTCGTGAGAAAGGACTCTGAAGAAGGCAACAATGATGCCTACAGGAAAGCCACAAATCAGTGCCAAAGAAAAAGGTGCCCTGAAGTAACCCACCACTGGGCATTGGCATGCATACACACTTCCACCATCAAGACAAAGTGTTTTGCTAGCAAAAATTGCTAGATTGACTGCTGGTCCTGTAAAAAGGCAATTGATTTTGTGATTGGAAAAAACAGTTTTGGAAGGAAAAATTAAAAAATAAAATGCTTATATTAACTTTAAAGTAGGCCTTTTCTCCTCTTGAAAAATAATATGAAAAGGATTCCATTGCACGTGTGCTCATTAGGAGTGAATAGAGACGGACAGAGCCATGGCTGAACTGTTTGAAACTCTGAATTTACATCTGCTGTTTTCCCCAGCTGTCTTAGGTGCCAGTTCAGTAGTAACAGGAAGATGCAGCTGTAAGCTGATGAGAACAGCTAGGCTTTAAGTCAAGGCCATATGAGGGGATGTGACATAGAGTCTGGTAAAGCACAAAGCTTTATGTGTGTAGAACAGTATGTCTCAGGGCACACAAGAAATTATCAGTACCAAGGCTCGGATTAAAAGCTTGAGATACATAGGTGTTAAGCAGGTGAGGGAATGTCCCAGAAAGGAGGAAAACTGCAGCAGAATTCTGTATGGAGTGGGACAGTTGATAAGAAGCCAGAGACAGGGAAGGTGAGGACCCAATTCATCAGTCTTCCTCATCTTATGGACATCTTCCACATCTTATGAAAAAAATGGATTTCCATGGCTCATAAAACAGAAAGCATGCCATGACATAGTTAACACAGGCAGGATTTCAAGTAAGGTATAGATAAATGGGAGTAATGTTCCAGACACAGTGTCATTAGGTACAAACAAGGGGCACTGGGAGTGTTAATGGAATTTACAGATTTCTGTCCGCAGGTCAGCACCACAAACCTGGTGCAGCTAGTTAATGATTAGAAACTGCTACCTCCAGGTGGCTTTCCTGGATCATCTGTAGCCTGGGAGAATGTACGGGTGGGCTCTGGGCAGTCTGAACCAGAAAGGCACATGTGAACACTTGGCATCACCTGGATCCCATGCCCATAGCAGCTCAATAACTCACCCATTCCCCCTGAGAATACACAAAACACCTCACACTGGCCCTTTTGCCTGTCCCATCCAATCAGTTCTGCAGGTGAGGCAAGCCTCCAGTTTAAGATTACGGAAGTGATAGAATTCAAAGATACAGAAACTAAAGAAGTCAGGTAGTAAAATCACTTAAGCAAATATGCTACCATTACCCGTTGCTCTGCTGTAGCTAGACTACTGTAGTTCCTAAATCTAAAGTTCAGAGAATTACGTAAATGCATTAGCACTTACTGATTTCCCTCTTTTGGCAAATTGCAATAACCACATACATTCAAACAGGCCACACAGTGGCATGCAAGCAATCATTTATCACTTTAACCAACTTATCATTTATCAGGTAACTTACCACAGTTATAGCATCATTCAGCAATGATTCTCCAAACACCAGGATGTAGAGCTGCTCATTGACATGGATATTTTCAAACACAGCCAACACTGCCACAGGATCCACAGCTGAAATGAGGCTGCCAAAGAGCAAATTCTGCAGCAAAGTGATATCAGTCAAACCAAATGCACTGATTTGGCAAATTCCAAAAAGTGAAATCCCAATGCCAATGGCATTCCAGAGAGTGCCCACCACGGCATACCAGAATATAGTACCAAAGTTCTCAAAGAAAAGACGAGTTGGCATGAAATATCCAGCGTCGAGTACAATTGGTGGTAGGAGATATAAGAAAAACACATCACTGTTCATTACAGGTGGGGACTTCTCCTCTGCTCCAAAAATAATCCCTCCAAGAAGCAATCCAACCAGAATAAGGAGACAGCTTTCAGGTACTATTGAGGGCAACTTGTGATAGAGATGGAAGCCTTCAAAGGAAATTGAAACACAAGAAAATGAAAAAGTTATTTGCAAAGAATCCAAACAAATGCTCTACATTGTTATCTTAGTCTCTGTAGTAAACAAACATCAACTGCAGGGTAGTTTCATTTTCACTCACAAGACTGAAATGGACCACCATCACAGGCCAATGTAAACCTGTCATCCAGCATAGTTAATTCAATTAATTTGATGGAGCGGCAATTTAATAGCTAGAGTTTCCTGCTAATCGCTAGGCTGGCTGGAGCAACTGGTGCTTTGTTTGTGAAACTACATTGTCGTTTTTTGTTGCTTTTTTCAAGTTCTTTAGTTGCTGTTTTGTTTCTGTTGTGGTTGTTTGTAACTTAGAATCCTACAGGAACACAGTCCAAAGACCTTCTAAAGGGCAAGTGACACCTTGGTAGAGAAAAAAAATCAGGATAACTACCCCTTCCTCCATGCACGGCTTCAGAAAGGAACTTAAGAAACAAACACATTCTTTTTATTTTTAGGCTTCTTGAGTCTGAAAACCAGGGGCACTAGCACATGACCTGCATCTACTCAGCCCAGACACTTTCTCAGTAACCACGAGGAAGCATCATCAGCCACATTACTCTTTAACAGAGCCTCCAAATTGGTTTCACAACAACAAAAAGAAATATGTTTTCTATACAGGGACAATAAATTGCAGCTTGTACTATTATACTAATCCCTCTCTATTATATGAATTATGTTAGTGCCAAGAATCCGTCACAAAAATCTGTGCATAGTGATAAGAAAAATAAAAATAAATAAAAAAATTGCTCTGGATGAAGACTTAATGGTTGAGTGTTCCACTGCCTACTCAAGTTCTCAGAGCCATGTCGTTTTGATTTAAAGATTCCAATTACTTTTAGAAGTTGATTATTGTAGGGGTGACTTTCAGTAACGAATGGCAGATGTTTGAAAGGAACTAACTTACTTCAGCCAATCTAATGGAATGGTCAACCCTATGCGCAAAGGTCACATTCCAGGTCGTGGCGATACCAATCTTTTCCATGCTCCTCCTTATCTATATTTGGCCCATATAATTATATAGAAAACTATCCACACCCACAAGATCCTACAATTCCCGCCTAAGTAAAAAGCATTTAAATTATTTTAAATGAGAGCTGCGCGGAAACACTGGGTGTGGTAATAACGGGCGTCTATTTCAGTAAAACTATTTCAGTAAAATTCACACCTGTAGTTGAAACAGTTAAACTTCTGCGAACTTGGAACAGTTCACATCCAGGTTCCCAGTCTGAGGCTTCTGTATCATCTTGTAGCACTTATTCTGTTAATTCTCCTTTCATCACTGATTTTTTTTCCAGGTAAAAGAAAGCCTGACTTTACAATTATGAAAAACAAATGGTTAAACAAGACTAAGGGGGAAGTTGTTCTGATCTACAGAATTCCTGTGTTTTCAATAACCATTAACGCTGTTCTTAAAAATAAGCAGCTCAAACCTCCTTTCTTTTCCCCTTCTGGATGAACAGAGTGCTTTTTAATATATGGAAACAGCCTTGTGACGCGTTAGGATTGCTAAATTCACTATCATTCTTTGGAACAGGTATCACTAGGATCCAGTCTGCTGTATGAGCAGAGCAGGTAATGACCCTGGGAAGACAAGAATTGCCTCTTGTACACTTGTCTCCTTACCTTTCAGATACTTCCACTTGAATATATTATGGTCTGCCTTCATTTTTGCAGTGGCAGGATGCCAAAATTTCTGACAGAGTGATTAAGAAGATTCTCCTGAGCAAATAGTTTTTGCTGGAAGATTTAAAAGCCCTTGGAAAGTATCTTAAAACATTTTCTCAATAAAAAATGAAAGCGAGGGTATTTATGCAAATGCAGCTTTTAAAAAGAAAAAAAAAAAAAAAAAAAGAAGAAAAAAAAAAAGACAAACAAACAAAAAGCTTCCAAGCAGGTCTAATGCAAAAGCAATGAAATGTCTATTATGAACATAAAATAAAAATCTTTTTCTTGTTTTTTTCCTTTACAAGTCACTCTTTGGAAAGTTCATACCTTCCCAGAGCAATTGGTACTCTACCTCATTCTTGAAGGGCTCCCACTATGCAGCACATGAATGACCTTTGGCTGAACCCAAGATCATAGCTACTTTCTCCTCTTATGACCTTGTTCTTGGACTCCTGACTATGCAGTAGAAGCATGGAAGATGTTTACCCTCAGGCCACTGGGCATTGCCTAATGTGCAAGTTCAATATTCTTCAAGCTGAAAGGACCTTGGAGTCCTGGTTTCCTATTCTTGGGTGAAGTCCAGTGCTTTCTGTTACTGACAATGCCACCGAGACATGTACTTTTGATTATGCATGAGTGGTCCAACTCTCAGGGTTCAGGTGCTGAACAGTTTTATTCAGGAGAAGCTTTTATTAGGGAGAGAAGTGCTGGAAGGACATCATAGAATGATTTGGGTTGGAAGAGACCATAGGCAGGGCTGCCCCTTACCAGCTCAGGCTGCTCAGGGCCCCATCCAACCTGGACTTGAGCACCTCCAGGGATGGGGCATCAGGTCAGTTCTGAGAGGCAGCACTTCTAATTGTGCTTGTGATTAAGCATATGAGTAACGACAATCTGGGTGAGTTAGACAATGTTTTCTAAGTTTAGGGGCACAGGAGTTCAGCAATATGGGGTAGTAAGCAGACCAGTCTCACTACCTAGAGATTACAGCATGTTTGGGGTGCACTGAATTCCACCTAATGCACCAGTGAGCTCATCAGCATGTTAGTGACATACCTCATGTATGGTATCACCACACAAGATAAGTAACTAGAGGTAGACAGAAATTAGCAATTCTGCTCAAGGCAATTTCTTAGATTTCAAAAGGTGCTCTTGCTCTCTGTTGGAATATAAATACTAAGTTCCTAATTTCTATGTACTTCACCAAAATGCTTAGAATCTCCCTGACAACTTTTCCTTTCTTCTGCTGTCCTTTTTGCTCTTGATAATCCTAGTCTACAATCAGGGGATCTGAGAAGCCTTTCAGTTAGATATACCTCGTAACAATGAGCATATCTTCGAATGCTTCCACTTCAATCAAACTGCACCTCTGCAAAAAAAATGCTTTTTCAAAAAGGCAGTTAAGCAAGTGTTGGGATACAGTTCTTTGGGATCCTAAGGATGTGGTGAGTGCTGCTATTAAACGTGACCTTATCTTCTGTGCTCCCTGCAGCTGAGCAGAACTCAGGGCTCTGCTCATGAAGGCTTGCTGCTCAGCAGTGTTATAAGTAAGCACCTTGTGCCCAGCCCCAGAAAGGAATGCGTGATGCCAGATTAAGCACCCAAGTTTCCTGGGCAGTGCACGCGCCTCGAGATGGCACGACACAGGCAGAATGCCTGCGCTGCCTGGAAGAAATGTGAGGAGAGGGATGTCCCCGAGAGCTGCCTTGCAGCAGGGGCTCAACACTCCTCTCCATCCCTTTGAACTGAGGCAAACCACCCTGTCCTACAGACTTAGGCTTGGGAGTGATGAGATCCCGCGCTGGGCAGGTGCGCGTGATGCAGTCGCTGGATAAGGAGCACAGCAGGAGCCTGGGAGCCAGAACTGGATGTTCCTAATTCCAGCCCCACAGCCGGGGCCCTTAAGGTAGGCGTGGTGGAGCCGGTGCGGCCACACCTGGGACCTGGCCCTGGTTGCTTGCAGCATGCTGCTAACAGCAGGGACAGTGTCCTACATCTGCCACATCAGCCTTTGTTTGGTGTAGATGAAGGGATTTGACAATTACAGGCATTTCTCCTCATTTACACTCCTAGCTGATCCATTGCTCTGCAGTCACCTTGGGAAGTAAAAGTAGACAACTCTCATTTTCTTACTTTTTTGATGCCTGTGCACTAGCAAAGTGCCATGACACTTACAACGTATACAGTCCTGCAGAATCTATTACTGTGTATGTATGTGCTGACATGTTTCAGATGGATTCCCTTTAATTGTTACTGAAGCAGAGTGTTAGTTGATTCAACAGTTCTTGCTGTATCTAGGCTCAGAAGCCAGAGCAAATCTGCAGCACTCGACTGGCTGAGTTCTCTCCCAAATTCCTTATGTTCTGGCTATGATGGTTCATGATTTACCTGAGTGCATCACTCAGGAACTATTTCCTGATTCTGCAAAAACCTACATTTGTCCTCAAGGCTAAGTATGCACCTTTAATGCATTTAGATGTGCAGCCTGAATGGCTGGCTGCAAGATAAAGGTATTTCTGCAGAAAGCACTGAAGTTACACTGGGGTGGAGGATCAGGTCTCCAGCTCGATGGTGACTGTGGCTGGAGACATGTTTGCAGGAACTCAACTACCTGACACGCAATGTATAAATAATGTAACCCTGTTTAAATGTCAAAAGAAGTCATGTCAAAGTTTCATCAAGCTGTTCTATCAAAGTACAATCAGTGCTTTGACTGAAATCACAGAATCATAGGATAACTGGAGTTGGAAGGGGCCAACAAGGATCATTGAGTCCAATTCCGGGCTGCCCACAGGACCACCCAAATCTGTGCTGCAAAGTCAGATTTCCCATTTAAACCAAGGATGTACAGACATTTTTATTGGGTTTCCACAGCTCTGTCCCTGCCGTTATCTTTTAGTTGAGACAGAGTCCATCATATGAGTTTTACTGACTCTAAAATGGATCTCTAGTATGCATTTTCCTGACATCTTTAGATGATTCTGCTGTACGCGTTTGTTCAGTCTGGGGTACAGAAAGCTCATTAGACACACGATCTGTAAACCACACAAAACAGTGAAACTATGCAATACAAATAATTTCCACATGAGGGAATAAGCGGCCTTTCTCACTCATTCAGTGCTGCACTTTCTATCTTTCTCGGGACACGAGTGAATGGTGGGGAAAGTACAACGAGGAGTCTTCCTCATAAATATTTGCTCTCCATCGATCTGTTGTTCTGCTAGGAAACTGTCATTATAGCCGGTGTTATTTTAAGAGGAAGAAAACAGAGCTGCGACGGCAGCAGAGCCATCAAGGAACAACCTGCCGTTGCCGGCTGAACTCTCGGCTTTCCAATCCTACCGGCCCGTGCTTTACCGGGCTGCAGGTAACCGCTGCTCACCTGCACCTTCCCACCCCAAACCCTCCGAACGAGTCCGTCCCGGGGCACGACGCTGAGAAGCGGCATCGCCGACCCCGGGAGCCCCGCCCCGCGCCCCCAGCCCGGCGCTTGGCTCCCCTCGCCGGGCTCCCGCGGCGGTCCCGGGCTGCGGGGCACGGGAGTCCCCGTGGGCCGCGCTCACCGATCTTGGCGAGGGAGGCGAGCAGGATCCAGAGGGTGATCTCGAAGGGGATCTGCACGTGGGGGTAGTCCAAGGTGAAGACGTGCAGCCGCGTCTCCTCGAAGGCGGTGCCGCTGGGGCTCGGCGGGGCGCCGGTGCCCATCGCCGCCGCGCCGGGCGCTTGACTCCCCGCGGTGCCCCGCGCCTTCGCCGCCGCGGCCGCCAGCACCGCCAGCACCGCCAGCAGCCTCCGCGGCGAGCCGAGGCGCGGGGGGCAGCCGCCGCCTCCCAAGACCCTCCCGCCGATG